>JBAIZL010000002.1:334679319-334974319 GCA_036971475.1 Prosapia bicincta
ATATATATATATATATATATATGGGTATCGAGCTAAGGACTTATTATAGGTAGATGTAACAATTTTTTCATGAGCAGAATCTTATTATGGTTTAATTGGATTCGTAGACTAAAACGAAGAAGAGTTTGTTCAAAGATAAGCCAGTTATTTGTTATTGCATGAAATTCTTAATTTACTTATCTTCTCTTCTATTAGGAATATTTGTATACTTATGGCTACATTTTTTTGCCTTTCCTAACATAAACAATATTATTCTTTGTTCAACTTTAATATTCTGAATCACGTCAAACAAAGAATAATAATATAATGTTAGGAAAGGCAGAATAATGTACTCCAATGTATTCAATATTGAATGCTTATCTTTAAATACAATCTTTTTCTATACTCTCTTACAGACATTTAAAATGACTTTATAATGTGGTCCTTCTCTGTCTCCTACATGTTTTTTTTTACTAACATTTTTAAAAAATATATTAAGCACCACTACTATGTAATCTTGCAATGTTTTCTGATAAATTCAATTTAATGTTGCTTATAAAGTATAATTTTTACTATTTATATGTTAAATATTAATATATATTTTTATTAGGAATACACTTTTGTAAGTGCCTTGTCAAAACATTTATAACTGGCTCAAGTACCACATTTCTGTCACCAAATGTTTACTGAATTTACAGTCCAATTTAGAATTTTTTATAAAAACATCTTGGTATTTTTCATGTTTGATTACAGGATAGAGGAAGTGCCTCTAGATGAAGTTAATCTGTCTGATGATGAGATGTTGATCCCAGTTGCTCATTTTCACAAAGATGTGTTTTCTACCTTTGGGATTCCATTCCTACTTAAAGTTAAAAATGTAAGTAATTTTGCATTTGTCACAATCTTTGGTTATTTTATTGTTTTTAGTACAGAGGTTTTATGTACCCTAGAATTTAAGATTTATTTGGTTTACATTGAAAAGAGCTATGCTTTTTGTTTAAAAAGTTAAATAGAAATTTTATATATTCTCAGAAATAAATTGTATAGCCTCCGTTTTTGAATCCAATTAGTTTCTAAGTGAATTTATTTAATATCTCAGTTTTTTATCTACTAAATTACTTAATGTTTTACACAATATGTTTTACCCTTTACTATGCCACAGTTGTTCATACAAAGCACAATCGATTTATTAATCTAAACTACTATGTTCATGTATATTATTTTTTAAATTTCATATCACTGTTGCTATAATCCATTTAAACATGATCCTACTATATTTCGCTGTTATCTAGTATTTAGACAACAGTATTTATCCTATAACAATATTGTTAACAATATTTTTAGTAAATTCATTTTTTTCCAAAGATGGTGTATTGATCAAAATACCCACGGGCAAGCTCACTGAAACTCACATCTTTATCTCCTATTTAATAATGTTACAGAATTTAGCAAACATTTAACAGTATACATTTAGTCTTAAGACTGTAGAATTTGCATCAGTTTTGAGGTTTCTTTTAATGCAATGCCATACAAAGCACGTTAGCCTATTTTTAATGCTCCCCAATTTACTAAATTGCCTAGTACATATTTAAATACATTATGTTAGGTCAGGCTAGTACTGATGTTTAGGTTTAATTTGATAATAAAAATATTTTTCAACTGGTAATATGTTAGTAAAATATTTCATAAATTGGTAAATAACTTTTATCTGTATGGTATAAAAAACACAATATTTAATTTCCCTTTAAAATTATTCTTTGATATATTTTAAATACTTGTTTTTATAATGTGCTTTAAAAAATGTAATATTTGTCATTTTTAACTTGTTTTTTTCAAAATGCCAAACCGACATTTCACTTGGGGAACTAAAAATTTTGTTTAGCTTTCTTATTAAAATTAATCAGAAAAATAATTAATTCGGTAATACAAGATACACAACATAACCAATTATCGAGTTATGAATTTTTACAACTGTAAGAGATAGTTCAATTATTTTCTAGTTAATTTTTTAAAAATTATCAATATTTCTGCAATCTCAATATTTTCCTGCTTAAGCCTACAAGTTTTATAATGTAGGTTTAAAACTAAAAAAACAATTGAACCTATACACTAAATATGATACTCAATTGGTTTTATCGTGCACCAGAGATGAATTTGTATATCATATTTATATTGTTTAATTAATAACTTGACATTAATTTACAACTACCGGAACTTTAAAATATCTAAATTAATGTAAAGGTATTGATTAAGTTTTACCGAATGTAATCTACTACAGAATTCAAGAGCATATTGTTTACTTTGATATCCAAGAAAAAATACTAAAATGTCTTAAATTGTCATAAATTCCTTGATAAAAATATTTAGTGGCAACATAGTAAGACTAGTATTGCAAAATATGTTCACTAATAGTGTTAATGTTTTGAATATCTAAACAAAAGCTGAATATACATTAAACCTTGATAAGGTGTTTGATCACCTTAAAAAGTAAACCGAACTATCCCAAGTATTACTTGTAAATTGTTTCTGCCTCGAATGTTGCAATGTATATTATCATTTTATCATCATAGTTGTGTTGAATTATTTCTAAAATCTTTCCAAAACTGATCTTAAATAAATTTTCCTTGGACAATTTCTTGAAACAAAACCATCTTCGGAAAACCTTTTATGGGATAAGTTTATTTTCCTGTTCTAAATATATGAATAATTTATTTATTTCCTTTCGTTTATAATATAACCAACTACGATATTACATTATGTTGACAAGAATGTACTATACTATTATTTTTAAGAAATATAATTCGTGTGGATAAAGAGAGTGTACACATGCACAGATTCTATTATGTGGAAGCATTATGCCCCTTACTTTCCTATCTCTACTACTAGCTTCTTTCCAGCCAATTTGAGATTTTACCAAATTTTTAAATGACCCTTTCCAATTTTTTTGGATTTCCTTTCTAAGAAATGTAACTACAGCAGTGAAATCACTCCTAAACAATTAAAATACTTTAATAAACCTATTGGTCTCCTGATAGTGACAATTTGATGCTACATTTGAGATAAGGTAATTTTTTCATGGAAAAGTTAGTTTTTCATAAAGAAATTGGATATTAATAAAGACAGAACTACAAAAGAAATGCTGTCAGAGCCATGGTGGCATTATATCAGAGCACATTATATATAACCAAGTTCAACTACTATAATAGTAATTATAATATTAGTATTAATATAATACTAATATTAATATAATAGTAATTATAATAATAGTAATCATATAATATAATTATCTACTACAATTTTTCATATGTTTACAACTATTTACTGATAAGAATCAACTGAATAAAAATGACTATTCACTTGACAATCTATACAAAAATGTAGTTATTTAAAAAATATTTTTTTAGATTTGTGGAATATGTTTAGTTTCTCTTAGAGATAACATTCTTTCTCTGTTAAGAACTTGTTCACAGATTTATAGTTTATGATGTAGTGCTATGTGTGATTTGTATAAAAATTGATTATTTGAAACTAGATATTAATAGTCTGTGAGAAGGAAGGTAAATGGAGTTGTAAAAAATGGTAGTAGAACTTTAAACAATTCCATTTACATTCCTTCTGACAGACTATTAATATCTAGTTTCATATAATACATTTTTATACAAATCACATATAGCTCTATATCATAAACTATAAATCTGTGACATTTGGATATTTATAGACATCTGTGGTTCACTTCAGTCTTTTTTTCTATTTTTTTTATTGACAAAGATCATTTTTGATAGAAATATTTCAATAGTGTAATAAGTTTTTATGTGTCTATTTATTTCCAAGAGATTGCAGTTATATAACAATATTTTTATTTGTATAATGATGCAATTTAAAATAAGACTTAATTCACCTTGGTTTTTTTAAAATTTCAAATAACCTAGGGAATCCAAGAAAAAAGTTTTATTTTACAATATTTTAAAAATGCTAAGAATGTGAATATTTTTTTTTCAGGGTGAATCATTTGTGGAAGTAAAAGAAAAAGTAGGAAAAAAATTAGGTATTCAAGAAAAGGAATTTGAAAAGGTAAGGCTATAGACGCTTAAATAAAGTAAAAGGGGGGGATTGTGTTAATAGGTAAAAGTAGTTTTTTAATTTCTGTAGTTTATATTGAAATACTTCTGATTTCCAGAAATGTATAAAAACATCACCTGCCTGACTAATTAATATTTCCTTGTGATATTTTGCTACTAGATTATATCCACATTTGTCTGGGTTAGCTAGAACCAGGTGAATAGTAAGGGGAGGGGGAATATGAAATAATGATAATTATGATTTAAATTTATAAAACTCAATAACTCTTTAGATTGTTGTATTTATAGTCTTTTGCAACTTATATTTATTCGGGTAAATTTATATCATTTAATGTAATATATTTTTAAATATGTTTACTACTATTTTCAAAATTGTCTAATAGTAAAGATGTAAATACAGTAGAACCTCTCAAACTCGATTCCCGAAAACTCGACAGGGCTGGTGAATTAAGAATTTTTTTACACCCCCCCATAACGTAAAGTATTCCATCAGTACATAGTCCGTCCGAGAGCGCTAGAGACTCAGACTAGGTTACTGGGTTTTCCAAGGTCGTTCAACGCACCCTTTACCTGCCCAGCTGGGGCGGGGTATTATTTGCACACGTTCGGGGATTTCCTTATCGTGAGGCCGCGCGTTGACCTGGGATTCCCGGGCAGGTCATAAATTACCCTCGCTACATTGTCGTCACTGGGCGTTCAGTTTAGAGTTTGTTGAGAAACAGTTGTGGTTAGTTGCTTTTGTTCGAGAGTGGTTGACAATTGTTTAAATGAGTTTTGTGCTGAAATATAGCGACAGTATGGCAGAGAAGAAGAGGAAACAAGTGTCAGTGTCAATGAAATCAAAGTTTGGTCCCCTAAAAAGACTTGAGCGTGGTGAAAGCGTAAATAAAATAGCGTCGGACTTGAATATCGGTAGGTCTACAGTGCTCGGTTGGAAGAAAAAGAAATCTGAAATTGAATCGTGGTGTTTGAAAAGACAGTATACAGAATCCATCGCGAACGGAAAACAATGAGAAGTGCAGAGTTCGAAAAAGTCGGCAAAACCCTTTATAAATGGTTCCGTGTGCACAGGGAGAAGGGAACGCCTATATCTGGACCCATCCTGCAAGAGAAATCTCTTCAGTTTTATGAACAATTTAAGGACGAAGGAGAGTCTGGGTTTACAGCGAGCAATGGTTGGTTCTCAAGGTGGAAACAACGATATGGAATCAAGCTGCTCAGTATCTGCGGAGAAAAATTGTCAGCTGACCCTAACAACATGAGTGACTTCAAGACCAAACTACACGAGTTTATTGAAAAAGAAGGACGTTCAGGTGATCAAATTTACAATCCAGATGAGACAGGACTAAACTTTCGAATGCTTCCTACTTTAAAACTGCCAGATGGACAAGTGATGACAACTTTGAACTCCCAGTTTGGTATAGAAATCAATCTAATGCATGGATGAGCGAAGCAATTTTTAAAGAGTGTTTTTTTCAACAGTTCGTCCCAGAGGCTGAGAAGTTTCTGAAGAAAAAAATCTTCCCAGGAAAGCTCTACTGATTCTCGATAATTCTACGACTCACCCTGACGTGCAATATTTACAGGACAAAGGCATTAAAGCAATGTTTCTGCCGCCGAACGTCGCGTCTCTCTGTCAACCGATGGACCAAGGAGCTTTGGCAGCGTTAAAGAGAAGGTACAGACGTAAGCTTTTGTCATCTTTGGTGTTGTCATTGGATGGGTCTCTCAATCTTGGATCGAGCTTGAGACCATAACCCTCATTTGTTCTTGGAGGAAACTTCTAGATCACGCAGTCAATGATTTGTCGCATGACGATGGAATCAATTCTAAAAATAGCGACTTGATTGAACTCATGAAAAAAATCCCAGGGTGTGAAAGAGTCTGCAAGCAATGATGTCAATAAATGGATGGATCTCGACGGAGCATTAGAACCATTAGGAGAAGATGAAATCATCGCAGCTGTCAAAGGGCGTAACATAGAAGAGGACGATTCGGAAGAAGAAGAGCAAGAGGACCATCAACAAGAAAGAAACGTTAGCCACAGTGAGGCTGTGAAAATTATTGAAGGGACATTGCAGTACTTAGAGCAGCAAAATGCGACTGGAATGGAGATTCTGTTCCTCAGGCGACTCCGTGATCAAGCTGCAAGACGCCGTGTGGAGACAGAAAAACAGTCTTCAATCACAGGGTTTTTCAAACGACTTCAGTAAGTTTACTTTTACAATTTTCTTCTAGTGTTGAGAAAACTTCCCATAACTTACTGTGATGGACTTTTTATAAGCAGCATAAACAACTTCAGTAATAATTGTAATAAACACTGTATTTTCAGATTCTACTAGGCCTTTTGTCTCAAATTTTTTTAATTTTTTTGATTATAAGTTATAAATGTTGATATAAATATATAATTGTATATAATAAATCAATACATGTACAATTTTAATACTCTAAATAAGCGTTTTTATTCAACTCCTAGTTTTTTTTTTAAGTTCCCTAAAACTCTACAACCTTTAAGTCCACATTGTGTCGAGTTTGAGAGGTTCTACTGTACTATACTAACAATAAAAATATTTTTTTGAAAAACACATTTGAAGATCTGGATAAACAAGAATGGGCTGCATTACACAGTCTGAATATATATAACTGTTTCTACCTGAAGAGCAAAATATTTAAATGTGATGGTTTTGGGGGAAAGTGCTTACAAAGTGGTTTTGATCTAAGCTATTTATAATATCCAGGCCTATATCTACATCATCACTAAATAATTGTCTGTTTTGGGGTAGGCCTAAACTTTCTGGTGAAGCTTAAGGTTTTGTTTAGCCCGCTTTGGTTCCCTATGCAAGTTCTCTTCATTGCCACTATCCAATAACTCAAGTACAAACCTAGGCCCACATTCATTTGCAGGAAATATCTGTGAATTTAGTTCATCAACATTTGGGTTGTTAGTAGGTTCTATATCTCAGAATCGTCATTAAAAATGTTAATGGAATAATCCGATTCAAAGACTCCATCAAGCAATCGGTCAAGTTCACTTCTTCTCAAGTTTTAGTGTGGTAGAATTAACAAAATTATCTATCTAATAATATGTTTACAAATCACAACACATTTCACACATTACAAAACTAGATCACAATATATTAACACACCAAACTGCATGTCACTGACCCAAGCCACTGATAGTGTGTTATTCTAATTGTGTAGTTATTTGTGTCATTTTAATGTTATTTTGGGTTACAGGAATCTGTACAAACTATTTTTTATAAAGTAAAAATATAATAAAACTATATTTTAAATCTAGTAACATAGTATTCTTGTAAATAATAATTTAAATTTTGCTATCTAGAAAACGCCTGGCTGGTCCTTTTTGCACACGTTCTTGCCGTATGAAAATCATGCGGTTGGTCCTTAAAGGCTTAATAATTACAAAAACTTTTTATATTTCTTATTGTGTTTATATCATCGTTGCAATTTGATATATTAATGGTTGTGTTGACAAAGTTTTCGATTTATAAATGTTCTTTATATTGTAAAATTATATTAACATTGATGTGTTGGTTGTCTGTCAATTATACTTCCAAGTCAGAGAATTATTATCTATTCTTTTGAACTTTTTTATATTACAAAAAAAACTCTATACAAATTTAAAATTATAATAATAAATTATCCAATATCTAATATAAAGATATATTTCTAACACAACAACGGGGTTTTTCTATTTAATATTTATTTGAATGATGATATCAAATTTCTATTTAAAACAAAAAAACTACTCAGGAACAATTCATAATTCTTTATTATAACAATTTTTATTTCAACATTTAAACAATACACAGAACAAAAATAAACTTAACAAATTTTAACACAATATACTAAACTCCCTTTCTTTGATTTTTAGTTACAAATTTTTATACCCTAGGCTATTTTTAAGATCTCTTAATATCTCGGGATTTATAGGCATGGGCTATATTTTTAACTCTTTTGTTAATTAAATAAATTTTGAAAAACAATATTAAATTTTGAAATTAGTTTTAATAAATATTTTCCTGATGGAAAAACTTTAATTTGGAATAAGCAAAAAAAAGCGAAACTATTTGAACTGGATTATGATTCTTATTACTAACTATTAATTAATCACAAGATATTCTAATAATGTACAAGTTTAAACTTCCCTATTATCTTAAAAGTCCACTAAAGTTTATTTTTATAGCGCTATATACTCAACTTAATAAATATCAGCGAATGGCTGCTTGCTCACACGTAGAATTCCGTTCTCTTTAAATTTTATATTTTACACACTTAAATTCGTTTTAGTTCCTTCAAATTATATTACCACTGTACTTTATCTTTAAATTCACTTATCCTTATTTAAAATTGCCAAGTTTCTTCACAAATCTGTATAATTTTGACGGCTTTCTTCAAAAGGAATTTTGACTGGTCATGGCAGGTCCCATCTCGTAGCGTCCCCACGCTATAACTAAAACTCACGCGTCCTTCGTCTTTCTTTTAATATTTTACAAATATGGCGGCCTCCTTCTTCAAAAAGAAATCATATGGCTTTAATTTAACGAAGTTCTGTTCCTTCCCACTAGAGTCGACTGCCCACTTGACCTACTTCCATTTGTTTTTTTTTACAGCTGATGCGTCCACAACGAGATTGTTTACGATGGCATTTTAATTTGGTTAAACTTACTGTTTCAATTTTCCGATCCTTAATAAACCTTCCAGTGTTTATTTAATTACTATTATTAGTGTGTGAAGTGTCTTTGCTTTTTACTTTTGTAATAATTCCGAATTGTGTGTGGTTTTGCTTGGACTTTCACAAACATAACCTTTCAATTTTTTGTTTACAATCGAGTTTTTACTTTCTCCTTCAAGTAATTACTTATGCCCTATGTTACTAATATTTACAATTTTGTTTAAATATAATTATTATTATTAGATTATCTTGTTTTTAATTTTATTTGATACAACAAATTTCCTTATGCATTTACAGTTCAAATATCTTGTTTATATGTTACAACCGTTTTATAACCTTTCTAGACTTTTACCTAAAATTAGTTTCAATTTAATCTAACCAATCTTTTAATGAATTTCTTTTTAAATTTTGTGTGAGTTATTTTTAATCTATTTTTCCAATTCTTAAAGAACATTATATAGCCCATTCTATAAATGTTACACTACTAAAACAACCAGGTTGCTGTCAGATATTTGATGAAGATCCCGTTTTATTCCTGACTTATTGTTCAGTCAAATGTTTATAAATTACTTCTATATATAAGTACTCTCCGAAAATATAAATGCTCAAAAAATAAATTGAATTAACCCTGACAGGCATGATGTCCACAAAAGCAGGATCTCCAGAGCTTTAGCTAAAACCTTTAAAATTGTGCTGCTCTTATTAAACTCTATACCTCTGTGCATTAAATAACAGCAGAGAAAACTTCAATGTGTAAAGGTTCAACTTCTTGTTCTATGTACAGATAATCCAGTAGTTTTTATATTGGAAAAATTGCAGGTATTATTAGTATTACTACAATTGCAAACTAGGCTACAAAGTTGGTTTTCCATACAGGCATTAACTGTGGAGATAGAGGATAAGTAACCATGGATGCAACACACTCTATGCCTTCATAGCTGCATTGTGAAAAGCATTCCAAAGTTGTACACAAAGGTTAAAGTGTTAATCCGACCAAGACTACAAGAAATTTTTAAATGCCTTTTTGGTTGAAACTAATTTTGGCAACCAAATCTATCCAAAGTGATAGCGTCTCTCTCTCTCTCTCTCTCTCTCTCTCTCTCCCCCCTATATATATTTGGGATATATCACTTTTATAAGCAATTTAATCATTTAATAACATGATAAAACAAGAAAACAGAGCAGGAAAAACTTTGAGATTATAGGTAACTCCTTATGGTGACAGTTGAAGAGTTAATTAGATAGACCTATTATATTAAACTTTCAACTCATTTCTTGTAGTATAATATTTTAAAATAGCCTTTATAATTCAGGTTATTTGCAAAAAAATACGATTTGAATACATATCTACTACTTAAAAATCCATATTCTGTTACTTAATTTACTTTATTTTGCCTGTGGTAAGTACTTAGACTTTCATGCGTTATTCTGTTTGCAGTATGTGTTTGCAGTTGTTCACCTTAATCGACCTAAATTTATTAGTGAAGTGAGTGGGTTCTTTATAAATCTAGATGACTTCAGGCCTCATCCTACTCCAGGTATGTTTCAGATTATTTACCCATTATATTGCCAGTAATTTGTTACCATAAATTTTAACAATCCTATTCACTCAAAAGAAATCAGAAACAGAAAATTTTACTTTCAATGTGGAAGTTGCAAACATAGAACTTCCAGCTGATTTCCCTAAATAAGGTTTACCTCTATTGACATAATTTTTAAAAAAGTGAAAGCTCAAGTAATGAAGAAATTATTTGGTTGTAGCTATCTCCAAAACTCACCTACAGACAATGTTTTTGAATCATTAGTGAAATGGCAGTGTTAATAAAATGAAAGGGATTGAAGATTAACAGCATTGGGAGTTTAATTTGATCCCAATCAACTGGTGGAGGGGTTAAACAAAACCTGTTATTTTGTACAAATTTATCAAATTTCAAACATTTAAATGATGGATTATTCTGAGTTGATTTAGTTTTTTTTCAAAGTGGTTATTTTCTGACAAAGCAGCATATTTTTTATTAAAACTGGTCTTATTAGACCAACCATTAACTTTCCTTGCATTATCTTAACCTAAATACTGATATAATTAAAGTGTCCATTGACTCATTATTTTTTGTCCGAACATTGTCAATACATATTATATTAGAACTAACACAACACTACACTAACTCAAATGGTTTGGTTCTCTTCAATCTTCTAACCATGGACTGGTTATCGAGAAGTTGAAGAGCCACTGTACTTGGATGAAGGAGAAGTCTCTTTTCATGTTTTTTCGCCATCTTCTTTATTTCTTCTGGTATTGTTGGAATATTTAGATCTCCGTTAATATCTTTGTTCTTTACATACCAAGGGGCATTAACCATATTTCTCAGTACTTTATTTTGGAAAGTCTGTAAAATTTTTACATTAGATTCCTTTGCACATCCCCACAGTTGACTGCCATACATCCAAACTGGTTTCAAAATCTGATTGTAGATTTTTATTTTATTTCCTAATGAGATGTTTGAATCTCTACCCAAGAGCCAATAGTGTATACGGTATTTGATATTTAATTCCTCCTTCTTTTTCTTGATGTAGTATTTCCATCTTAGTTTAGCATCTAGGTTCATACCTAAACATTTAGCTGTATTTTCATAAGGGATGATGATTCCGTTAACATCCATTAACGGAGGATCTTTCAGTACCTTATTTGTGAAGTTGATGTGGACTGATTTCACTTCATTCAGTTGGATTTTCCATTTATCAGTCAATTCTAGAAGTTTGTTTGTTGCTCTCTGGACTTTGTCCGTAGATGTAAATAAGTCTTTGTCAGTTGCTAACAATGCTGTGTAATCTGCAAACATTGCTGTAGTTACTTCGGGGGGGGTGGGTGGAATATCACAGGTGTAAATTAAGTAGAGTACTGGACCCAGTACACTACCTTGGGGTACTCCTGCTTTATTTGGAATGTTCTGCCTGTTATATATGATGTTAACAATGAAACATATTCGTTTGAGAGCATCTTATTTAATGTATGGATCAGACTGTCATGCCGCACCTTATCAAAGGCTTCGGCCACATCTAGAAATAGCGCAGTGTAAATCTGTTTATTATCTAAGGCTCTTTCTATTATATCCGTTATTCTATGGACTTGAACTATAGTGGAATGTACTTCTCTGAATCCAAACTGGTATTCTGGAATCAGATTATTTTTCTCTATTACAGTTTTAAGCCTTTTCAGTAAGAGCTTTTCGAATAGCTTAGAAATTGTAGAAAGTAGCGGTATCGGCCTATATGACTTAATATCATTAGGCGATTTTTCTGGTTTTGGTAACATTACAATTTCTGCTACCTTCCAGATATCTGGCACATATTTAAGTCTAAATGCTGCATTAATAAGATAAGTAAGCATGACTCCTCCTTTTCTTGGGAGCTCTTTCAATATTTGTCGAGGATGAGATCAAATCCTGGGGCTTTCTTGGAAATAAGATTCATCCGAATTTCTTGATCCATTTCCTTTATAATCGCCAATGGTATTTCTTCTGACATTATATTGATACTATCATTCAAATCATAATTGTTTATCATTATGTTGGGCTAGAATATGTCTGCTAAGTGTTCTAAAACAGCATATGGTGTGATATATATAAATATATATATAACAACATACCTTCTCTAATCGTCCTTCAGGATATTTGACATTTAGGAAATCAATTAATAACGCAGCTACTAGCTTTTACAATAACTGATTTATTTTAATCCTGACTTTAAACATTAGCATGTAAAGATAGTTACATATGATGAGTTTTAATTAACTCTAAATTTTGCTGTTTTTAAAGACTTATAATTATTATTAAATTACATTACTATTTAAACTGTCCTTAATTATCTTAAGGCGTGTATAGGTTACTGAACCTGGTTTGATACATTTTATATTTGAATGAATTATTACTGTTTAAAGAATTAATAAAGTTTAAAAGATTCTTAATATTTGTTGCTTTAAAGAGTTGGCTTTAAATTTAAGATAAATTACGCTTTTATTACTTACGTGGTTCCTTGTTTCACTTCACTTGACACATATTCACTTAAGTAATATTTTCCTATCAATTTCACTTTTCTTAATCATTCGAAATGCTTCTATGCCATAAATGACTTTATTAGTCACTCCCTTATTAATTTCTCGTACTATTTAGTTATTTCCCTTATTTAATTTCTCGTACTACTTTTCTATCTCCCTCACTTAATATAACTCATTACTTAATAATCTCCCTTCCTTTAATCTCACTTATTACTTTCTAATCTCCCTCTTTTACTTCACTTTTATTTAATAATCTCCCTTATTAATTTCTCTTGAAACTTTACTTTGCGACGTTACTTTATTTGATTTTGATATTTCTTACTAAAAACTTCCTAGAGTCCTGCATTATGACTCTTCCAAGGCAAAGAACTAGACCCTTCGAGTCCTAAAAATTGACTCTTTCGAGTCCTGAAAATTCACCCCTTTCGTGTTTCGTTCTGGATCATTTCCGTACGGGTTTCATCCCCTCTTCAAATTTGATTGGCTCTCTTATGGCGCTCAAATCTATTCCAGCCTATCAGAATGTCATTCCTCTTGGCTTAAGTGGAAATTTCTAGAGCTTTCCCAAGGGCAGGTGTTTTGCTGGACGTGCTTTTTCTGCATTTTTAGAGATTCGTCGCCATAAATCTGTAAGGTCCCTCGATATCCAAGTAAAGTGTCTCTCCAGTGATCGAGTCACGTCTTGGTTTACCTACAATGAAACTTTTCGACGTTTATTAATATTTATGGCTTACCAGATGCTGCAGTTAACCGAAAGATTAACAATAGACTACTCCTTGCTAGGTAGCAACCATGTACTACGATCTCACAAGTTCTAATATTTAACAGTTTTCTTAACGTAATGAATTTCGTTATAATATATATGAAGTTATTATTATTTGTAAATAATTTTTTCCACCACTAAGTTCAATAATTTTACTTTATGTGATGAGGCACCTTTTGGTCAATTGACCATTGTCAAATCACTAAAAACATCTAAAATTCATACATTTATAACCAAAATCCCATTTTATCTTACAAATTTGATTAATGGTAAAACTTAAGTTGTTAATTGTTAAAAAAGTGTTCTGTTTTCAGGTGGTTCATCTTATAAGTCATGGCTGGGTTTGGAGCATGTAAACAAAGCACCTAAAAGATCCAGATTTAATTACTTAGAAAAAGCAATCAAAATATACAACTGAAACTGGGGAGGATTTATAATCTTTAAAATTTTGTATTGTGGCTTAACTCACTTTACTAAAATGTTCAAGCTTTCATTGCCAGTTTTAATGTGTTTAGTTTTCAGGTGATAATTTGTTGACCATTTCTTTTTTTAAAGAATAGCATGAAAAAAGGATCGTATAAAATATTTGTCAAATTAATTTAATTGCATTAAATATTTATATATTTGTTCTTCGAGATACGTTGTTGAATATTTCTCTTTGCAATAGGTAAATCAAAGACTGCAAATGAATGTTTTAAAATTATAATTGTTTTTATAACTATTTTGCATTGTTCACACAACTTAGTATTTTAAGAATGTACAAAATATCAATTCCCTGATTTTTCTTTCGATAATTACAAAAATCTTACAGAAGATTTCCAAAAACCATATTTCGAAGATTGGCTTTGGAGGAGGAATAACTTGTAATTGTTTGCCAAAGAGAGCAGGAAGCTTTGTCAAAATATCAAAGAAGGTTTGTGTAATCCAACTAACAATTTTAGTGTGCTATAAATTGTAGTAATCATGTAATTAAATATCTATACAAATATTTAGGATTAAAAAGAGGTTTTGTTTGGTTTGGAGTAAAAAAAAAAACTATAACAAAAATTGGAGTTTCAAGAATATTGTATTGTTTTCAAACTTGTAATGTACAGTAGAACTCCAATAACTCAAACCCCGATTACCAATCATTGATTATTAGTATTGCTTTTATATTTTCATGGGGGATTTAAGACAGAATCGTACATCGGTTACCTAAATAATAATTCTGTCTACATATACTATTGGTCTTTTATCTGCAAAGCTAGTGTAGGTGGAGCACAAACATAATTTGGATGCTGAGTCACCGTCTCAGGGAAGTTCTGTATAGTTGGCTGTCTTCCGTAGTCTGCTGCTACTCTTTCACATCGGTCTGTTTTGTTTATGGGTGTGTTTTGTCATTTGCCATGGCTTCTAAAAGAAAAGGGGTTATCATTTGCGGATAAACTAATTATAGATCAGTTAGATAAAGGCGTTACGGGTTAACAGTTGGCTGAGATGGATGGTGTTAGACAATCAACAATTTCAGGCATTAAAAGGAGCAAACCTACACTTTTAAACTTTGTCAGTGTTTAAAAATGAAGATAAAAGTTCTTCAAGACAATCATTTAGGCCATAAAACAAAGAATAACATGTTTTCAAGGGTTTTTCCAACAACGTTCAGAGGAAACCCAATTTTTGGTCTAATTCTTTGTCAGAAGCTTAGAAATAAAAATAAAACTAAAGAAATGTTTTTCTCCTATTTGCAGCATACATAATGCAATCAAGTGAAATTTACCCTTTTATTTTGAAAAAATCCAACTTTCCAAATTTTTGTTATCAGGATGTGGGTCAGTCCCAATTGATTTGGATAATTGGAGTTCTACTGTAAGCAAAAACTTCAGTAAGAGCAAGTGGAAAATTAGTGGGTCCCCTTTCTGCTGTGTGAGGTTTATCTGTTCACGGGTACAGTAGTACTTAGATATAGCTGTACAACAAATAGCTTCTTCACTCATCTACACATTGACCCGAAATTTCAAGGCAATTAGGTTAATAAATCTTTGTGATGTTTTGAAAACCTATTTTGTGTGTTGAATTATTCATCAAGATATTTAGTTCCTTAAACAAAAATAGATACAGTGATTCTTGGTAAACAAATAAAATTCATTGTCATTTATTATTATTAAATTATTTTACATTTCTGCTCTATATTTATGATATAGCTGGATCTATATAAATATGTTAAATATAATTGTCTATCTTTTTTAGCAAAGTTATCTTCTTTGCAGTTTATCTATCAGAACTATCTGTGTATTGTAAACAGGCACTGAAAACAAATCTATGCAAAACAACATCCATAATAAAGAAATCAGAAGATTAATATACTCATAATATTCATTTATGTTGATTAATGAATAATTAGCAAATATTATACTAATATCTGAATATTAATATAAAGATGAAATTTTAGGAAGCTAATTATTTGTTGTAATATATCCAGATATCTAATCTGACTTTTGGCAGTTTAAGTGCTAATATTTATGTTTTGAAAGTTTTAAAATAATTTTTTTTAACGATTTAAATTAAGATCTGTGTTTGTTTGTTTTTTTTTTTTTTTTTTTTTTTTTTTGAGATATTAGGATAAACATACTGTATAACCAAGGAGTATAATATAAACAAACAGTATAGATTTGTGTAACAACATTATTACAAAACTGCATTAGAGGATATTTTACCAAGGAAACGTTTCTAAATGAAAATACATTATGAGTAGAAAAGAAAAAAAAAATTTTCCACATTGTCTGTGTTGATTGCAGAGCAGCGTTTTAGGTGGTAAATAATTATAACTATATTGTCTATCCAGAGTGCATAAAAATGTAATGTATATAAATTATATTTGTATACAATTATTTTATTATAAATAATATTCGAGCTGGCTTGTGAGTGAAAGTTATAATTAAAGAATAAAAATATGGTACAACTCACAAATATATAATTTTTTTATTTCAAACGCGTTTCAACTATTAATTTGTCGTCATCCTCAGTGAAGATACACAAATGAAATTAACTAAAAAAAATATATATATTAAACATAACCTATAAATTTTTAAATAAATAAAACCTCTAAACCACAAATAACATTTAATTAAACCTTATGTACATTTCGATTGCTCAGCAATCATCTGAGGTATTTAAAAATACAACTGTTGTAGTAGATGATTGTACATTCTCAGATGATTGCTGAGCAATCGAAATGTACATAAGGTTTAATTAAATGTTATTTGTGGTTTAGAGGTTTTATTTATTTAAAAATAAACATTACGCCACAGTTGCTTCATACAGTTATAACCTATGAAGTTTTAGCTAAAACTTTATAGGTTATGATTAATATATATATATATATATATATATATATATATATATATATATATGTTTTAGTTAATTTCATTTGTGTATCTTCACTGAGGATGACAACAAATTAGTCGTTGAAACGCGTTTGAAATAAAAAAAATTATATATTTGTGAGTTATACCATATTTTTATTCTTTAATTATAATTATTTTATTGTTTATTGTTTTAAATATGTATAAATTAGAATTTTAATTGTATTGGCAATTTTTTTAACCTTCCTAAGGTTGTATTGACTAAAACATGAGGTTCATTACAGATTTTTACTCCAATTTGTAAAAATTATGACATCCAGAAATATTACTCATCATCCCACTAATACTAATTTAATACCACAGTACTTGTTTTGATGTTTTTTTTTTTTAATTTAAACCCATTTTCTAACATCAGTAGCTATTTTGTCTTCTTATTTAGCCATTGTCTGTATAATTTTACTCAAAAAATGATAAACTATGTTTAATAGCGACAATATACTATACATTATACATGATTAATGATAGCTAAAATAGTATACAACACACCTAAATTTAATGTTAATATCAATTAATAAATTAAGCAAAATATAACATTCATTAAATCCTCCAGGATCCACTACTATGTATTTACTCAGGCTAGAAGTTATCTAATGATTGAAACTATGGTAAGGGATTCCTAAAAGAATTAATTAAATTATCTTGTCAGCATTGTTGGTAACCACAAACAATATTGTTTACACCAGTGTATAACACACAAGGAAAAGCTACATGATGCGACCCATGGAAGGTTAAAAAAGGAAATTAAAACTAAGGAATTCAAATTATTACAGAACTCTACTTTTTGAAAAATACTTGCAAAATAAATATCAACATGCACTTAAGTATGAGGGTTCATAACTTAAGTTATTATGAATTCTTCTATAATAATACTTCTGAAATTAACAATAGAAACTAGCTAATTGGTCACATTCAAGGGAACAGTAGTGTATTTTACAAAATTAGAGAATGAAAAAATATGCCTATAAATTAGTAGTTTTTTAAAGATTAAAAAAAGTACTAACGAGAATAGTATAATAACCCAGTTTGCTACAGTTGAAATTTAATGACCATTTATCAAGCAATAAGTGCTTCGTATAATAAAAAATCATTGTATTACAAGTATATTATAGTTAGTATTTTTGTATGTTTCTCAAGCAGAATGACACTATTTATCACTCTGTCATAACAATAATGGCCATTGCTCTGACCTTAATCATACTTTTCATTATTCTTAACTATCCTTCAAGTGATAATCTTATGGTTGATTGCCTTGAATATACAAACATAAAAAACTATCAGTTGATAATGTTTCTTAAGATGTAAGATGGTCTGTCATTACAATAATCATTGTTAGTACTCCAACTAGGCAGCAACTTTCCATTTAACACTGCAGATTAAATGATTGAGTTCCTAGCAGACCAATGGGTATAAATTAATTCTGAAATTTTGTGGTGGCAGCAATTGAATCGAGTTGTGCTAGTTTATAATTTTTTCATTGTTTGTAATCATTAGTAAAAAAATAATTATGAATTAAAATATGTAAAAAAAATAATATGCTACTTATGGTTTGAAGTTTAGCAGTTGATTGTAGACTCCCTATCACAGTCACACAACTAATTGTTAACTTCACATTTGTAAAAACCGTATAGATAAAATAATTTGTTTCAATATTTACACAGTTTTTAATAAACCTTCAAGGAGGCGCATAGAATTAAAAAATAGCGGGCGCTCGCTGAGGATTATTCCGCACAAAAGCTGTTCAAAATTTAAACAGTTTTTGTTTTTATGTTTGGATGACTTCACAATTGAATATTATATAAATACATTCTAAACAATTTTAAAAAATAATTATTGTACAATTTCGATTATCTAAACATTATATTACTAAAAAATATTTTCAATTGTTAAAACGTGTAAGCAAAGTATACTAGACCACCGTTTTCACCTGCCAAATACAATATGCTAAAATCAGCTTTTACTACCTTTAATTTTCATAATACATGTGTTTGTACATTTTATGATTTCATTGAAAAACTTTTTATCAAAAAATAAATGTCTTAATACCAATAGGTGTTCAGGGTGTCTAGTTATCCTGGAATCATTGAAAAATCTTGGATTTTGTTTACCTTCTAAATCCTGGAAATACGTAAAATTTTTTCAATTTTAATTCTGTTTATTTAACACGTTCACTACCAAGCAGCGCGTATACACGCTGTCTGGTTATTCAGAAGAGACTGGCTTTTAGAATTCGGTCTTTCCACACAGACCGAGTTAATGTGGGTCTGACCTTCATTACAGAAAAAAACTGGAATGTTATTACACTACATAAATACCCTAGATGTATGTTTGTTAAATATTTATTTTATGTTTGCAGTTTTTAGTGTTTTGGGGATGGCCCATATATCAGTCAGCATGTCTATAGTCCGAACTATAGACCAAGCGTCCCACGTACGAGCCACTACAGTGGAACCCCTCAAACCCGAACATGATTTTAATGAGAACAAAATCTTTAAAAGTATTTAAATTTGATTTTAAAGCCGTACGTATTAAATTTTACTAGTTACATAAAACAGGACTGAGATGTGTAATATATTGGAAATAACACTGAATACCTGTAAAAACAGAAATGTCATACAAAGGCTTACATTAACATCCAACCAACTCGTCTTGGCTACTTGTGCTACACAGATTGGTTATAGGCTACATATAGATAATATAAATGTTATTGTATGAGATATAAATTATGTTTACATTTGAGCTCCATATACAGTAAAGAATATTTACACAAACACACCCATCACTTGTGACACGTTATATCTTTTGTGATAATAGATCGATACGAATATTTTGTGTGTGTGTGTGTATATATATAAAGACTAAGTCAAAATACAAATACAAGAATTATAATTGACTTTACAATTCAAAGCTTTTCGTTGGCTAACAGTACCAACATATATATAGTACTAAAAAAAATTAAAAGAAAAGCTACATTTGACATCAAAATTAATTTGAGGAGCAAGTTGTTTTTCTCCTGATATAATGGTTTTTGAAACCACGGCCAAACAGACTAGAAACAGCACTAGCTTATTTAATTGAGCAAAATCGTTTATCTGCAATTAATGCAGATAAAATAAAAAAGAGTATAGAGCATTTGTTGTTAAAGAAAAAGCTAAGTCAAGGTTGAGAGAGTTTGATCTTAAAAAACAGATTAGATATGTTTTTATGTGATATGCTTATTAAAGATAAGTGTTCCTTAGATTTCCAACATTTTTGAAAATATATTTGATACTATTTCATGGAAATGCATCAGCAAAGAGAAGTTTTTTTTAATTAAAACTTTTTAATCGAGAATTTACAAGAAGACTTTAATAGAACTTCGTAGTGTTCATGATACAGTTCATTCTGTTGGTGGCATCGACAAAATTAAAATCACCAAAGATTTTATGAAAAGTTTTTGTGATGCCCTAAAAATAAAAACATTGCTTTTAAGGAAAAAGAAGAGAGATATGAAAGAAGAAATAGATAGACTATAATACAGAGGATAAACTTGAAGAAACAAGCCAAAAAAGAAAACTAGTTAAAAGAAAAAACTTAATTAAAAATATAAAGTTTGATGTGATATATCAATTTTATAACTTAAATAATATTGAAAAAGGTAAAGAAGAAATATTTGTATCTTAAAATGAGTTAAATTCAAATATTAATAATAAACATATTGTAATAAGTAAATCATGTAAGAATAAAATACAAAGTAGTAAAGTTTTTCATAAATATTATATTCCAATATATATGAAATATAACACCGTAATTTTTACTTTTAAACATCCTGGAAAAAATTATATTTATCTTGGAAATCCTGGAATTTCACTAGACACCCTGTTATTTTTAAATCTGCTGTAGCATGAACATGACCACTCTCATGAGATATATATATATATATATATATATATTTTTGCTGTTTTTTATTACTGGTTCAATATACCACAGCATTTTTTGTTTTTACAAAGCAAAATTCCTTCTTCTTTCCCATTGTCAAACTACACTGCTACAGCTTCCTGGCGGATATTTAGCATGATTTTCTCTATTACATAAAAAACTGACAAGATTTCAACAAATTGGTCATTTTCAGATTCACCTGTTATGATTCATTTGTTTCATTTTCAATTTCGTTGGCTTCGTCAGGTTCATCATATGGCAGGGATTTGTTTTCATCAAAATCGTCAAAGAGATCTCTAATAAAATTTCTGGTAGGCAGTATTTCTTGAATTTCCTTTTTAGTGCTACTCAGCATTTTACGAATTCCCTCTTCTAATGGATCCAATAAAAATAATAATAACAAAAACAGTAATAATTTAACTCCACAAAATCGTTTCTAATGTAAAAGGAACTCCGCACAGTATGCAAATAGGCGCTTACAAACAAAACCTCTGCAATGTGATAAAGATTAAATTCACACTAATGCTACAAGGAAAAAATGAAGAAAAATAAGTTCAGCCGTTTCCTTGAGTGCAGGGTTTGGATTAATGACCCAGAGATAAACTTCTGACAACTGAAAAGAGGTTTTTTTTAACAAATAATACTACGTCCTAAAATACCTTTGGATGAGCCCTCTCGATATTTAACAACTTGTAATGGCATTCCTATGTGGATATATACTCCGAATCCCATTGTTTGGATTTATAGAAGTCACTATCCAAAGCGTCTACTCTGTAACCTCCCCTCCTCATAATTTTGTAACTTTGTATGTGATTTAATTTACTTTATAAAAAAAACCTTTATTCACATATTAGTTATTCTTTAGATTTTGAAAAGACTCACCAGTTGTATCTAACTATTTGACTTCAGCAGACTTAGCGACCTATTCAAATCATTCTGAAAAAGACACGTTACATTATAGTTCTTGTTTATATTTTCAAAAGAAGATTTAATTTTAAAAATATAACACTTTAAAAAAACTTTGGTTATTACAGGTCTGACAACATTAAATTAAATAGAAACGTCATATCTTTTACAAATTGTAAGAGCGACGCTAGGTTAAATGCACGCTGGTTTCGTAATATTTACTGATTTGCATTTATCGAAAAATATCAAGAAATTAAATTTAAAACCTACTTTGGCAATCACTTGAACTTACTTGGATTTGATAGCACATTTAAAATGTACGCAGCTGTACTCTTTTGACATAGTTGAATTTTGAAAAATTAAAAAAAACAAAACCAAGCTTCTAACAATAAAATTAACGGTCGCAGCCTCATTGAGGCTTTCCTCTACCGTGGCTGGTGAAAGACAGAACAAAAGCAGTTTCTCACTGTAAGTTGCTGAATCCCCCACCCTTAAACCTTAATAAAAAGTCTTTCAATTGTTTACAGTTTATCATGGCGTCCTTTTTTCAAGCGTCGTCTTAATAACATTTTTAGAAACAAAAATTTCTTTTAAATAGCTTGATTTTTATATTAGATAAAATGATAAATATTTCTGGAACATGCTGATATGTAACCAAAAATCATTCAGCATGTTACAACTTGATTATCTCAAGTTACCCATTGTGACATACAACCGAAATGCAAACTGAACTATAAAGGGTAAAAATATAGTCTTAATAACGGTTTTTAAAATTTTTGTTTGTTTTTAAATTACTAATCGATTTTTTTTCTATGGAAAATACGGAAACTTAAGCTGCACTAATCAGTTTTCCCATGATCTCCACCTCCCTGTATTATCTACTATTAGGTTTTATGTCCTTATTTTAATCTTTATTATAATCACAATCCTTTATTATCCTTAGAATGTTAACAATCTTAATGGTTGACTGCCTTAAATATACAACCATGAAAAACTATCAGCTGTTTTTAATGTTTCTTAAACAAAGTGTCTATATAAGATTGTCTGCCATAACAATAATAATCATTGCTAATATTCCAACGGAGCAGCAACTTTGTATTAAATATGCCATGATCCCCACCCCACACATCATCTATCATAAGGTTTTATGTACTTTTTTAACCCCAATCATCACTATCATTTTTTATCCTTTGAGGTGATAAACAGCATGATTGCCTTGAAACTACAAAACTTAAAAAATAAGCAGCTGTTGCACAGTCTCAGATCCCAGAAAATTATTTGTAAACCTTTTCATAAACTTTATAGGCAATAAACAAACCAATACAAATTTTAAAATATTCTGCTTTAGGAAAGGTGGCAAACTTTAAATGTAACTGATTAGCGAGTTTCTACTGTATCAAAAATATAAAATTTATTGAGTTTTATGTGTATTGTAGTATATTGGGGTTGACATATAAAACAGTTTTAGTGGTTTTGTTGTTTATGTTTTGAATTATTTTCAGAGCAATTGGTTGTATAACTACCAAATATAGGATGATATTAAAATTAAGCTTTTTGTAGTACTGAACTATTGCCAGTGTTATTTGCAACAATAAATTTTTACAATTGAACTATATATGCAGGTAAATTTGAATAACAGTGTTGTTTAGAGAGAATTTTTTGTATATTATAGTATATCGGGATTTGCATATGAGAAGGTTTTAGTGGTTTTTGTTGTTTATATTTTGAATATCTTCAGAGGAATAGGTTGTATAACTACCAAATATAAGATAATATTAAAATTAAGCTTTACAGTAATAAAATGTGACGGATTTATAATTATGGTAGTTTGTTGATTCGTTAAGTTAATATTTTAATTTTATATTTGTAGAATTGGAAAATAATGTTTATGAAAATTTTGAAATAAAATCGTGCCAAGAAAAAACTAATGGTTACAAAAATTGATTTAGTAAGATGAGTGTAGAGCTAAGAAATTTCATTTAGACCCCTGATTAAACTGCATTGATATTTTTATACACAAGCAATTAAAAAATTTAAAGCATTTACAAATTTTTTTATATAAGATACAATAAATTTCTTTGTAGTATTGTACATTGGTGGTTTGTTTTTATTTATCAAGCAAACCAAATATATATCAAGTGAAAAGTTTAAAGAAATTTAATAATTTATAGAAATTAAAGACATTAATTGTCATCTCTACTTTTAAGATTTACTTTAACAAAAGAATGTAATTTATTAGTAATTAAAGCAGACTTGCCATGTGTGTAACCAAGTGTAACTGGGAGAGGGGTCAAATAAGGCTTTTTTAGTGAACTTGAAGAACAATCATTTTCTTGAATATACTAATTAAGATTTTTGATTCATGAGTTGGAACTACTCACCTTCTTTCTTGCACACTTCTTTAACAACACCATGCATATTTGCCTAAAGACATGACCACATGAAATGAAGAAGTTGCTGATAGTAGATTTATCCATATTGAGCATAACAATAGAGACCGTCGTCGGTCTATTTGTAGCTATGTTCTACTGATAGGCAAATTCTCCTGTTAACATAGTAAACCAGGTGAGTGCAATATTTAAGTCTAAAATTAATTTTTTGTGAAATGAAGTGAAAGGAAAAATTACTGAGGAAGTTGAAAAAAGTTGGTATGTATTAATTATTTACAAAGTATGTTTTAACCTCCATAAGCAATTTTGGATAGATATTAATTTTGTTCTATAAACCATAACTTACACATAATTGAAATGTAACACTTATTTATATTAAAAATTTCAACTACATTTAGGAAGCTGATTTTAAAAAATATTGCCTTTTAATTAAAAATTATTGGTATTTAAAATTTGTACATCAAAAAAAATTTAAAACCTAAGCAAATAAACTTGGATTTATCCACGTTTGGCAATATAAAGTTAATTCAAAATCAAAGACCAAAAATATAAACCCCTGAAATTTAATAATATGTTTAAAGTATATATGAAAAATTAATGCTGTAACATTTGATAACAGATTTTTTATTTTAACCTTTTATCTAATTCTAAGAAATCTGTAAATTATTTCAATGCCTTTTTATTTTAAATTGTTGTGATTGACTGACTGACAAGGATAGCTCTACTGTGTTTATAGTTTTGCTTAAAACATTTCTTTAAAGCAACTATTGGAGTAAAATAATGTTAATGTCGTTAACAAACTTATTAAATAAAATATTTGCTTCTTCATAAGAAGTCATTTTCCTTCTCCCTTCTATTGTAAATATTTTTTTTGTCATAAATTCTGTTGTAAATAGATCTAGGCAATAGAGACTAATTAAAATTGATGGCTAGTGTAATAACAACCTAGACCATTTGTATTGGATAAATTAAATACTGTTTGATTTAATTGTTTTGCTCGTATTTTCATTCCTCAAGTGTGAAAGTTTTGTGGATAAGTTGTGTACTCAATCACTATATAATGTTATGATATCGTTGACGTATCCGTACCAGTAAATTATGTTATCTGAGTATTTATTGTTGGGTATAATGTGGTTTTGTTCAATATGGTGTATCAATATTTCTACTATGGGGGAAATATAAAAGTAACACACGCCGAGCACACATATTTGTAAAACACCTATATTCAATACACCATAGAAACAGAACAACAAAACTCTCTCAACTTCCTAGGCCTTACAAATAAACACATAATTCAACATGTACCAAAAACCTAGTAGTATCAATACGACCATTCACATCTCCTCAAACCACCCACACCAACATAATCTAGCTGCTTACAACACCATGATATATCGCCTGCTTAAAACACCGTTAGACAAAGAAGTACACTACCAGGAGTTAAGCACATAAAACATATAGCACAAACTAATGGATACAAGACAACAATGATTGACAAATTAACAACTGCTTTAAAAATAAACCTAATAACCTAATTACAAACACACAACACGACAATCCCATAAAATACCTATCAATACCAAACAGATCATCCAAAACCCACAATCTAACCAACACACTACGAAAATACAACTACAAAGTAGCCTACTCCACACACAACACACTCAATAAACAATTTAAACCCAACAACAAAATCAACGACATTTACAACGCCACTCTAGTTTACAAACTAACTTGCAGTTCATGCTCCAGTTTTTACGTTGGCTAGACTGGGAGGTCCTTATACACACGTTACCAAGAATATAAATACCAATCCGACTTCGCCGGTCATCTCCACTCCACAAAACATGACTACATAAACATAACACCTAACCTACAAATTCTTCATAAACAACACAGAAATAACCAACGCTACACAATTACATTACAACGCACGCACTTTTTGACATCATAACTCCTAATACCCTAACCTACGAAAACCTTAAGATCAGTTACGGTCTGAGTTGACAATGGGACATATCTCCCGAAATGGCCGTCCTCAACAAATATAAGTAAGTGCTCCTATAGGCAAGTTTGTAAATATTTAGAAGTGTTTAGTGAAAAAATATTTCTAAAGCTAGCTGGCCCGTGATTTGGAAGTCGAATCGGAAGGCTTGGGTGACTGCTTTCCTTTTTAAGAACTGGTTTGTTTATCATTTTATACCTGAAATTCATTTAAAGCTTATTACACAAGAAAATCACCTGCCCATCTGCATGAAGCTATGAGACAGAACAACTAGTTCTCTGATGAAGAATTTTGGAAACACTTCAATGTTTTAGGTCCTTTCAGAATTATTGGACAATGTTGGAATGAAAGTTTACAAAAAAAAGTTGAATGGCGTTTGGGAAAAGGTGTGTCTTTTTTTTTGTCACTGAAACCCAAACGGAATCAGTGCTAGAGTCTGATGTGATTGAAGACGTCGGTTTTGCCAAACTAAATTTAGAAGTGGATAATGATGACGTTCAAGAACTGCCGGATTTACACAACGATGTCCTGACAATTAATTAATGAGCTCATAGAAATTTGAGAGCAAAAGTAAGACCTTAAAACCACAGATTCTTTAAACCCAATTGACGTAGAAGATGAAATGAGGGTTAGAAACTTGACAAAAAGGCCTTAGTTTAATTGAGCAAGGCTTACAAATTTTGGAAAATATAGAATCCAACGATGAGCGCATTTCTATCACTAAACAAAAAAATTAGCAGGTTTCGAAAGAAGAAAAGAACTTCAATTCCTTAAACTCCCTTCTATGTAGGTCCATTCATTCCGAACTTTTACCATGATACATTTGGTAAATTTTAGGGTTTAAATCAGATAAAGTAAATGTTACTAACCCTAATGGACAGACTTCCAGCAAACAAATTTCAAGTGTGCAATAAGTAAATCTTCATTGTTATATTTCCAAGACCAACATTAAATATACTTTGGTTTTAAACAAAATAGGTCTGTGGTGGAGTAGGGAGGTAGTGTTTTCACATTCAACACTACGACAGCTATTCCGCCACCGCCCTCGGCTCATACTGTCAAAATTAGCCTGTTGATAAAATCATTCATGAACTCATTAAAATCAAACTCTTTATTATTACAAGAGTGTTTTGGTTATTATCATATTGTATTCAAAGAGAATAACAATACAAAATTTTACTAGATAATTTTTAAAAAGTTTTAAAACGATCCTCATATGGTGAAATTGAAATATACTTTTACTTACCATAGTATGGTGGGTGGTAAGGGCAGTACTTCACATGAAATAAAATTACTGTCACTATTCACTATCTTCTAAAAACAAACATTTGTCTTCACTGCCACGATCCCGCTCCAGTGTCAGGTCCATACCCTTGTCATCAGAGTCGTCTCGTCCCAGAGTGATCAGGCTTTCCACTGGTTCTTCCATGATGCATTCATTCATCTTACACTTTTTCAATGTGTGGCTTACATCTTTTGCCCAATCATTTGCTGTAACATTTTTTTAATGCTTCTTTTGTATGTTATATCTGTAATTGTAAATTTGGTTCGACCACTTAATCTTTAATTTGTGCCCAGATCAGTTCTATTATGTTGAAATGGCAGTGATATAGCTTTGCATGACGTTGTATAACATCAATTTGCAAGGAGACTAGTATGGTAGCACGTTTCTTCTTTGGTATTTTCTTTAGGAATACAAAACTTTAATGACTCACCGGCATCAATTGTGTCTCTGTCTTAACAATTTTCGTAACTGTATTTTTGTTGATGCCCAATGCCATAGCAGTCCTTACTATAACATTTTGCACTGGAGGTAAAGTTCTTTTATTTTCACACTCGAACAAAATTGTCATTTAGCGAACAAACGTGCCATTTAGATTGGCCCCACACCGGAATACTCCGACCGGTGGTTTGATAGGGTGTATTTTGTTTTTGAGGTTGCCCTCTTTTCTTCAAACTAATGGTTTCAGAGATTAAAGACGTTTTGAATTAGAAGACTTCTTTTGTTCTTCAAGAACAAAACACACTACACCACTAGTAAATCACTCCACCACAGCTACAATGACATTAAGCGACTAACGAAAGTTTAACGTAGAATTGACAACAAGGCTCATTGACCCGGCAGGATGTGGAATCACCATTTGCCCGGACGGGACCAATCCCACCCCTTCTGATCGATTTCACTTTTGTAGAGTCCTACTATTCTGTTTTAAATGAAACTATAACCCTTAGTAAAACATGAGCATTTCCCAACCTCTAATGTCTAACGATGAACGACTGAAAATCATCTATTTTTAAAAACCATACATTTAGAAAGTAATATTGGTTAATCCTATAGTTCAGCGGTTCCCAACTTGTGGTACGCATACACCCCCCCCCCCCCCCGGGGACATAGGGGAGCTTGTAAGTTTGTGTGCGACTGAAAGCACAGAATAGAATAGCAATGGGAAACAACTCTTTCCGCATTTAGGTGAACAATAGAAATGCAGGAATGTGTCTACGATTTGATGATGGGAAACTTTCAGGGAACCGTCTGTTGTGTTGTCCACACAAAAATATCGTATACACAGCTGGTTCCCCCCGCTCCACTCACTACTTATAAAGCAGTCAGGCAATCACTCTTTCTCTTAACCGCAGTAAATTACTTTACGTGGAGACTCTTTCACTACCTTTGTTTCCCTCAAAGTTTTATTTCAAATAACATTCCTTCTATTTCAGTGTGTCGTTTGGTTTGAAGAAAGTGCCAGGCATCTTATATAGTTATTACAGTTAGCTTCTCTGTTACTGTCATATTATTTATATTATCGTGTTTATAAATACGTTCGCAGTGACCGAGTGAACATTATTTTGTTGAAATGGACTAGTGGTTGAAAAGAGAGACATTTTATACTTCTACAACTAACACAGACGATCGAAATGGTGAAGCAAGTAACAGTTCAAACCAATCTGATTTACAATTGCCTTATATATGTGGATGCGTTAACGGACTATTCCTGATTAATTAAAAAAAAAAGTGCTCGACTAATCGGTCAAAGTTGTGAATTTTAATAAGGAAAGTGCAACAAAATCAAGACTGTATAAATTGTTATGTGAACATATCCTACATCTCACATAGCTTTATCACAAAGGCATGATGGTTACCTCGACGGAAGTTACTCACAAGATTTTTTGAATTGAGAAAGGAAGCACGAGCCTTTTTTGAAGATCACTCTCTTCAGTTGACTTTCAAGTTCCATGATTGTAATTGGCTTTAGCAGATTCCATACTTGAATGAAAATTTTTAGAGATCAATAAACTTAATGTAGGATTGCAGAACGGTTCTATTAACATCTTCAAGATATCGGACAAATTTGAGTTTATGATAAAGAAGTTGTAGTTTTGGGAATCTTGATTTATACAAAACCAGTGTGTAGTTTTTGACACACTTGATAGTTTCTTGATGGAGAACATTTTTAAACACTGAGGAAATGAAATTTGATATTGTATCATACTTGAAAGCATTTCAAGCATCATTTAGGAAGTACTTTCCAGAGCAAAATTGTGAAGACACCTGGATTTCAAATCTCTTTGATCCCCAATATTACAAGCAAGCAACCAACTTGCCACTCTCGGATGTGGCACTAATTGAAATTTCAACAGATTCTCCTCTGCGTACTGTGTTTAAATACGCAAATCATACTGAGTTCTGGGCAGGAATCAGAAAGAATATGAAAGTGTTAGTGATAAAGACCTGAAGTGTCTGTTGCCTTTCACAAGCTCAGTGGTTGTTGAGAAAAGATTTTCATCTTATGCCTTCATTAAGAATAAACAGAGAAATTAACTTACACTTTTAAAAAATGTTTTAACTTGCCTATAGTACAACTTACTTTGCTTGTTGAGGACGGCCGTTTCGGGAGATGTGTCCCTTTGTCAACTCAGACCGTAACTGATCTCAAGGTTTACGTAGGTTAGGGTGGGGGTGGGATATTTTGGTGGTGTGGGTGTATTTTGTGTGTTAGGAGTTATGATGTCAAAAAGTGCGTGTGAGTTGTAATGTAATTGTGAATTGAGTATGTGTGTAGGGTGTAGTTTGAAGTGCCTATATATTTCGTATTGTTCGGTTGTGTAGCGTTGGTTATTTCTGTGTTGTTTATGAAGAATTTGTAGGTTGGATGTTATGTCCAGCCATGATCTGACTCAAAGATGTGGTAGTCATATTTTGCTTTTTTAATATCACTATGCTGTGTGAGTCTTTTAAAAAAAAAATTAATAAAAACTTATAGGATGAGTAATTAATATAAGAAAATTCTGTATCATTATAAGGGTAATATAAAGATCTGAGTGAACACTATTAATTCTTTATGTTTGCGGGCTTCGAAATCGTCGATTCATATTCAGTTACTACTACACAATGGCTACTAGGTTAATAATTTTCTCTTTCTTTTCCAAATAATTACCTATGTAAAAAAACTTCTAAATTGTTTGAAGTATGATGGGAAAAATCCCTGTTTCTTAAGTCCTGTTTGAAATAGTTTTTTTTAAAAATTTATTGAATCATTAAATTCGTTTTCTTATACCACAAAGTTTGTAGCTGATCAGTTGAGCAGGAATATGTTTTTAAATTTATAGCACGCATAGTAAACTAATCTATCTACATCATAATATTCAACAAAACTATGAATACTAAGTCAAAATTATTTGTTGCAATACGTTTTTTTATTATATTGAAAAATGTATGTAAGGTTTAAATATAGTAAAATTTTTAAGTAACTAGCTGTCATCTTTTTATTCATATAAAGACCACCTTAACATCTGTGTTTAGGAATGATACCTTTCCAAAAACAGACGACATTTTACTTAAAGTGAAAAATATTTCTTTTGTCGAAGGTATTTTTAATTAGTAATCTTTCCAAAGCTATTGTAAGTGAAACTTGCAGTTTTTATTTTTAAACTTGTGCCTTTTATCCATTTCAGGTATTATGTCTTTTAAAGATATGATTCCCACTGTAAGAGCTCAAGAATCGGAGGAAGAATTAGTAGACCCCCAAACGACCTTCCGAGTAAGTTAGGTTATATTTGCTCAATTTGAATAATTGTTATTAAATAATTCATTAATCTATTTAAAAGTAACATTTTTTCTATTCTCTATATTCTTAAGTGTGCCAATAATGAAAACTGTAGGATATAATACAATTAAATATTGATTGCTCCCGTTCTCACTTAATCGATTTTAGCAACAAAAAAAGTATGTGTTTAGTAATATGAGTTTTTACATCTTTGGGTATTTTAAGTAGTTGACAACAAATATCTGTCTGTTGTCAAATAACTGTTTCTAATGCAAACCCATACAAAATATTTAAAGATTATTTGAGTAATTATTAAGATCAGCTTATGAAAGCAGTGAGTAATTATAAGACCACGCTCCGCTGCGCTCCCGGTTAACGATATAGGCCTACATGCCATTACAGCCTAACATTTAAAATGTAAAAATGTAACTTTCCGTATATTCGGCGGAAAAAAGTTGATTTTCTTGTTCTACACATTAAAACGAATAATTTAAAAATAAAATTAAAAACGTCATTAAGATTATATTTTTACCAGGTTAGGTTAGGTTATTATTTTTTTAAATGTGTTTGTAGTAAAAAAAAACTTCAGATTCGTGTTCAGCAAGGTCAAATTGATCAGGAAAAATAATTTCGCCGATCGGAGTGTAGTCGCTGATCTTAATAATTACTGATTATTGTTAAATAGTATTTTCGTTCATATTTGTTGAGTCCATCTTCACGTGAGCTACTAGTTTTCACTAAAACACTTATAAATATTTTACAACTTGCCTATTAGCACTTACTTATATTTGTTGAGGACGGTTGTTTTGGGAGATGTGTTCCATTATTAACTCATACCGGTCCGTCCTATTGAGTTCTAGTCTGAGTTGACAATGGGACACATCTCCCGAAACGGCCGTCCTCAACAGATATAAGTAAGTGCTAATATAGGAAGTTATAAAATATTTAGTATTGTTTTAGTTTTTTGTATTTATTTCCTATTCCCACGTAATTGATTTTAGCAAAACCATTTACACCAAGCGATGCATAAGGTCATTAGGAATAGGAAAAAAATTATAAAAAGTTTTGCTTCCGCCCTAAAAATTTAAATATTTGGAAAATAGCTATTCATCTACTATTTTACAGTATACCTAAAGAGTTACCAATTGAACATGTTGGCTTTATTTTTGCAACTCGTAAAATGCCTCAAAAGGTTATTTAACTTCCTGGTGACTCCCAAAAAATTACAAATTTTGTAAAAAAAATCAATTCTAACACTTCGATGGAACACTATTTTCCATGTTAAATTCTATTGTTTTTTTTTTTAGCCAAAGGGAGAAATAAAAGATTTGTAAATGTTCAATACAATATTTTCTATTTTGTGCTTGGAATAGGATCTGTAAGTGTTTGTTTCGTTCTTTTGAGTAATTTTGCAAATTATTATTACAAAAAAATTAAATGTATGCACAACATATTTCTATTAGGTGTGTGTGCCGGGTGAAATGTGGTGCTTATAGTGGTTTGTTGAAGTTGACTTTTTTCAGTCTGTAAGTTTTTGGGTGTCAAGCAAATAAAGCCAAAACGTTAAATTAGTAACATGTACTGTTGAGGGGGAATTTTTATTTTCCAAAATTATTTATTTTTGGGCGTGGGCGGAAGTTTTTATGATATTTTTAACATTTCTGATGATTTTCTGGACCTCCCAGTATAAATTTTCCCTAACATCATGTACGAGGGAACGGCGAATGACTTTACCGTATTTTTCAGTACTAATTTAATCAGCCTTTTTTGGCTGACATATACACCTTTGGTATTTGTTTGATGTAAACCCCAAACAATTATTGTATGATTAGCAAAGCTATTAAAAAGTGCATTTACGGAATTAGTTGGGTGTCGTGTACTTTAACTGACTAAGTAAGATAAAAAATTAATATTGTGTTATGTATCAAATATACAATTCATTTCACAATCTAATTTTTAATATGTAAATATTATCTGTAATAGTAATAAAATACATACTTAAATTATTATTACTTTTATTTAAAATATAAATACTTGCCTATTTGATGCAATTTCATAAACAGTTTTATTGTAGTCAATGACAATTAATTAATGACAAGCCATTTAAACAGCAATATTTAACATATAAAATGGTAATCAAATTTAAAAAAGATGTCATCATTTCAATATTTAATCAAATGGAGGTGCTATCCAATTTTGTAATTGTTTTCATGTTTGATACTTCTTATTCCACGGCGCTACAGTCTGATGTGGACTTTCGTCTTCTCAATGCGCCTTTGCCAGGTAACTCGATCCAGTGCTGCTGCTTTCCAGTTCCTCACATTCAGCATGGTTCTGGCATCTTGAGTGATGCAATCAATCCATCTAAGTCAAGGACTTTGCTCTCATTTTGTAGATATTGCCTTGTAATAGGCTTCTGGGTACATCACTGTTCTCCATTCGGGCCACATACCCTGCCCAATGCAGTCTTCCAATTATTATTACTTTGCCTATATTGAATTCTTCAAACACCTCGTAAAACTCACAATTTCTTCTCCTCATCCATTTCCCACCAACATTCACAGGGCCAAAAATTCTCCTGAGGATTTTCTTCTCGAAGATAGTCATGTTGTCTTCCTCGTTATTGCTCAAGCGTCAAAGGTAAAATTTACCCTAATGGAGACATTATTATCGGAGCTGACAATGGATCCCAGATAAGTGAATTGATGCATTACTTCAAATTTGAAGGGTCCCATGAAATCAAGAAATCCACCTCCCTATTGGGTTATTTGAGGGTTGCCACAACGTAGATATTTTGTTTTTGCCTTCATTGGTCTCAAGTCCCATCTTCTTGCCCGCATCATCAGATTTGCAAATACCTCTTTTAGGGCCCTGAAAGATCTAGCTATGAGGTCTACATCATGAGCATATACTAGTTGTTGCACCAGTATATTGATCATAGGGCCTAGCGCTTCGATCCCTGAGTCTTGTACAACCTTCTCCAGTGTGAGATTGAAAAATAAACATGACAAGGCGTCTCCTTGTCTCAATTTTTTATTAGACGGAAATTTGTGGGTTAAAGGTCACTCTGGACCTTGGCCATGCATTTGGCTTCACACTTTGTCATCCTTATTAAAGCAATAAGTTTGGATGATGTCCCGAGATCTCTTAATAAGCCGAACAATTTGTTACTCAATAATTTGTACAGAACTTGTGGATATACTTCAAATAGTTTAAATTTTTTTAGTAGATAATTATGACCAATTTGATAACTTGTGTGATCATGGAGTATTAGAGTAAAGTGATGTAAACCAGTGTGTTTTTGCTGATGTTATTACGTACATCAAAGCCAATTGAAATATTCAGTCAATGAGTTTTTAATTTTGTATAACTAAAACCAACTGAATTGTTGCTATATTTTAATACAGCCATATAGTGATGTAGTAAACTATAGTTCTCTGTTTTATTAAGAAACCTTAGGCTTATAGAATTTTGTATGTGAATACATTTAGGTTATATTCAATTTTGAACAAAAATTATAACCAATACCTGATCGTTATTTTGTACCATGGTGGGTTTATTATTTGTTAATTGATTATTATGTGTAACCATAATTAGTAATAACAAAGTAAAAGCTACTCACAGTTTGAAGTTTGCTTTAGGATCTAGGCTTCCATTATTATTGTTCATTTCATATAAAAACAAGAATACACTTATTAGTTTACTTATTAGGTTTAGGACATGAGTATAACCTATGCTGAGCTTCTCACTTCAATTGACATAAAAACTACTGTAGCGTTCTGATATATTTAGATGTCTGACAGAAGGTCAATTGGGCCATAAATATCTTTCTTTATTTATGCTGTAAGTTTTGAGAGGTGATAAATATCCCTTAGGAAGCACAGACGTGTAGTCTTGTGCATGACATATCAGAAAATAAACTCTCTCAAAGCAAACAAATCAATTAAACAATGACGACATTAATGACTACCTGGGATAGTTTTTATACCTACTACTAATAAATTGTTGCGACTAGCTGACCTAGTCTGTAAACTGCGATGAATTCAGGTTTAGTTATGTTTTTTGGCTCTGAAAATAACTTGTATCATGTTTATAATGTATTTTTTAAACATATTTATGGGAAAAAATTGGAGTTGTTCAAGATTTGGTCAAGTATTACGTTTCTTATATTTTGCATTTATAAATTTCATATAGGTGTTCCAATAGCATATTTTATTTGCTGCAGTACTAAATGACAGCTTTCAACATGTATGTTGTTGGCTATTGAGATGTTCATAATAAATGTTAATCAGATGAGTTATAATCATATAAATTAAAAATCACCTCTTTTAGGAGACCATATTAATATTTGTTCTAACTATAAATGACTAAGTATAATAATTTCTTTAAAAAAAACTTTATCTTTATGAATTTTTATTTGTTACAGACTTGACCTTGAACGTTTGTCCATTCTTGCCCTTTATATCTTCACTTTTGGCATGATTATATTTTTAAATGCTTTTATCTTGTTGTATTTTATTATTTATTATTATTGTTTTTGTTCTCCTGTTTTTTATGGTTGGGCCTAGACATGCTTAGGGCGATATCAGTACTAAGGATTAAAGACAACATATATAAATTAATTTGTATATAAAAATGTATAAAAGTAACATATATCTATTATTAAATATAGATGTTTATATAACCAAGGACTTGCTTTTCCTCATTAATATATATTAATAATCTTAGGTGGTATTTTTCTTAAATATTTTTTATCATTACGTATGAATGTTTCATAAACAGTAATTGTAACTTTCTGTGAATTTTAAGCTTTTGTGTACCTCTTTTAGGTCTAGCTGCACCTACTAAGAGGGGGTTGGCATCCCTTGTGGTACCCTAGTCTACTAACACAATACCGCTGACAACAGTCATTTCCATAATACACACACTTATCATCATTATACACATATCCGCACACACATCATTAATAACACAATCTTTATATATAATATCACTAACATTTTTTCTTATGGTTTTGTAACTGGTCAGAACCATTTCACATTGAGGGTGTTAAAAGGGGGAGAGCTTGACAAACTCTGATCTGGGATGCTGCATTCAGCATGCTCTGCCAAAGATGTAAGCATGGTTTACTGGCCCACTGACAGCTTTGGCTGTTGGTCGTGAGTATCCGTAGTGCACAGGTGTCAGAACCTGTGTACAGTATTACAAATACTTACTGATGACTTTCCAGTCGAGTTAACAAAAAGACTTGAAGGCTCCAGAGTTTTGATGATTGAAAACTATTGTATGTGATCCATGGGTATACTCATTATCATAATACCCATCTGCCTGTAACACTATGGCTGGCTACAATTGGAGAAGATCAAGTGTCAAATTTGGCTGCAGGAAAGAGGCTATATCAAGATGCACCTGGCAAGACTAATGCTAACAATTAATGCTGTAAACATTTGGTGGAGCCAGTGACTTCAGTTGTGTTATCACCAAAATTTGTAGTTACATATGCTGAAAAAAGCAAAGTATATCGAAAGTGTCTTCTTTTTTAATTCACAAGGCTACTACTGAATCTGCAGATTGTCCAGTGCTGTTTATTGAACAATGGTATACTGCTTGCTGCAGCATTTACTAAGAGACAAATGGATTCTCTTGTAAAATTGGCTTCCTTTGATGGGGACAATGTGTCTGTAGTTCCTCACCCTGTGACACAGATTTCGATATTTCTCAAAGGAAGTAATCATGAGTAGGGATTTGTTGTACATAACCTATAGATGGAATCAAGTCCTAATTGTTATCTCAGTCAGTTAAAAATGCAGTATCCATCAAGATGGAAAAATCTGAGCACGAGAAAGATTGCATCAGCCTCTTTCATTCTTAATTTTGGTAAGCAAGAGATTCCCTAATTTATATAGGCTGGTTACCAAAGGCTCTTGGTAAGGCAGAACTAATCTAAAATAATTATCAAGTGTCCGTATTTTGACCACATTAAATTTGTTCAAAGCAGTAGTTACATGACCAATGTAGCGTTAAGGGCCATGATGACAAGGATTGCTCTAATACTCCAAAGTAGACTCCTGTCTCTAGTCATAAATGGATCATCTTTAAATTAGGGACAACTTGGAAACAAGGGTTTGCCCACAGTATCAACCATTTCCACTTGAGGGCTTAGTGCAAGGAGTGCATCTGTAACAGAGATATGAAACATCAGGTAAAAGCAATCTGCATCCAGTAATAAGTCTGTAACAATTTAAGGGACAAAGAAAGGAAGTAAAAAAAATGTTGAAAAACATACTTCAGTAATTATTAAAAAAAAAATCAGCACTGGAAACAAAAATTAAATAGTCAAGCATGGTGAAACCTACTAAATCAAAAAACTCTTCAGATTTCATCCCTAAACAAGTGGGTATGGAATCTGAGGATTATTGACCTGAAATGTCTGTTAACAACCCATGAAAAACAGGAAGCAGTAATGAGTCAGATAATGCTTTTCTAAGAAGTTAAGATAATGCCATCACTTAATAAAACAATAGTGATACAATGGAACATTAGTGGTACTAGAAGTAACATGGACGATCTAAAAGTAATCATCCGAGATGTGTGTCCAATGAACATATGTCTTCAAGAGACACACCTCTATCAATTGAGAATATTCATGTTTTAGATCGGACTTTGATACAGAAGATTAAGTTACAGGTGACTTAGTCATTCTAGTCCATGATTATTTCCACTCAGTTTCTCTGAACTGTCTTAGTCTTTGAAATTAAGATTAGACTCACAGTTTCTTGTATCTACTGTACAATCTCCCGGACTCTATCAGGATAGGTAGTGTTACGTTACCGAAATCATTGGATTACTGGATGTAAGAGTTAAAAACATACCAATTAATGTTGAAATTTAATAAAAACCTGTTAAAGTATAGTTGTACAACATTGTACAGAACTACAATGCAATTTCAAAATTATGACAATAAAATGCACGATGTTTTATTATTGTATGGATACGCACATTGTCGGCTACCGTACAGTAATATGCAAAAAAATTAGCAGTTGTAAGATATAATATCATATAGCATGTAAATACACAAAAAAACGCACACTGATTTCATTCATTGGTGGCAGAAAAGAATTGAGTAATTGTTTTAAGCGTTTTGGCATTAAAAGAATGCCTTAGCACTTTATCTTGAAGTCATTTTAGTGTAAGGATTTCGAATGCTATCTCACTAAATGTGTACACTGTTACTATTCAGCATATAATTCTGTGCTCACACAAGTTACAGCACACACTAGCCTCAGCACAAGGCAGCAAGAAACTGATTACAATGCAGTGAGTCGCACACGCATGCACTGACGTGAAAACATCACCATCCTAAGCCGATGGCTGGATTATGGAGACTGTATTGTCCTTGCCATCTAATTAAAACCTGTACTATAATGCTGTAGTAGACCTAATAAAGCAGTTATTGACTCAATATCTATTGTTGGGGGATTTTAACATGCACCATTTCCTGTGGGGATTAATCACTTGTGACTATGAAGGACAGATTGTTGATAGTATTAGATCAGAACTGGATTTGTGCCTGCTAAATGTCAACTCTGCTACTCATTTAGCAGCGCCTACTGGTAGATGGGCATATGTTGAACTATCGATCTGTAGTCTTGTTTTTGCTACAAGGTGCTTTTGGTTGGTCCTCCACGATTTGCATGGTAGCATCCATATACCTATAAAGATCAGTTTATATGACTTCACTTTGTTGCGCTCTTTTTGATCCTACGAAAAGCCAACTGAGGTGCCTTTTCAATATATTTTGTGTCACGGGATGAATTTTCTGAGTCTCATTGATGAAATGGTTTATACTTTCACCAAAACTGTTTTGAATCGTGCTGAAAAACCCATTCAAAAAATAGACAATTGACAAGTGAAATGCTTGAGGAATATAAAATGCATAATCTTAATGCAGAGTAGAAAAGATTCTTAGGTGGAATAAATTAGTTTAATTACAACTCCATCATACACCACATATTGGATGAAATTTAGATCAGTGTGTAGTACTTTAACTCTATTGCCAGTCATAGGGCTGAAGTAGCCAGATGGAAGATTGATCATGATGAATTTCAAATGTCCTGGGAAATCAGTTTCAAAATATTATTCTACTGCTGTTTATAATAGAAAATTCCAGATCAATAAGCACAAGGTTGTTTGGAGATTCTTTGATCACTTTCTCTTTAGAGGAATTAGTCAGCTCACTTTTCAATGATCGATTCTGCACAAAGTCCTGAATGCGTTATATACGCTATGAATAAACATATACCATCTTAAAGTAGTTTTCTTTGGGACTATAACCGTATGAAGTCTGTTCAAAAAATACCTCGTATTTATCTCGGACTGTTTGAATTTCGCGGCTTTAGTTAGTTTCAGGAGAATCCGCTTGGTGTCGCTAGGTTTGTATAAATCAGCTGATTAAAACGCGGTATTTCAGTCGCAGATATCTTAATTTATTGATGAGCTACACGTAGTTTAGTAAAAAGTGTTTTTTCGTTTTTCGGATTGTAAAATGGACAGCCTGAAGGAGCAACAAATTGCTGTGAAATTTTGTTTAAAACTAGGGAAATCTGCAACAGAAACATTTGCCATGCTTAACACGGCCTACGGCGATGTTAACATGAAGTGTACTGCATTTTTCAAGTGGCATGAACGTTTTAAGGGTGGCCGACAGTTGATTAATGACGATGAGCATCTTGGACGTCCTTCAACGTCAACTGACGACCCACTCGTTGACAAAATCAACACCCTGGTGCGCGAAAATCGACGTCTGACCATTAGGGAGCTTTCCAAAGAGTGTGGGATATCAGTTGGATCTTGTTATGAGTTTTGACCAAAAAATTGAAGATGCACTGCGTCGCTTTGTGCCACGCCTGATGACCGACAACCAAAATGCCAATTGCATCCGGGTTTGTCGGGAACTGCTTGATCGTTCAAATGAAGATGAGAACTTTTTGTCAAGAATTATAACCGGTGATGAATCATGGGTGTATGGTTACGACATTGAAACGAAGGTCCAATCATCCCAATGAGTGAGTCAAACGTTCCCAAGACCCAAAAAAGCTCGCCAAGTTCGGTCGAATGTGAAGGTGATGCTGACAGTTTTTTTTTATGCTAAGGGTGTTGTTCACTACGAGTACCTCCCTGAAGGCTGTGTTGTTCACTACGAGTACCTCCCTGAAGGCTGTGTTGTCCACTACGAGTATCTCCCTGAAGGCTCTACAGTCATCCAGACTACCTACATTGAAGTACTGAAACGTCTGAGGGAAAAGGCCAGAACTGTGGAGAAGTGATAAGGGGTTTTTCCATCACGACAACGCTCCAGCTCACTCAGCATTCAGAACTCGTGAGTTTTTGGCCAAACACTCAATTACTGTTCTTCCCCCCCCCACTCACCTGACCTTGGTCCTTGTGACTTTTTCTTATTCCAAAAACTCAAAAAACCAATTCGTTGCTCCTTCAGGCTGTCCATTTTACAATCCGACAAACAAATAAACCACTCTTTACTAAACTGGCATAATTCATCAACAAATGAAGATATCTGCGACTGAAATACCGCGTTTTAATCAGCTGATTTATACGAACCTAGGGACACCAAGCAAATTCTCCTGAAACTAACTAGAGCCGCGAAATTCAAACAGTCCGCGTATTTTTTGAACAGACCTCGTATATTCAGCAAGCAGTATTAATGATACTGCTACTAATGATATAACCTACTATAGATTCAGTGGTTTGTGTATTTTCATCCAAGATTCAGTGGACAAGACAGTGACAGATAAACTGCAGGTTTTTTAATTATTCTCTTTAACCACAATATTTGTATAATAATGTACCCAATATAAGTAAAAAAATATTCGATTTGATATTAAAAATTCAAGTTAGTACAAGTTTAATTTAGAATTCAAATGTATATTAAAACTCATTTTTTTATTTGTAAAAATAAATTTGATATTGAATGAATTTAATCGAATTTTTTGCAAGATAATTATGTTCAAGTTAACTAATGCTAATAAATAATGTAATGGGTTTGAGGTCTGAGAAAAACTAATATTGTTTAATGAAAACAGATTGATTGGACGAAAAAAAATGATTATAAGGTACATATCATAGAGTTACTTATTTACTTATATCTATACTAGCAAAGTGCAAGCAAATAGTAGAATTTCATCTCATTATTTTGTAATTAGTACACAAACAAAAATTGTAAAAAGAAGTTAATTAAAATTCAATGAACGTTTTTACAGATCTTAAATAAAATGCAAAGTTAAAGACAATAAAACCATATTATCAATTTATTTATTTTACTGCTCTTAACAATTCATCAGGTCATTTGTAGATCAAAAAAAACCTTCATATTTCCAAACATTTCATCCTAGAAAGAACTTAGTTGTTTAGTATAAGTTCAGAAACCCATCATGGTATTATATTTTAGGCTATTGAAGAGTGTTTTTAAAGATTATAAACAATCATACAAAGGAACATAGAATCATAATAACATAAAAATTACTGTCATTTAAATGTTTAAAAAAATTTATGTTGAGAGGTAAAAGATTATATTGTATTATAATCTTAACCTAATCATTATTTAGATTATATCATTTGTTAAATGTAATCCAAAACAATTCACCAATTTCCATTATGTTGCCCAAACCTTCCATTTACTCCAGAAAAGAGATTTTTGCCATCCTATCTTAATACAGACTAACTTTGGTATAGAGACAATTACCTTATTGTTTGGCAAATCTTTGGAATTGCTTTATTAATTATCTAGATAACATTGTATTGTAATTAAATCTATCCCATTTTAAGTTATTTAACATAATGACGATATTATAGTTTTACATTATAAAACTATAGTTTTACTATAGTAATGTAAAACTGTTGTTTTATATTTTAAAACTATGATAAATAAAGTTTTATATTATAAAACTATAATAATTTTGAAATGCTATTTAGTAGTATCTATTTAAGATTTTGATATGACTCTTCGCATTTAATTTTTGAATAAAATTTCTAGGTATATAGCTAGGAATACAAAATTGAAAATTATTAAAAAAATTCCCCTTGGCAGTTCCTAAGGAAACAAAATTTTAAAATCAGTAATGAAATTATGTTAATTTTTTTATCTATATTTAGTTTTTGTAGATTTTATAAAAATTTAAAGAATACTGTTTTTTTGAAAGGTATAAAATACTGCCAGGTTTTTTGGATGGTTTGTTAGCGCCTGGGGCAAAATTTTGTCAGGTTCTCCTCTTCCAAAATGCACCCACCCATCTATCTGTAAAGGTTCAATGTTACATAACACTATCAAATACATGCAAACATAATGGGGTTAAACTGTGAATCGGACAAGTTCCAAGCCCCATCGCATGCTGTTGCTTGGGGGGTAGGATCGCTTTGTGTTTTTGTACGTTGTAGTATTCAAAATTCAGTTACAACTATATTTAAAAAATACGTTATGTACATCCAACTTTTTCAAAATTTTTGCTGTTCCTGTGGCACTGGTATACTGATGTTTTATGAATTTATAAACAGGGTTTTATAGCATTCAAATTAAAATAAGGAATCATAATCATTTAGACAGTGGTTAGGGTCTTTAAAGTTCATTGAGAGCAGTTGTAAAGAACTTTGCTTTAATTAGTTTTGCTCCAGTTCACAAGCAGTTCTGAACTTTTTGTGCCTATAAAATTTTGAACTGTTCTACTAAAATTAAATTTTAAGAATAATAAGTGTTTTATCTGAAACATTATAGAAGGCTACTCCCAGAACTTTAAGTCTAATAAGACATTTTTAAGAAAACTAGTGAAAAGTTGAAAAGGTCATACTTTTTTAAGCTTGGGGTATACATTTTTCTTATGGCGGTAGTAACTACATAAAAGTTTTCAACAAGATTTATTAAGATTTAAATTCAGAAAAAAATTGAAATGAAATTGTGTTAATGACATTTTGTTATAAAGTTGTAAATGCTTGTAATATTCCTAGTTATTCATGAATTTTGTCCTTTATTTGGACGTCAACATCATTAAATCAGTTAGGTTATGAGTGACTCATACTTACTTTCATGTTATAAACAATAGACTTAATTAGAAGTACAAAGGTACAATAAACTGGTAATTGTGGCAAATAGTACTTTCTTCTAAGTTCAAGACATGTTGGAATGTGTTCTTAACATAGACTTATGTTCTGAAGACCAGAGTGAGGAATCTTCGTTAAATAACAATGAAGTGATCTTGTTTAACGTATTCTACAAGCATTTTACTTAAAATTAGGGAGGAGTAATATAATGAAAAGCGATTGCAGGTAATACGTATAAGTTGCTGCTAATTAGCTTCCTGTAAGTTTTATAACTTTAATTTAAAACTTTCATTCAATCTTGTTTGTTTTAGGATGCGTGCTCAGAAAATCACTGTAAATCTCTGAACCAAAAATTATCCACTTGCAATGACAGAGTAAACAGTCGAAGTCAAACTACGGAAGTTTGTACGGAAGAACTTTTTGACTATATGCACTGTGTAGATCATTGTGTCTCTAAGTCACTCTTCTCAAAGCTAAAGTAAAGTCAAAGTGAAACAGAAGTAACTTAGTTGCCAAAGTAAATCAGTAGCTTTAAATGTCTATATATAATTAATTAAATTAAATAGTTGTAATTCTTTTATCTGAAATAATACAAGAGTAAAACTTACAGACGATCTGTTAAGCAGTTTTTTTCAGTACCTTTTAGTATTATTTGAATGAATCACTCCTTAATTAAATGTTTTTAATATTATAGAAACTAGAGACTTATTATACATATGTTTGAAATTATTCCCAGGTTTGAAATTCATTTGTTTAATTTACTGGTCGAATTGACAATAATTCCTTTAGAAAAACAATAACATTGATTTTTTATGATAACTTTAATGCAGTAAGGTAACAACAAAGTCCTGACAAAATCCTACTAATGCTTTTAACAACATTTTAAATGTCCTAATAAAAGCTACCATTAAAAAATACTGAAATTATAATAAAAACCTGAAATCCTGAAAGATTTTTCAATACTCTGATCTTAATGCTTGGAAAATAATTCTAACAAAGAAATACCTTTGTGACCAAGATATAAAACTATTAGTTCAAGTGAAGATAAAATCAAGCGAGATTTTATTCCAATCAAATTGATTTTACTTTGAAAAATATTAATTTTTATGTTAACAAACAATTGGGGTTTTTGCTCAGATTAACATGAAAATTATAAACTATTTTTTATAAAATATATTGTGTATGTTAGTAAATGCTAAATTCGAATCTAAGCTGAAACTTGTCTATCATTTCAAAAAGTGTTTGTCAGTTAGAGAGAAGTGTAAATTAGAATTTGAAATAATAAAATATTGCAGTGAAAAGTTTTTATGCTAAATGACTCATATGTTATTGAATATGCATTACTTTTTTTAAAATTTTTAAACGGTCCTTATTTCAAACTGTTTATTCGTTGCTTGATGGCTTTACATTTTATAAACAGTAACAGTGTGTTACTGTTAAAGTTTGCCATTGTTGATAATAATAAAAGATAAAGTTGTCTGGAAAACTTAATTGGTTTAAAATATGAGCAATTCATTATTCTATATCGTAAAACAAAATAAAAAAACTACGTAGTATGGGGTGTATGTGTGATTTGAAGATCTCAAAACATACCAAAATCTTGAAATGTTTGTAAAAGCTCTTGAATTTAAAAAAAAACAAGTATTTGATTAGATTTCTATAAATCTTCATAACATTATTTGTATAACATTTGTGGAGCATCTAGATATTTAAATAAGCATGAGCTCACAGAAAAAATGTCAGCCATTGTTACTTACTTCTTACTTCTTGCTGCGGACGTCCAGGGTCATGTGACTCCGATGGTCCGATGTCCATAATAAGTTGCTGCAGCCAAGGTACAAAACTGTTTATTGATCAGTATTGTTTTGATGTTTCCCTGGCTTCCCAGCGCAGACAGCAGAGCTGCTCTTGGTGAAATTGGTGAGGAGCATCGAAGGAGGATATGGTCTAGAGTCTCCTCCTCTTTTCTACAGTTAGGGCAGAGTGGAGATTCACTCAGATTAAATCTGAAGAGATAGGTCTCAGTCACAATGTGTCCGATTCTTGCTCGTGCTGCAAAGACGGCTGTAAATCTGGGAACCCCTTGATACATTTCCAAATCATTTGGTTCTTTTTGAATATCATAGAGGCTTCTACCTTTGGTTTCTTCTCCAGCAGTGGATCCATTTTCTTCTAACTGATGTTTTCACAGCACTCAGGCATTTCTTTAGAGAGTACTGTGGTAAGAAGACTGGGCCCATTTCCGCTGCTTGTTTGGCGATTGTATCTGCTTTTTATTACCGTCGATGCCGCAGTGTGAGGGGATCCACTGGAGCTGTATTTGTTTGTCATCTTTGCTGAGAGTGTTGAGTAAATTTATTATCTCTTCTAGTCTGAATGAATAGCTTTCTGGTTTCCAGTTCTCTATCATGGTCAAGGCGCTCTTGGAGTCAGTGAGTATACAGAACTTCTCTGATCGTAGTTGAAGGCTGTTTACCAAGGCTGCATTTATTGCCAGCAACTCTGCATCGACACTGGAGGCTGCATTTGCTGGTATGTAATATTCTTCTCCAGTGAAGTGGTTATAGTAGCCTGCTCCTGACTTATCTTGGACTAGATCTACTGACCCATCGGTGTAGATTTGAACGGAGTCTGGGTACAGATTCTGAATCATTTCCAGTGACTCTCGCCGAAGTGCCTCCTGGGGATCTTCCTTAGTTATGCAAGAAGGTAGGTTTAAAGTTACTATTATTTCATTTTGCTTCCAAGAGGGTTCGTGGTTGCAGGCCGGGATTTCCTCTGGAGTCTCAGAAGGCATTTCAGCAGCGAGCAAATTGATACTGTGAGTGTATGCCGTGTAGTCGTTTCTTTTAAAGATTGTAGTGGATGGATTATGTATAGTGAGAGGGTTTTTAGATGCTTATTACATGTTTGTTCTTCTAGCAGTAAATCTAGTCAGCCATTGTAGAGAATATAATTTGAGAGAATTATAAAGAGGTCATGAAATGTTTTTTTTTCGCAATTCCTGTACTAAAAGTGGTTGTATGTTATTAACTGTCATGTAGAATAGTACCCAAACTATTGGGAAACTGTTGGCATTCTTTGTTTAAGCTAATAAATGCTGTAGCCACAGCCACTTTAAAAATCTACATCATAATTTAATTGTAGGGATTTGAATGATAACAGGAAACTGTGGATAATAAGTATATAAGTATATATTTTAGAAAAATAATTGTTAATTAAATTCAATAATGAAAAAGGACTGTTCTAAACAGAAATACAGGTAGATTTTATAGAACAAAACTTCCAGGATGCCTCATGAGTAGTTGTTGTAAACAAGTGGGAGATCGCTACTTATTCACATGAATGGTAATGAATAAGCTAAAGGTTCATGGAGACACATTAGTACAGTAGACTTATCTATGACTCTAGCACACAGTCTTTAGATAAGTTACTCGCTTACATGAGTCATAATTCTCCTAAATGTCTAGTATGAAGACAAGTTCATAGTCTTTTTAAAACTTATTCATCATCTCCACTTGAAATGATCCTGATACAGAGTAGGTCTATCCTACATAATGAAGCCTTTATACATGAGCTATGAATCCCCTGAACCAGGGGAATTTTACGCCTTTGTATAAGTCATCATTCACCCATTTCACTTCATTCACATTAACAGTATCCTTTAGTCTTTACTGAAAACCAAAAAGTAAGCTGAAAGCCACTCTTTGATACGTTACAAATCAAACCCAAATATTTTGATTATCATATTCCATATCAAACATTAACCTCCATTATTCTGTTATTGTTACAAACAAAAGATTACTTGGAAATTAATATACTTATATATTCCAAAATTTTGTAGGAAATAAGAACATTTTCTAGGAAATAAATAATATTTTTCTAAAATAAAACCAAAATACATATACATTCCACATTTATTCATTACTAAAATGTAATATGATTTTTAATTACAGTTAAAAACATTCCCATTACAAAATCAGTGCAAAACAAAATAAACCAATACCTTTGTTTGATTCTACTTAAATAAAACTGAAAAAATCTAATTAAAAGAAAATAAAGTAATTTAGAGTCCCATCCTTGTTTGTAGTATTTGAGAACCCTTGTGTTTAGTTGAAATTTATGCGTTATTCTGATATCACCATCTTTGAACTTCCAGTAATGTCAACCAATTCTTTAGAACTAAAAGTAGCCACAATTGTAAACTCGCCAGAATGTTGTGGTGTGAATAGATGTTCAAATTTTGCTTCTTCTTCAGGACCTACATCTCTGAAAAGTTATAAATTAACCCGAATTAAAACATTTTTGTAGTATAGGTACGATATTTAACCTGATTATTTACATTAAAAATTAACATGCGCATTTTAAAGCATTAGTAATACTTGATTCTATTAGAAAAACCAATTAAAATCTTTGGTTTTAAAATATTGTTGCCTTAAATAATTTACCATAAGTGGAATTAACTTGCAAAAAGGTAAAACAAAATAGCCTCTATACTACAGTGCAGTCTCAGCGATCCGAAATTCAATACTCCGAGCACTTCAGTAATCTGAACAGGCAAAACAAAGCTGTGTTATGTATAAGACCCTGCTATGTTAAGTAATTTGAATAAAGTACCTTTTAAATAATAAAAATAACAAAAATCTGCTAAAAAATTAAATAAAAATAGTTATACACATTTTCAGCACATTTTCCTAATACATATATAGGTACTTTCTGTGATCCGAAAAACCCCCTTTAGCAATTTGTTTGGATTGAGGAGATTGCACTGTACAGCTATATTCTACCATTCTAAAAACCCTTGAAAAAACAACGAAGAATCTGTTGAGCTAATGGACCTAAATACCTTCTAGTGCCTAATTTTGCCAGGAAAAAAAATGTTTTTCCTAACTGATGTCCATAAATAAACACAGAAAGAATAGGCAGGCTAAGATGTTGCTTACCTAATATTAACAATCAATAATGTTAGCATGTATAAAAATTTAAAAATTGTGGTCGCATTAGTGATTTCAGTATTTATGTATCAAAAAATAGAATTAAGTCTATTTTTAAACTGGTCCTTGGCCTGTAGCAAGAGTCACTTAGGTTTTTATATTTACATTAAATTTAATATACTTTTAGATAATTTTTTAGAGCAGAATTACCCCTGAGTTGAAATTTAGCTGACTGGCTATAAGAGTTGATAGTATGTTATTCTTTATGTATAGCCATATTTCATATTTGGTATTATTATGAATGATATATCTAAAGTGTTGGAATTTCCAAGATTCACTATTGCTATGACTTCTCAATTTTTCTTCATCTGTTGAAGAATTGCTTTATTTGTATCATGATATGTTCACTGTCAATTTTCTGCTCATATATAAAACAAGACTTATTCTGCTCGATTGTCCTTATAAAACAAGACAGAAATTAAAGCCATCCAGAATTCTTATCTTTGTGGCCAGTGTCAAATGATTACTCCCAAAAGTTTACTTTTTTGGCTGGATATAGCTCTACCTTTTCAACCCTAATTCCTATACCCTGCAAATAATTTCACTGATCATTAGTTATTGTATCTATTTATAAACACGTTTTGACTCTTGAAATGATTTGGTGCCCCTACTAAGGTGATGATCAGGTACACAATTTTCATTGACTATTATAAATTTAGTCTTTCTAATATTGACTTTCACAGTATATCACTAATTATGTTAAACACTTATACCTAATAAAAATCAAGTACTCTGTTGACGTCAGTGATTTGTTATTATTCATCATTTATCCCTGTTCCCTGTAATCTTTCCCTATGCTTTACTTTAATACATACAAATTATTAACTTTAAAAAAAATTGCACAAAATTTTAATCAGGGTTATATATTTAAATAATTTAAATGTTTGAACATAAATATTTGCTAATTTTGAGATGTGCACCTCTATATATAAAACTAGCTTCCTCTCTTAGTATTGTAATAAAGATAACTAAAATATGAACGGGATAACAGTTGAAAGGTCTAGAGTTCATAGAAAATTTTAAAATGGATAATGGTTGGTTTATTATATAAGCAAAGGAGCACAATGCTTGTGTATCATATTAGGGCTGGAATCTTAACATTGGAGTAGTTGTGTAATAATTAATCAAGGGAGTGGTTGTGCAAATTACGATTGGAATCCATTTAAAAAAGTTTTTTCATATAAATTTTACTAAAATATTTCTTATAGTTTATGTGGGTTATAAGCATATAGGACACGATTTTGGAGAAACCCAAAGAAATCTAATATATTGTGCAATATACAGTAATAAAAGAGAACCTAGTTTTCAATTTATACAATATTGACAGTTTATAAACTTTATAAAATTAATGAACTTATATTAAAATTACAAGGTACCTGTAAAACAGTTTGTTGTTTTTAGACATTCCAGGAGATTCAAAAGAAAATTTGCAGTTGGTGAGTGTCTTCTTTAAAGGGTTTTTAAAACTGAAAATGATTTTTATGGACAGTCCTACAGAAGCAAATTCTGGAACCTGTAATATTGAGAAAAAAAAAATTATAAATTAACAATGGTGACAAAACTTTAAAATATAATGACAAGGAAAATTTCAAACACTTTACAGTAAGTGAATTTTTAACTACTTTTAACTTGTTTAAAAAAGTTAGTTTTTTTGCAATAATATTTGAAAAAACAGTACAATAACAGGTTTTAATTGTAAATATTTTAGAGCATTTATTTTTCATAATTTTAAGGGTTAGAAAAGCTATGTATAAGAGATTGATATATGATCTGCTTGAACTTGAAAGATACAGAAATACAGTAGAATTATTCACTGGCAATATTTTGGCTGACGGTAGTAACAATCAAAGAGAGGTTCTCAATGTAAATTATGCATGTAGAAGAAGAAACCACTTTCAACACATTGTCTGCAGGTGACAACAGTTGTTTGTCATCATGGTGACAAGTGATTGTTGTCGTAGCATTTTAAAAAAAAATTGTTCATGAATTATGAATAATTACATATTTATTATTTATTAATATTTGCATTAAAATTAATTATAATCATTAAAAAACGTTTTAAATTGCCAAACCTATTCTCTTTTAAAATGTTTGTTTTTGTTATAATTTTAATCAAAACATTTAATACCTAAAACAAATAATGGGTCAGAATTCATAATGATACTTTAAATGTTATTTTCTGTCTATAAATAAATGACACTTAACTAAGTAAATATGTAAGGGCTTACTTACTGACGCATTTTGAAACAATCTTTCCCTTTATGAAGCAAAACCTCTATTGGCGGGATGAGAATTATGAGTGAAGAGAGGGTGGGTTGATTTGGTTGTGTGCTATGTAATGGAACAGGGTGTTGGCTTCAAAATGTGTGTGGTCATTTAATATGTTTTCTTTACTTGTTGTGTAGTGTTAGTATATTTCGTATTTTTCCAAAGTTGTTAGTATTTTACTTTTTTTTAATATGTGGAGGAAGCTTGATGTTTTTAACTGGAAAGGAATAGTATTTAGGTTGATGGTAATTGAAAATTAAATAAGGTTTTATTATGACACAAAAGTATATCTTTTTAGTTTCAGAGTGTAACTCAATAGTTGGATCAAACATAACTGGGGAAGGGTCAAACAATGTTCATATTCTAAAATATTAAAAAAACCTAATTTTATAAATTTTCAACACAAAACTATCTAATTAGTAAATATTAACTTTAAAAGTAGGAAATAATTATACTTAAACAAATCATTAACATTATGGACAACTATAACCAATATCGGCAATACCAAGAAAAAAAGACTTAATTCTTCAGTTGATCCCGCAACTGCGACTGGATTAATATCACTCCACAATTAACATGTCAATTTTAGCTTCAGATCTTTAAGACTGATGATGGAAGTATCCTATAAAAAACCTGGTGTTACTTTTTAAGGGCACAGAACCTTTTCAATATAATGGAAGAGAGTGGAACTAATTTGGTAAAGATTTGATCAAGGTACAATGAGACTAAAGGTACCAACCTAGTACCTTGACAATGACAATTAAACCGACCATGGGTACTTGCACTGAATTATCTAGGTGAATCGTTACAATAGGTACAGGGCAGAGTAATTATTCAAATATCAATTTTATACTTGAAAATGGACTTGAACGTTTAATAAGCCATCGAGTACTTAACTTGTCCATAAATTAAAACCAAAAACATGTAATAATAATAAATGTTAAACATACAGTCTGATCAGTTACATAATAGTAACATTTCCACTTCAAGCATAACTAAAACTGAACTTCTTAAATAAAAATCTCTTTCTATTGGAAGCAACAGGGGTTTCCTATAATCAAAACTTTAACCTTTCATAACTCTGGGGCAAGTTGAATGCAACTCTGCTAAAGTAATACAAAAGGGGAGAAAGAAGATATATTTTTTAAATTTATTTCCACTATAAAAACTAGTTTAATTATTAATTGAATTAGATATTTACAACAATGTTCAGTGGTGGTTTCACTATCTGGAAATCATCTTCAGCCGCCCAGGTCTGCTTGGTCTCCATAACAGTAGCGATGGCGAAGAACTTGATGATACAGTACTCAACTAGTTTGTCCAAGTAATCATCTGGTCTTACTGTAAGTCTGAGATTTTCAACTGGACAGAGAGAAGATGATGGCTTTCATTCTACTTCATGGTCATTTTTACTTTAAAAATTACAAGTATTATACTTCTCAAAATTAACTAATTTAGTTTTCTGGAATTAAAATCAATTTTTTTTAATTCCTAAATTCATTTTAAAATTCTGTTTATAAAATATAGTTTCAGACCATTGTCACACTTTCACAAACAACTATTCACAAACACAAAATTTTTTTGGCAAGAAAATATAATTAAATACAGTGAAGTTGTAAGGATGATTCTCTTTCCAAGAAACAAGTCAATGTTTGTCTACCATGTTACAGTTTAACTACTTATTGTTTGTGTCAAATGGTTTGACAAACAATACACAAAGGACTATTTTCATCGTAGTCCTTTCTCCCAGCCCAAGTTGGCAAAAGCAATGATGTAATGAACTTTTCTCAATGATTTAATAAATATATTTGAAGAATTTTCATTGTTGAATTTAATTTAAATTAACTTACCTCACTACCATAAAAGCTTCCTTCTGATGGTTTAAAAAAAAATATTATAGTGATTTGCATTTTAATTTTTATAATTATATAACACATAAATAACTAGGTGAATACATAAGGGCTTACATGATGACACATTTCGAAACAATCGCATCCCTTATGTATTCACTTAGTAAGTGTTATTTAATTACAGTTTAATCAGTAAATTTAAGATGATTACAACAAGCAACATTAATTTTAATTTGATTGTATTTTACAAAGATTTAAGGTTTATTTTTAATTTCACTTAAACCTTTTTCAACTCCAGTTTATGGAGATTATTCTCAGTTCACAGTATAAAGAATTCAGTATTGTTTATTGGTAAGAAATTAAAATAAATCATCTATTTCATCTAATTACATTCCTTTATGAACTAGAGGCTTAAAAGTACTTGAAATGGAATGGCTTTATGAAGTTTCAATAAAAATAAGGATCAAATCTAAAATTTGTTTCTGTTCCTCTTTATTATATGAAGACAATTTAAACTGTTTTGTTGTGATAAATTTCCATGTTGCTCAAATGTTTTGTTAGTGACAGTATGCAACTTGGCCAGGGGCGTAACAGCCGGGCCCGCAATGCGCGTAACAGTCTAGGGGGCCCGTGGGCATTAACAAAAAAATATATATATATTTTGAGGTACCGAAAAAATTAACACTGCTAGTCTGTAAGTTATATGCATTAACTTATCCTTATCGTTTTACTGGAACAAATATACGATAAAGGATAGAAGATAAAAGTATAGAACTGCCCACTATTAATTATTTGCCCAGAGTGAATATTGCTCGTCTAGCATTTTGAGGAATGTTTAGACTAAATAAACCCTGATTAACGTGTTATGGTCTCCATGCTAAGATAAGCACGTCCTTAGACGTTTCTCATGGGAATGTTTTACTAAGGAGGCTCAAGCTATTACAGTAGGTTGTTTACTGCTTTATCGTTCTGTAGTGCGTTTTGGTAGTGTGTAGCTATTAAATATCTAAATTAATTTTAAAAATAGTTGTCTAAATAAGTCTAAATATCTTTTTATAGTTAAATTTTAGTTCTAACTTTTTTTACAAGGGTTGAATAAAAAATTGAAAAGTGCATTAATTCAAGGGAGCCTACAAACAACCTCTAAGATTCAAACCGTAAGTACTGCAACATTTGATTAAATATGTTCAATTAAATATTCAATAAAAAGTGCTATGTGTCAAGAAAGACTGCATGGACTTAGCTTGCTTAGTGTAGAAAAGGAAATTGCCAGAAATATTAATATTAGTAAAATTATTGAAACTTTTGCTTCCAAAAACGCTGTAAGGTTTAAAAAGTTCAGCATTAATTAAAGAAATTTGAACTTTAAACAAATTTTAAAAATGTAAACTGATTGTATATTTATGACCTTTTGTTTTTTCTTACAGAATATGACATTGTAAATATTAGACATTTTTATATTTACAGTTAAAATGTAGTTAGGTTTAGTTAAATAATTAACTAAAGTAAAACGTTTTATAAAATTATTTTTCCGTTTACTGTCATTTATTATGGAATGCCTGATTCCTAATCCTATTCGGTATTCCTATATTTGATAAAACCTTTTGACTTTAGTTTCAGTCCTATAAATGTGTTGTAATATACCTTATCCTATAATTTGTTGTTGTTATGATGCTGTTAATAATTTTTCATCACACTGCAACGAAAGTAGTCACTTTCGGTACTCAGTTTGAGTAGCGAAAGTAACACTGTTTTGGCGTCTCTCAGTCAGCTAACTTTCCATTACTCTAATGTATTTTATGCTTGTCCACCAGAAGCGTTGATGATTCTCTACAATGCATTTATGGGTTTAAAATCAGCTTGCGGTAATTGTTTAACATAATAAATATCGAATCTTATAACCTAAGAATTACAATAGGTTTTTTGTTTAACTTTTAGCTCATTAATATTTGTTGAGTTTGTGCAATGTCAACAGTGTAATGAAAAATATCGCTTTTTTTCATTAAACCTGGGGGGGGGGCCGAAAAAAACTGTTACGCCACTGAACTTGGCTTAGTGGTATCATCAAACTCTAATAGTAAATATTATTATACTACCGCTGTTGTGTTAGGTAATAAATATTTTATTCCCAACACTAGAGGACTGTAGTTTGTGCACTTATTCACTTTAAGATCATTACATCAATATAGATATACTTGCCTACATATATAATAATAATAAATTAAAGTCAATCAATTTGTTTACGAATTAAAAAAAAACCTTATGTTAAATAGGCAGTAAATGTGTGATTTTAAGACTCAAAAAACTGCATTTATGGAAATTTTGTGAGTATTTCATGCATAAGGCCATTAAATGTTTCTGTTTAAGTATTAAGATATAATAAACAGTTACTTGACTTTGGTTGCATGACAAACACTCCAGAGTCACGCTTAATCTGATGAGCTTTGACACCATTGTAGAAGATGCTGCTTGCTGATAGAGATGCTTGTATTTGCCGTATTTCCTCAGACTCATTCTAAACAAAGAATTAATGAGTTACAGTAATGTGAAACTAAATAATATAGAATTGTTTCAATGATATAAAAGTACAAATAAAAATTTAAGGGTTAATCAGTATTAAATTATAAATAAAGAAGAAAACTGTAGGAGAATGTGTTTTTTCTCATGTAAGGTGATCCTTCTTTGCTGTTCAGTAAAAAGCTTACAAAAATTTTAAGAATTATATTATATTTAAAATTTAGGACATGGTCCCCAATTAACATTGTATTTAGTAAATAAAATTATAAAGAGAATTGGTAGGTGTGTTTCGAGAAATAATAATAACAAACTTATGAAACATTTTTTCCATAGATTTTACTGTCCATAATGGTTAACAAAATATTTACTTTTCAACTTAGTAAAATAACAACTTCCTGAACTTAAAATTAATGGAAAACGTATTGACATAGCATTTTCAGTTTCTTTGAGCATTTTCCTTCACTGTCTAGCTTCACTCTTGGAAAACTCCCAGTGGGCAACCTAGACACTGTTGAAGATCACTTATGCAACATTTTAATGAGCGCAGTAGCCAGTCCAGTTGACTGCGTCAGCTACTGTCCTTTTATGAATATGACTCACTGGAAGCATGTAAATAGCACTCATACGTACTCATTCCTCATTAGTGTGTGGAAGCACTAATGTTTTAGATCAGTTAGCTACTTACTTCAGTTTGGACTGTAGCAGCAGTGAACGTTTGTTAAAATGGAGGGTCTCAAAAATTGTAACTACCCCTATAGAACACTATAGCTTGCTCCCGTAGTTTGATATGCAAACGTAACTTCAAACTTTACCTTGGAAGTGAGTGCTTCTGTTATGACTGTTTTTTTGTAATTAAAAGTTCTACTCATTGGAAACATTCATAAAAAATCTCAGGAAACATGTATGTAGACGTTTATATTTGATGAGATCCTCTGATCTCAATTCCGCTTACAGATGAAATGAAGCCCAAGATGAATTTCTCCTCAAAATCAATTTACTCTCTTTTATTGTTTAGTTCTTCTCTTATCGCTTCACAAGATTCACTCACAAAATCAGGGCACAAATTATTCAAATGTTTAAACGAACATGGGTCAGTCTTGTCAATGGATTTCCCAACTGATGCTAGAAACTGGCTTCTGTTTCCAGCCAGCTAGACTGTTTAATGTGCTTATGTAAATAATGCATTAATGCATTTGAAAACGTTATGTCTCTGTACATTTTTCACAAGTTTACTTTAATTATAATTTCAGCAGGTTTTTATTTTACTAAGTTTAAATATTAATTAAATTTTTGTATAAATAATTAGAAATTAATTATCGCTGTAAGGGAATAAAATTGTATAATTCCAATACAAGTATTATAGATACCAAACTTAATATTGTTTTTTATAACAATTTTGTAGCAACGGTATGTGTGTGTGAATTAACTTATACCCATTATGTAGTTAATTCTGTTGTAATTGTAAATATTTGTAACAAATTTAAATATATTGTTATAATTAACAACATTCTCATTGCTTCACAACAAAATGTGTTATATTTTTGTTGCATTTTAAATGTTTGTTGGACCTTTGAGTTTACTTGACCATGGATTTGCAAATTATTTTAAGTTCAACCTAATTTCGTCTCTTCTTTAAAAGATGGTATTAAAAATAATTTTTGCATACCTTGATCTCAACTGTAATAGCAAAATTTTGGCCAATATCAATTTTGTCCAACTCTATGAGCTGGAATTTTACTTGTGATTCAGCAACATCTGGCATTTCGTAGAAACGTTTTGCACGAGCAGTTCCTTGCACAGCATTGTAAAGCGTCAAACGTTCTGCTTTACTGCCTGCAATTGTAAAAAGACCTCAGCACTCAAATTTATTTTGCCTTGTCTTAAATTCTGTTTAGTATTTTAATAAAATAGGTGTATTATTGTAACTTTATTATTTAAAAATAGAATAAAAAATCATATCAACTTTAAATGAAAAGATAATTATGCAAACTATAATGATTCACAAACAAATTTATCTAAAACATTTCTTATAGGACGGCTATCAAACATCTGCTTTGTAATTTATTGCTTGTAGCTGTTAAAAAATTTCAAAAATGTTCATTTTTGAATCTTAAGGTAATTTTACTGTAATACAATAATCCAATAATAATTGTAGGTAATGTTTTCCAAAATAGTTACAAATCTCCACAGAGACTTGTCAAAGTAAAGGCTGCCATTTTTAGTGCTTAGTCTTTTTTTTTATTTTAAAAAAAATACTGAAATTTTGAGCTTATCATTGAGTTAAAAAGTTATAAGAAAACTATATATTTTGTCTGATAATATACATTTCCAGACATTAGAGAATGCTTGTTTGTTTCCATCTTAATCGTGTGTTATTATATATAAAGATATGTAAATATAACTTTCATTTAGAGTTGTGTTTTCATATTTGATACTGGTGCAGGAACTGTGGTCTAACCACAGGGGTTTATTGCCCTTTGCAGTAGTCATGTCAGACAGCATGTACAACAGCTAATATTAACATCCGTCTTACAAATGCATACTTTTAATCCGAGTAGTAAAAGGACTCCTGACTATGACTGTAATAGAGACCAGTTATATTCAGATCAGCAAGCATCCAGAGGAAATCATAATGATCTGACTTGACTTCTATTTTAATTTGATTTATTTTGCCTTGTCGTTCTTCCTTCACAGGCTAGTATTTAATATATAGATTTCTATAACCCTGATAGAAAGTAAATTTACTTTACTATGCAATTCTGGATGTGTGAGCCACAATTCCTACATATATCCCAGGCTTTTTGGTTCATAGATAGAATTGTAGTTATAAGATAGCCTACTTTTCATACAATTTATATGCTATTCTGATTACTTGTCATTCATAGATGATACTCATTTATTATTCATTAACTAGTTGTCTTAAAACAAACATAAGATTCCCAACTGGTGTGGACATTTTTAAAGTTTAAACTGGAATTTATGTCTTTAAAAATTGTCATTGTCATACATCACATGCAAATTGTGTGCGGAAAGTGTTACATTTATATACAAGGAGTCCCAGGGAAACAGAGCTTGTTCTCAAGGGGAAAGTAATGATAAAAGGCCAAATAACACCTCAGAGCATTATTTGAGGTATAAAATGTTGTCGATATTATGTAAATTGGAACTAACAAATTGAATAAAACAGGAGCAGACCTGTAGCTACAGTAATGTTTAATGTCTAAAAATTGTCATTGTCATACATCACATACAAATTGTGTGCGGAAAGTGTTACATTTATATACAAGGAGTCCCAGGGAAACTTGCAGAGCTTGTTCTCAAGGGGAAAGTAATGATAAAAGGCCAAATAACACCTCAGAGCATTATTTGAGGTATAAAATGTCGATATTATGTAAATTGGAACTAACAAATTGAATAAAACAGGAGCAGACCTGTAGCTACAGTAATGTTTAATGTCTAAAAATTGTCATTGTCATACATCACATACAAATTGTGTGCGGAAAGTGTTACATTTATATACAAGGAGTCCCAGGGAAACTTGCAGAGCTTGTTCTCAAGGGGAAAGTAATGATAAAAGGCCAAATAACACCTCAGAGCATTATTTGAGGTATAAAATGTCGATATTATGTAAATTGGAACTAACAAATTGAATAAAACAGGAGCAGACCTGTAGCTACAGTAATGTTTAATGTCTAAAAATTGTCATTGTCATACATCACATACAAATTGTGTGCGGAAAGTGTTACATTTATATACAAGGAGTCCCAGGGAAACTTGCAGAGCTTGTTCTCAAGGGGAAAGTAATGATAAAAGGCCAAATAACACCTCAGAGCATTATTTGAGGTATAAAATGTCGATATTATGTAAATTGGAACTAACAAATTGAATAAAACAGGAGCAGACCTGTAGCTACAGTAATGTTTAATGTCTAAAAATTGTCATTGTCATACATCACATACAAATTGTGTGCGGAAAGTGTTACATTTATATACAAGGAGTCCCAGGGAAACTTGCAGAGCTTGTTCTCAAGGGGAAAGTAATGATAAAAGGCCAAATAACACCTCAGAGCATTATTTGAGGTATAAAATGTCGATATTATGTAAATTGGAACTAACAAATTGAATAAAACAGGAGCAGACCTGTAGCTACAGTAATGTTTAATGTCTAAAAATTGTCATTGTCATACATCACATACAAATTGTGTGCGGAAAGTGTTACATTTATATACAAGGAGTCCCAGGGAAACTTGCAGAGCTTGTTCTCAAGGGGAAAGTAATGATAAAAGGCCAAATAACACCTCAGAGCATTATTTGAGGTATAAAATGTTGTCGATATTATGTAAATTGGAACTAACAAATTGAATAAAACAGGAGCAGACCTGTAGCTACACTAATGTTTAAATTATGATTATATAAGCAAACCTCAGTAAGGAAAACTTGTTATAAATAATATAAAAAAACCTCTAACCACAAATATTTTTATTCTAATCTGTTACTCAGAACGCCACAACCATGCTTTCCAGGAAAAAGCAAGAAGTACCAAACTACTTAATCCCTCCCAGTACACCGTGGCCACAACTCTTGATAAAGCGCAGCCACGCTTTCCAGGTAAAAGCAAAATGTAACGTCTTTTTTTAACTTATACATAACATTAAATCTAATACTTGTACAATAATTCCTAAGAAAAAAGGAAAAAATAGTGACCAGCTTAAAATTGTATATAAAAAGCACAACCTTACTTTAAAAGTGAATGCAAAATAGTATTTGGAATAGTTCCTCTATCAGAAATCAGAATTTAATAAAAATATCAGAACCATATTTAATAATAGATAAACCTTATTATATTATTATTAAAATTATTACTTCAGTATTAGTAAACTATAAACTATACATTAGTAAATATGATCCTCAGATTTTATTAAATTCTGATAGAAGCCCTATCTGTAATTTTATTTTGTGTTTACTTTTAAAGTAAGTTTGTGATTTTTATATTCAATTTTAGGTCAGTTACTATCTTTCCTTTTTTTGCTTCCTTTATGAATTAATGTAAAGTATTTGTTTTAATGTTGTGTAGAAGTTAAAAAAGATGATATGACTTCTTGCTTTAGCATAGAAATCAAACTAAGGCCTATATCTTGTAGAGAGAAGCAAATTAACTTTTTTACTGCTGTTGGGAAAATACATACTGATTTTTAATACTTTCTGCTCTGCCTGTCCTAGTTTTGATATATTTTGAAAGAATTCTATTTTGAAAAGCTGTTAACTCTATTTCAATTTTCCCCTTCACTTTTTTTTAACTTCATTGCATTATTTGTTTTGATTAGTTTGATATTGTGTTGTTTTAATGAATTGATTGCTGTATTAAAATTGAATTGTATTAAAGGTATGTTAGAAAACAAATTATTTATAAAATAGTTTGCCTTAAACCAGCAAGGGTCACATCCATGGTCTTTTCCACTGGGTATTCACAATTTTCAAAATATTTCTAACTTCCAATTTCTGTAAGCTTCCATCTTTCCAGTACCTTCAAATAGACTCTTTTGCTGTCGGACGTCATGTTTGTCTTTCCGCTAACTTCAGTGTCAGTCATAGTGCATTAGTCTAAAGAGATACCAGTGTCGAATCCACTGTGTGCTACCCCTAGCATGTGCTGAAATCTGACATACATTTTGGAATTCAGATTCATGTTATTGAACGTTTAATGTGCTGGATGTTATATTTATTGTCGTATTACGAAATATGAATCAACCGGAGGAAGAAAGACTCGCCAGACTGTTAGATAGCGTTTCAAGACTTTAGGATTAACTGATTGTAAAAGAAAACTCCTGCTAGTGTCTGAAGACTATTTTTGTGTAGCGTATCTCTTATTGAAGTCATTGAAGAACTGGATTCAGATAATGAACAACAAGATCATGTTGAAGTACAAGAAGAAGACACAAAATCAGAATTGTGTAGAAACATGCAAACAGAAACTTTAATATAGTCTGGCAAAACTACCTCAAACAACTTGCTACTGAACTAAGCCCTGGTTACATGCTTCACTGCCATAGGCGGGACAAACTTCCTCGTCAGTTGAAACAAGACATTGAAGAGATGTTGGGCCTAGAGCCGTGGGGATGAAATCTTGTAGAAGATGCACATGAGGGACAATGCGACTTATGAGACTAGAAGCAGAAGAGGAGATCCAAAACTCGGTGCTACAGCTGTTGTAGATTTGTCTCCAGGGTTCACACTGTACCTTTTTGTCAAGACTGCCACACAAGGTAAACTATCAGATGAAGAACTGTAAAGGCTTTTATTGAAATAACCCTCAGCTACTAAGACTAAGGCTGGATACCGACTAACCTTTTTTCCAGTCACAACACTCAGTTATAGTTATAGAAAAAGTACCACAAAAAAATTTAAGTACCTACAACCCTTCCTGCCGTAATTTGAAATGTTTTTCAATGATAAAAATAAGTTTACACACAATGTCAATAAGTAATTCATAATAGTTCTAACAGTGTTTATAATAATTTCTAAAAAATACCAAAATAAATACTTTATACTGTTCTACCTCCGCCAGTTTAATACTCAGCTTTAGTCATCCATGTCCTCGTGAAACTTGTCGAAACATCGCAGTTCACACAGTCTTGGTTCATCTGGGCTCACAGTACAAATGTAGGTGGTTAATTTCCTTTTGCCTTCTTTTGCACAAACTCGGCATTTCCTTTGAATTCGGCGTCCATTTGCTTTCCTTTTGTTATTCTTTGAGAGCTTGTGTACGCTGTTTCGAGTAGGAGTCTGCTCGAGTCACCATAATGGGAGCCTGTTTGGAGGTTAAAAGTTCTTCAATGACTTTGAGACGGAAATCATACAGGCTCAGTTTATCTTGGTGTGAAGCAATAGTCCCAAAAAATTCTAATTTCGGCCAAAGTCACGTCTTTCTAATTTGTGGTTCGTTTTGAGGACCACAAAAAATCCCAAGGCATATCTGTTTGTCTCAGCAACAATTGTCTCTGAGAAAAAAACGTCTATCAATAAATTAAACCAATTAATTGGAGAATTGTTACCGGGAATTGGCACTCTAAGTCCAGAATCTCCTGTAAAAGGTACGTCTATCATGCCAGTGGCACCAAGTATTGGCCGCCGTGTTGGAGACACCCCATTGTCATCGTTGGAGCTGTCAGAGCTATCCTTGGAGCCATTTTCGTTGTCAGAGTAGACATTCTCCAATTTTTCAACCTCAATATCCATATTCATTGTACGAAATATATTAAACACAACTATAACACATTTCAAGTAACAATAATACGATAACAGTCCAAAATCTGACAGCAACAGTGGAACAAAAAACGAAACACACCGAAATGTTCACAAAGACTGGCACAATAACTGATAAGCGATACAATGTTTTTCGGCAATGGCTAACCTCACACTGAACCAATGAATTGAGAGTGGACGTAGGGTATACATGAACGCCCACCTCACTCAGTAAATGAGCAAATATCAGATTTTAAAATTAATGATTATGTACAGTGATAAAGGCCTTAACGTATTCTTATAACGGCCAAATAAATAATTATTGATTATAATAACTTTAAAATAAAATAATATCATATTTATAATGTTTTATTTTATATTTAAATCTCATTAAGTAATAAATATTTACATATTTAAATTTTCGTAGAATCAAATTTTAAAACTGTTATGGTCTTTAGAATTTTTATATTTTTTTCCCAAATATTTTTATTTTACAAAATAAGTATGGAAATAAAATTTTACCAAAATTATAGGGAGATTATTCTATTAGTGACTTAACAAAACCTAAAGCAACAGAAATTACCTTCTTCAGACTTGTACTCCTCAGTAATATCTTCCTTATCAGTGTCACCATTGGGGTCAAACACAAATGGATGTTTTGTTAAAAGCTGACGACCAATACTGCAACATAGACATTTCCAATCATTTACTATACATATTTGAATTTCAGCAACCTTCAAATTCAATTTATATATATTTTAACAAAATTCAAACTTGTTTTAACTTACTGATATTTGTTACACTCTATCTTAGTGTAACCCAATACAGAAGAAGCATCTTCTTTCCAACGTACCAAATCTGCATTAACTGATGCGAGTAAGAAGGGAACATCATAACGTAAGCCTACTTGGCCTTTCTTGATTGCCTCCACTGATGAAGGCCCACACTGATACGTCCCTGAAAAATATATAGTTTTTTATTTGATTGGTTTTACTACTGATCACCACAATTATAACAGCTATATCCATAAAAACTAGATTTCAACTAAGAAATTATGTTATTATTTTGTAGTTATAATTTTAAATAGGATATTACTCTTTTGAGATTAAATTTATTAATTTAATAAAAATCCTAACTTACATATGACTAACTGTTAAATGATATTGTAGAACTTACTATAAAAATAATGTAAAATAATAAATATATATGTATATTGAAATTTTAAACAGATATCTTTTTAACATTATTAGTAAAGTTTGAACTTGAGAAACTAACAACATCTCGAAGTTAATAGTTCAAATAAACTTATTAACTTGTTAAGTTTAAACATAAAAGTTTTGCCAATCACTACAGACAACAAAATATGTGATATTAATACTAGATGTTTTAAAAAACATTATACAATTCACTACATTCAGACATTTCCAACTCTTTACCAAATATGCAGTAAAGCTAATAATATTAAAAGTAAAATCATCCTCTACACTTTGCTCACAATTTAAAGTTAAAAACTTAATTGATGTTAATTTGTTATCATCAGCATGTGAATTACAAAGTTCTTTGATCTTAGTTAAATAAAACAATTCTATTTGAGAAACAGTTAGATGTGTTGAGGAAGTTCCTCTTTCTTTCCTAATCATGTAATCTTCTTCATAATTAATGCGTTTTGATTTCTTCTATATATCCATAACTATATACTACAACTTTATTCAAAACAATTGCAGAGGAGATTACATTGCCTAGAAGAAAGGCAATGAGTATTGTATTCTTCATATTTTTAGATCCTAGCAGAAATATAATATTGCAATAGTAGGATAAAGGATGCATTCTAATAATAAGAGCTTAACTACACCAACCATCACTTGTCTCCTGGGGTGTTGCATCAATAGCCTGCCAACCCCCATAGCCAATGGGGAGGTCTGGTCGAGACATCCACACATCATTCCACACATGGTAGTTCCAGACAGAGTCTTCTCCTTCGGGATTGTGAGGATCGTATGGGAGCTCTTCATTTTCACTTGAGTAGTAGCGGTCAACAGTGAGTGAGGCATTGGCATCATGAGCAGAGACTAGGTTAGAAACTACTCTAGAAGGGATGCCTAGTGCTCGACAAACTGTTGCAAACCAAAGAATAATGTTAAACTTTCTTTAGAACAAATGAAGTATTTAAATTATATTGAAAACTATTTGTTACATTATTTTAACAAAATTTATAAAACGTTTAATCATGTTTTTATAATTACTATAAATTATTTCTTTCTAAAAGAATTTTATTGATAAATTAGAAGCTTTAAGGAGAGAAAGATTTTATATTTTTATTCGGTGATATCTTTAGAGATTACTTCTAATTAATAGTCAATAATACATCCCAAACAATTGACAAGTAGCTTTAGACAGAAAGCAAAATAATATTCCATTTATTTTATATCTTATTATGTAAAGACATTAGAATATATTTCTTGAATTTTGTAGTCCATTACGTTCGGTGAATCTTATTAATCACTTAAACAATATTTTATGACGATCCGAACTTTAAATTTTGTAAATTTGTTAAAACTTATTGAGACAGAACGTTTTCAATCGCTATGTGCCGATCTTCATCAGTGCCTTCTGCTTGGAGATGTTGGGTCAAGCAGTGACGGTTTTAAAGGCAGGTTTTCGATAGTATCAAAGAGTATGTGTGATTTGTATTGTGTTTATTCGTTTAATATGTTTCTACTTTGGGTTTTTGTATTGAATTCTTGAATTTTGTAGTCCATTACGTTAGGTGAATCTTATTAATCACTTAAACAACAGTTTATGACTATCCGAACTTTCAATTTTGTAAATTTGTTAAAACTTACTGAGACAGAACGATTTCGATCGCTATGTGGTGATCTTCGTCAGTGTCTTCTCAGTAAGTTTTAACAAATTTACAAAATTTAAAGTTCGGATGGTCATAAATTATTGTTTAAGTGATTAACTAGAATATACTTATATTCTAAAAATATTTGTGAATTAAATACTTAATATAAAAATAATTTTATTCAATCTCTAAGATTTAACAACTACAGACCCTCGACTACAAAAAATTAACATGTTTACCTGTATTTACTTCGACTGCTGAGATACAATAACACAACTGTCCTCTATATTTATTATTGTATTTTATAATCTTCATATTAAAGTACAACATTAAAACATAGATTAATTGTTATAAAAGTATATGTGTATGTAGGAATTTGTGGACTAGATAGGAGACTGACAGACTTACCTAATGGCAATAGTTCAAAACTGCAATCTCTTGGAAACAAATAAATAGACATATATAAAAACTTACCACACTATTGAAATATTTCGATCAAAAATGATCTTCATCAATCAAAAAAGAGAAAAAGACTGAAGTGAACCACAGATGTGTATAAATACCCAAATGTCACAGATTTATAGTTTATGATATAGTGCTATATGTGATTTGTATAAATATTGATTATTTGAAACTAGATATTAATAGTCTGTCAGAAGGAAGGTAAATGGAGTTGTTACAAATGGTAGAAGTTAGGGGGAAGGTAAAAGAAGTTTTATCGATGTTTAGGTTAGGAGGCTCTCTAGATTTGGTGTAGCACTGGTATGATAGCTCCCATCTTCTCAATTCTGAAGGGTTGCAATCAGAGGGGAGGGCCTTAATTATTTTGGTGGTATAACAACCATTGAAAGATATGATGTTGTGACTGCAGCGTGTTGAGCGGTTGGCCTGTCTATGTTCATGGTTCCAACGTCATGTCTGTGGCCATTCATTCTGATGCTCAGACCATCCGGGGTAAGGCCTATGTACTGTGCCGGGCAAAATTTACATTGCAACTGGTATATCACAATTTTGGATGTACAAGTATGATGACCCTGAGTTTTGAAGTCCACATTGGTTGCTAAGCTATGGGAACTATTTGTTGGGATGTGTATTGGACATGTCTTACATCTAGGTCTATTGCACGGAAAAGAGCCATGAGGAAGTTTAGGCAATTTTTCAATACTTGGATCTGGTAATTTTTGATGTACTAAAATATTTTTCAAATTAAAAGGTTGTCTGAAGCAAATATGTGGTGGATTTGAGAAAAGATCTTTGGTGTGGGTGGAAGCTTGAAGAATCTTGAAACCATCCTTTAATATTTGTTTCAGCTTCTGTAGGCCTGGATGGTAATCTGTAACTAAAGACAGTTTGTTGTCTTCCATAGGTGGTCTGGGTTCATCAGATGATTGAGCTAAGCGGATTTGATCCTCAACAAGTTGTTTAGGATATCCTCTTTTTTGGAAAGCTAGTAAGGTCTTTCTATTAAACTCCTCCAATGCTATATCATTGGAACAAATTCTCTTGCCCCTGATTGCCTGACTGTATGGTATGAACCTTTTTATATTCATAGGGTGGTTGCTATTGAAATGTAGGTATTGTAGATGGTTTGTCGGTTAGATGTGGACACCTGTATAGATACTCCCATCTTTGATTGTTACATCTACATCTAAGAAGGTGATTGTTGCTGTAGATTTCTCCTAGGTGAATTGAAGTGTAGAGAATAGTGATAAGCCCTTCAAACAACTTTCCAGCATTGAGATTCCGTGTGTCCAAATTACAAAGATGTCATCTATATATCTGTACCAACATAATGGTTGGTGTGTTCGAGTTTTTAGGAATTCTGCTTCGATATTACCCATGTACAGGTTTGCGTAAGACAAGGCCATCCTAGTACCCATTGCTGTTCCTTTTATTTGCAAGTAATTCTTTCCCTCAAATTGAAAATTATTTTTTTCAAGAATGAATTTGGCGAGCTGAACAAGGAAAGATGTAGTGGGGTAAGGGTTGTCTGAGCATTTTTTGAGGAAATTTTCGAGAGCTGATAGACCATGTGCATGAGGGATGTTCGTATAAAGAGAAGTAACATCTATGGTGACCAAAATTGTTTCAGGAGATAGAGATACGGGTATTTGAGACAGCCGGTCTATGAAATGATTCGTATCCTGAATGTATGATGGGAAGGTTTTTCACCAAAGGTTGAATATAAGAATCCAGAAAAGCTGAGATTCTTTCTGTGACCGAATTACAACCAACAATTATTGGCTACCAGGTGGAGGTACGATATTTTTTGATTGATGAAGATCATTTTTGATCAAAATATTTCAATAGTGTGATATGTTTTTATATGTGTCTATTTATTTGTTTCCAAGGGATTGCAGTTTTGGACTATTGCCATTAGGTAAATCTGTCAGTCTCCTATCTAGTCCAAAAATTCCTAAATAAGCTTTAAGCTCTACTAGAACTAACCTATATATTTTTTGATATTTTACGTTGTCCATTATTTTTCCGTTGCACTGACTTTATGAAGTTGATATATTACTATTGTAAATACTTTTATCCACCACTAAGTGCAATAATTTTACCTTGTTGTGATGAGGCACCTCTCGGTCACTTGACCATTGTCGAATCACTTATATATATATATATATATATATATATATATATATATATATATATATATATATATATAAATATATATATATATATATATATATTTAGGTTAGTTTTGGTTGGTAAAGATTATTTAGATTTTTTGGACTAGGAGACTGACAGACTTACCGTACTTATGCGTTTAATAGAAACACATAAAAGCACTTAAACAATGATATATTTCAACCACACGGTGGTCTTTGTCAATCAAAGAGAAAACACAAAAAGAAATATGAGAGAATGAAATAAAAATATAATAAATAAAATATAATATATATATATATATATATATATATATATATATATATATATTTTTTTTCTTCAAAAAAAAAATATCAGTGATATTAGACAATGGTCAAGTGACCGAAAGGTGCCTCACCACAACAAGGTAAAATTATTGCACTTAGTGGTGGATAAAAGTATTTACAATAGTAATATATCAACTTCATATATATATATATATATATATATATATATATATATATATATATATATATATATATATATTGACCAATAACACATTTATTTTTGTACAATCAAAATTGTATATAAATTATGAAACGTAAACAAATACAATGACCTTTAGGTTTATTTTGTTATAAAGGATTATCATCCAAATGTTGTCAATAAAGTATTTCAAAACAAATATCAAAACCTGATATTGAGTTAAAACTTTGTAATTTACATTCACAAAAAGTTTTAGTTAAACATTAAAACATTTTTTAAAGTTTATTTGTGGAAGAAAATAAAACTATTTTGGAAACAAGTTATTCATAAACTCTAGACATCATTTTTGAGTTAAAAGTGCTAAAAGTTCAAAAATATATGCTTACTTGTTGTAACCACTCCAGCAAAGACCCAGCACTGGCCATACATCACTTCCACACCTGTAGTAAGGTATTCCTCTAGTATAGGAACAGATCCAGTCCAAGCTCCTGGAGCAGTTCCATCACCATATTCTCCATCCCACCGTCCAAGAAGCACTCCTTGGTCATCATTAGAATTGACCTGCACAAAAATAAATTGTTAAAACAAATGTAATGGTTAAATTAATCAAATTAACCTAGTAAACAACTAAACTCTTACCAGTTTAGAAATAGCCCTAGATACTCTGATAGGGTCTCCTAAGGCCTCTCCATACAGTTTGGTGCGTTCCAGAACCATCATTATAGCAGGGAGCACCACAGCATCAAACTGGCCAAACACCCATTCTCGGCCTCTTGCAGTTCCTACAGGACCTACCCAAATCTTTCCAATGTCGTTCAGCACATACTCACCCAACAGATGTTCCTCTGGCATATAAACTGTATCAGCTGAAAGAATATAGCAATTACTTTAATGTTTACCCAATTGTGTTGATTAATAAAATCAATATAAGTAACTGTAAGTTACCTAATTAATTGTGAGTTGGGTTTAAAATAAAGTTATACTATATGTAACGTAACAATCTGAAAAGGTTTGACTAAATATTAAACAATTATCTACCATGACATTTACCTTTCAACCACGGATTAAAAAGGAGAAATATGGTTTCTGGATATGTAAATGTCCTGATATCTCCAGGCTGTGAAGTAGAGAGACTTGTTTCAACACGTAGACCCCATGCACCCACAGGAGCATTTACTGGGCTAAGAACCTAGAAGGAAAATCATTTAATTTTCAATGTTTAGTAATTTAAACTTACTTGTTCTCTATGTTTATAGAAAATAAATTTCTTGTAGATTTAATACATTTGTTACCAACAACGAAAAATGCATACATACATATAAGTACCATACACACATATACATATTTATATATATGTATATATAAAAAAACATTTTATTATATAAAAAGTGAGTATATATATATATATATATATATATATATATATATATATATATATATATATATATATATATTATATATATTCTTGATATTTTACATTATCCATTGTTTTTCCGTTGCACTGACTTTATGAAGTTAATATATTACTATTGTAAGTAATTTTATCCACCATTAAGTGCAATAATTTTACCTTGAGTGATGAGGCACCTTTCGGTCACTTGATCATTGTCGAATCACTCAGTGATCACAGAGTGATTCGACAATGGTCAAGTGACCGAAAGGTGCCTCATCACTCAAGGTAAAATTATTGCACTTAATGGTGGATAAAATTACTTACAATAGTAATATATTAACTTCATATATATATATATATATATATATATATATATATATATATATATATATATATATATATATATATATATACTAGCTTACCTGTCACGAGTTACTGCGATATCAGACGAAAGGAATGCCAAGAAATGTTGTTATGAAAAATTGACATTTTTATAAAAATAGATTATTTATATTGGAGAAATTTTTCAGAATGTCATTTCCATTCTATTTATTTATTTGAGTGTTTTTGGATAATTAGATTTCCCAATACAATTCTTATCCACCTTTTTTAATTTAACGAAGAACTCTATTCATTAATTTTATCTTGTATTTAGTTTTACTGAAAAACAAATATAAACCCACAGCCCGTTGTGTATGAAATCATTCGGCATCATAAGTTACTAAATTTCAATTAGTGTTTCTAAAATTTAAGGTGTAAAAATAATAGACTCATTCAAACTTTTCTCAGAACAAAATAATTTAACCAAAATTTATATTAATTACATTAAAATAATATGGTAACCCACAAAAAGTAGAATCCATTTTTTTATACTGTTCATTTGGTAAGATTTATTTTATAAAGTATTATATTTATTAATTTTTAAATTAAAGACATTTTTTATTCAATAGCATTGTATACTGATAATCTACAGTAAATAAATTTAAATAACCTTTGTTTTTAAACTGCTGCTATGCAAACTAACATAATATCCCCTGTTGCGACCAATAATTGAATAGAAATTGGAGAGTAAATTAGTGGATGTAACAAGATCTTTTGAAATATTTATTTTGAAGAACGTCAGAGTAAATAACATATTTTGTTTGTAAACAATCTGTTAATAGAATAAACAGATTATCCAGTTTATATGTTCTGCATAGTCCCACACGTAAATGTCCGTGTGAGAAACAGTCAGAACACAAATCAATATTTCTCTTGAAATGTTTGGCCTTGAGTCTTATTAATTGTAATAGCGACTGAAACTTACTAGGGAATTGAAGTCTCTTGAACTGGAAAGGTAAATCAATAGGGATCATAGGTCAATGGGGAACATAGTATATAAAGGCACAGTTTCTCCCACTGATGATCCAGTAAGGCTGCGGACATACAGAAACGGCAACTGTTGACGGCAATGCAACGCAAACTTGAGTTGCTATTGGAAAATTTGCTAGTTGGTTTACAGGATTGCTCATATAAAGTTGTTAGTTTAGTTGTCAAAGGAGGATGCGTCCTTGTGTATATTTTAAGAAAGAAGCTAACAAAAAGGTTATAACAAAAATTCAGTGTACACCTCTATAACGTCATTTATGCGATACAATGTCAATACATTAGAATGTCATTTCCATTCTATTTATTTATTTGAGTGTTTTTGGATAATTAGATTTCCCAATACAATTCTTATCCACCTTTTTTAATTTAACGAAGAACTCTATTCATTAATTTTATCTTGTATTTAGTTTTACTGAAAAACAAATATAAACCCACAGCCCGTTGTGTATGAAATCATTCGGCATCATAAGTTACTAAATTTCAATTAGTGTTTCTAAAATTTAAGGTGTAAAAATAATAGACTCATTCAAACTTTTCTCAGAACAAAATAATTTTACCAAAATTTATATTAATTACATTAAAATAATATGGTAACCCACAAAAAGTAGAATCCATTTTTTTTATACTGTTCATTTGGTAAGATTTATTTTATAAAGTATTATATTTATTAATTTTTAAATTAAAGACATTTTTTATTCAATAGCATTGTATACTGATAATCTACAGTAAATAAATTTAAATAACCTTTGTTTTTAAACTGCTGCTATGCAAACTAACATAATATCCCCTGTTGCGACCAATAATTGAATAGAAATTGGAGAGTAAATTAGTGGATGTAACAAGATCTTTTGAAATATTTATTTTGAAGAACGTCAGAGTAAATAACATATTTTGTTTGTAAACAATCTGTTAATAGAATAAACAGATTATCCAGTTTATATGTTCTGCATAGTCCCACACGTAAATGTCCATGTGAGAAACAGTCAGAACACAAATCAATATTTCTCTTGAAATGTTTGGCCTTGAGTCTTATTAATTGTAATAGCGACTGAAACTTACTAGGGAATTGAAGTCTCTTGAACTGGAAAGGTAAATCAATAGGGATCATAGGTCAATGGGGAACATAGTATATAAAGGCAGTTTCTCCCACTGATGATCCAGTAAGGCTGCGGACATACAGAAACGGCAACTGTTGACGGCAATGCAACGCAAACTTGAGTTGTTATTGGAAAATTTGCTAGTTGGTTTACAGGATTGCTCATATAAAGTTGTTAGTTTAGTTGTCAAAGGAGGATGCGTCCTTGTGTATATTTTAAGAAAGAAGCTAACAAAAAGGTTATAACAAAAATTCAGTGTACACCTCTATAACGTCATTTATGCGATACAATGTCAATACATTGCTGTAGACTACCTTTTAAGTATTGTATTTGAGATCATCAAGAAAAAACAACTAATTGGCGAGAACCAATTTCAGCTGGAGAAAGATTAACAATAACACTCAGTTTAATTTAATTTCTCATTTAATATGTATTTCTTCTTATGTATAACTGCATAACTTAAAATAACATTACATTGCAATGAGATAAAAATTAGTTTTTAAACAAATCAAATTTTATAGTTCAAGTGTTGATTTCATATATTTTGAAAAAAAATTGTTGGTAATCATTCATATCATCTTGAAGCTGTTGGATACACAAACATGACCAGAACCAGCAATATTTTGTTTTTCCGACACACTATAGCAGTGTAATAATAGACTATTCAAAGAAACAGAAACACAAAATACAAATAAAAGTAATTATTATTTAAATACGATAGCACTCTTGAGAAATGCTTAGACAACACATCAAAAACTGCTGGCAACTGAGAAACTGAGCAACAAGTTTACAGCATGTCGTGACCAGAGCAACAGTTTCTGTGTTACTCGCTATCACTTTGCTATAAATATATTTATTGAACTGTGTATGCTGTGAAAAAGCAACTTCAGTTTTCGTTGCGTTGCCATCACCAGTTGCCTTCTGTATGTCTGTAACCTAAGAATAGTAACCTCGATAACATTACTACGCATAACCTTTATTTGTAGTCACATCCCGTTACATAATTTTGGTCGTTTTAAATTACGTAATAGTAATATAGGTATTTTGTTACTATCCAAATTCTAAATGAATTATTATATGGGCCACAGCGAAATTGTGCATAATACTTACATTGGCCACTAGGGAAGGGATTGACCTTTCTGTAGTGGGGATGGACATCATCCATTTTGTTTTGTTCTTATCAGCCATTGCACACAATGGTAGCATTCAGATAAGCTAACATCCTAATTATTTTGTTTATCTATTCGTTGATTTAGCGTGTTGAAGTTCGGTTTTTATTAATTTCAGTGTTGATTTTGATTTTGTAATCATGAGTGACCAAGCAGGGCTCTCGAAAAGATTCAGTTATATGCCGGATCATCTAAAAATATTTTTTTAAAAAATCAGAGGTGGAAGAGTTATTACTAGATTCTGCCCGTCATCTGACCGACAAACAATACAGAAGACACGAGAAGACTGAGTCCAACACAAGCTAACTAAAATTGGAAAAACCAAACCGCGATTTGTAGCGAAACAATAAATGCAACTTCTAAAAAAGATTGCAAAAATGGCTATAAAAATAAAAAGAGGATAAACACTACAACTGAGTGTAAAAACTGCCCAGGTGCTCGGTCATTATGTTTTGACTGTTTTTTTTTTTTTAATTGTATGATTGCAATGCAAAATTTTTCTACATTTTGAAACCATTTTGTAAATTTTGAATGTATAAGTGAATTACAATCTAGAGTGAGTTTTCAAATTTTGCCTGAATATAAATGTCAGCTAATTATAGTCATTACAATTAATAAGTCTAAATAGCTTTTATATGTAAACTATGTGCCTGTTTTGGCCGAATTGCATCACGCAATATCGCGTTTTTTGGCCACATGGGCAAAAATCGCATTATGTATGGCCATAATTGTCCTGGCTACTCCACTCAATTTTAAAATTATTCAGATAACCCTGTTGGAACCAAAATAAAAGATACGAAATATTTTCTGTTCACTAAAAATGAAAAAGGACATATAAAATTGCTATTATGCATCTCAGCCAAAATACTTTTAAGCACCTTTTTGTTGAAGTTTTTCCTGTAGGGTTTCCAATAAGATTTCATAATTGTACTTTAAAAAGCTTTATTTTTATACCTTTTGTTTTGTCTCTATTCTATAGGTAATTGTGTTCTTAAAGTTTGCTAATTATAATCCTTCTCTTGTATTAAAATATTTTATTGCTTTTCTGATTTCACATGACAAACTTAAAATGGAGGTTAATGCCCATTTATTCACTCTAGCCATTTTGTACTGTTTTAATTAAAATTTCTTGATTAAATTTATTTTTAAAAGTGCTCTACCTTTATCTAATTATCGCCTATATTATTACTACCTTATTTCATAGTTACTACAGTAGTACAACCCTGCCATTTCAAATTAATGTCTAAAGTCTGATGGATTTCAAATTAATTCAAATTAATTTATTCTTTAATACTATGGGCTTTTAGTCAATTTTTTTTCATCATTTCCATTTAATCCATATAATGTACTATTATTTTTTAAATGAAAAACCACTTTGGTGGTATGTCATGTAATTTTCATTAGCTCAAAGATGTAATCACTAAAACAAACCTCTCACTTACCTCAACAGTGAGGACAGTATCATCACAGCCTTTAATCCTGACATCCCATTCTTTTCTATTGCCGGTATAGATCTCCCGATTACTCAACACTGCCACTCCCCTAGTACCCTTCATAGGATTGGGAAATTCCCCTATGAAACAATACCATTTTTTAAATGTTTAACTGAAGTAAATTTTAAATACAGATTAAATACTAATTTAAAACCTATGTTTTAAATAACAAATAAGATTTGTTTATAATTTGTTTTGTAGTCCATTAGTGTATATTTTATTAAGGATAAAAGGAAGAAAATGAACATAGAAGGCATAGAGTTATTTGAAAGAGCAGAGTATTTCAAGTATATATTTTGAGAGGTTGATAAAACCTCTCAAGTTTAGAAGCAAAAGAAGTATTCTAACTATAAGCAAATATAGTGTTATTCTTCTCTCAACGGAAGTAGAAAAGAAAAAGAAAATACTTGGTTAAGAGCAACTTATCATTAAAAAGCAGATGTTCAATATAAGTGGATAGTTTTCAGTTAGAAATAGGCAGCGATAACTTTGGATATGAAAGAGTTTTCATAATCAAATTCTTGGAAGAGAAACTGGTAATAGAGTTAACTGTCTATCTCCAGTGTTGTTAAGAGAGGATGTATCATAAACATTGTAAAGCACATCATTACAATTTTAAGGTTATATAGTCTTGTAATTTTTATGTTAGCAATTAAAAATTATGCAATGACTGGAGATGAGGATCACTAAAAAACTTCTGGGAAACCAGAGAATTTGGATGTTGGAGATTTTCTCATTGTTAAATACTTCAGGTTATTTGACATGTAAGATCCAACACAAGAAGATCTATGTTAGACCTGACGATGAATGTAGAAAAGACAAAAGGGTCTCAGAATTAAAAGTTTTACAAAACATGTATTGTCCATGAAACATGGATATAAATATGTTTTGCAAATTTTTTCATAAAAGCATGGTGATACGATTAGTTGTGATTTCGAGAAGTGAGTATATGTGAGATCATACACAGAACACTCTCAATAAACAATTAAAACTCAACAACACATACAACTGCGCTGGTGTTTACAAACTAATATGCATTTTGTGCCCCAGTTTTCATATAGGTCAGGCAAGGGACGTCAATTTACACATGCTACCAAAAACCCGTAAAAGCACTAACAAACAAAAACACCCAATCAAACTTCACCGAACACCTCATATTCACAAACCATGACTATATTAACAATATATTCAACCTACAACTTCTTCACAAACAAAACAAAAATAACAAACGATACACAACTGAACAATACGAAATTTACAAGTATTTCAAAACTACTAGTTCTATACACGTACTCAAAACCCTATTTTATTATAACTCACATACTGTCCGTCTGCCAGGGGAACTAAGGCGAAGTATGAGGGGTGCGGGGAGGTATTCTCGGAAAATCCAATCTACCTAAGATCCCCTCCACCCCCACAGCATTGTCTCTCGCATGGGCTGGTTAGTACTAGCCTAATCTAACAACACGATCCAACAGTACACTCACTTTTTAACACCATAACTTCTAAGTTACTCACCAAAATACACCCACATCCCCAACCTAATATCCCAACCCCACCCTAACCTACAAAAACCTTGAAATCAGTTATGGTCTCATTTGACAATGGGACACATCTCCCAAAACAGCCTTCCTCAACAAATATAATTAAGTGTTACCACAGACAAGTTGTAATATTTACAAGTGTTTTTATTGAAAACTAGTTGTTCACGTCAAGATGGAATCAACAAATGTAAAATATAACATATATAATTATTATATATGAATTTTTAAATAATTAAAATATATATATAATTTAGTAATATACTTGTGTAGCCTGCTATCAGCTGATTATAAAATGCAATATTGACAGTATTTGTTTAAATTTATCGTATTTTATTATTTGAACTCTATTTTTAATATAAATTATTTTAGAGTATCATCCACCACATTAGATGGTTCACATCAACTAGAACTCAGGAGAAAAGTTGAAAATGAACTGGCAGGGCAAAGGATAATGTGACAAGTAGACCATAGAATTGAAATTGAAAGAAGATGGGTGATAATGACTTGAAAACATTTGGTGGAGAAGATATTGCGACTTATGAAAAAGGCTGGGAGAATGTTACTCTTAGGAAAATACTGACAATAATGCAATTCATAGGTAAGTAGAAGTTATAGCTAGAATGTAGAAATAAAAAATTTATGTGTATTTTGAAACATATGTTATTGTTTATAGTTTAATATACAGTATGTATAATGATTTCTTGAGCAACTGTGGCCTAATGTTATAATATTTTAAATAACAAACCCAATAACCATAATATAACTTTATTTAATCACTTTATGTACATTTCTATATATGTTACGTTGTAAATTAAATTAATTTTGTTTAGTACCTCTGAAGATGGTTACCTGGTAACTGAAATGTACATCAAGTGATTAAATAAAGTTATTTTGTGGTTATTGGGTTTGTTATTTAAAATATTATATACAGTATGTAGTTTAATCTAGACTTTTTCTTTATTATTAATGATTTAAACCTTTTTACACGTAACAGTATTAAGTTTTATAAGATACATGTTAGGTTAATTTAGGTTCTGTCACTTAGAAAACAAATTTGTAATATGTGAAAAGTTTATGGTGATAAATGCCTCTAATTGCTGGTAGTTGTTAAAAACGTTTTATATTTTCAGATTTGTGGTAGCTAGCGGATAGGGTTATATGTTCTACTTTTCTTAAAAGATTGGGTCTTTCGTCAACTTATTGCCTCCTAATAACCTATGAGCAAGTGTTTCAATTCTAGAGGTTTGTAGGGAAAAAGGCATTGTAAATTTTAAAACTATTATTTTTATGGAATAGTTACAAAAAAATATTTTATATTAGAAATAATTACTCAATATAAAGGTAAAATAAAGTGAGTCTATACTTTGTCTTCCTAACCTTACAGTTCCAAGAGTACTGTAAACACTTACCATAAGTAAAAACTAGGCGTACAATGTCAGCTTCCTCTCTGTATCCTCGGTTTTTAAATTGGATTGCAATGAAGAACTCCTGTCCACGCCTCAACACAGGACTTGGAGGTTCATTGTGTACCACCTCAAAGCGTTCTGTGTGATGGCTCTTAGCATTATCCAGAGGGTAAAAGTGAACTCTCTCCACATCCAGGGCAGTCATGATAAATCAGCCTGTGGAAGCATGAAACTTCAGTAGTTTAAAAAACCTAAAGATCGTTTTATTTTTAATAAGATTGTGGTCAGTATAAATAAGGGAGTACTGATCATGAGCGGTCATGTGGGTACATGTTTGTCTTGAAATAAGTTTGAGCATATTTTAACTTGAATTCTCAACCTCCTCCCCCCACAATTACTGACTCAGACTTTGCAACCCCCTCCACCAAAATATTTCCTGGATAATTTTTTTAAATATAATATAAACTTTTGTATAATGTTGTAGTTTTAATCAACGTTGATTCATTATTTTACAGTGTTTACATTTAATAAATAAAAGAATAATTTATATAGTGTTTAGTTTCGGACTTTCATTTCTTTTCTAGTTTTAAAGTATATATTATTCTATCAAAAAACATATATAGGGTTAAAATATTTTAACATTAACAGTGTCAGGAAATGTCTCATTAAGAACTCTTACAAATTTTTTAAAAAATTACATTTTAATGTAGATATTTATTCGGTATAGCGCCTTATCTTTATTATAAAACAAGCTTGGACCTGGACAAACTTTTTTCGCTCAAGGATTTTTGATATTTTTATTTGTGTTTTTGGCTATGCATATTCGATTGGCATAGGAAACTCAACCCTAGGAAAATTTGGGATTCCGTCCCAGTGGCTCCTAGAGTTCCCACATCCTTATGGAACTAAGCACGAGCCCAGTCAAACATATTTTTGCACAATTAAATTTTTTGGAGGGTTTTCAGTCATGGGAAATGATTGGCACTGGTCTCAACCATGGAAAAATTCGGAATTCCTCCCCAGTGATCCTAGAGTTCAAACCCTGGACAAACATTTTTTTCAAAGAAGGATTTTTTTATTTTATTTGTATTTTCAACCATGGGAAATCTATTGACACCGGTCTCAACCTTGGGATAATTCGAGATTTGGCCCTGGCTCCTAGAGCTACCACCCTGGCCAAATACTTTTTTTGCCAAAGGATTTTTTATTTTTTATTTTTCGGGGGGCGGGGTTCGGACACGGGAAATCGATTGGCACCGATCTCAACCTAGGAAAAATTTGGGCTTCCGCCACAGTGGATCCTAGAGTTCCAATGGTATGCATATGGACCTAAGCATGAGCTTATATTTTTGTGGCCAAGAATTTATGAATTTTTTATTTGGGGGGGGGGTTGGCCACGAGAAATCGATTGGCATCAGTCTCAATCTTGGCAAAATTCGGGATTACGCCCCAGTGGCCCTCAGAGTAACAAATGTCCTAATGTTATCCTTATAGAACTCAATTTTTACCGCCATCCAGTCCCACACACGCCCGCAACGAAGTATGGAAAGAAGCTCTAAACAATCGCTCTATTGCTCCTCCGATGCCAACAGACAACTCGATGTGGAAGTTGATGTACGACATGATATATTGTGTATTAAAATGCGTTTATTTTCTTGACATAAAATTTATTTCTATTGTGTATATAATAATTAAATGTTTGTGTTCACTTAATTAACTTACCATAAATGGTGTGTCGTATTTGAACGAAGCTCGATCTTCCGGTACTTCTATTTAATCACCGCTGGTTAAACACATAAAATAACCTGCAATGAAATCGCGAATCTACGCTAAGGTTACCGAAACAGTCATCACTTAAAGCGACCATGACGTTTACGTGATGATTCACATAACGATAGGCATTTATTTATGTTTTGTAACACGGAACTCTAAGTGTATAGGCTCTAAAGCTAGACATGGTGTTTAGCCAAAGGGTAGTCGCTTATCGGTTAAATGTGGAAAAACTATTGCTTTATTTTAAGGTTTATTTATAACTCGTTATATTTAGAATTAAAACTTTACTTAAACTAAAATCCTAATAAAAATATCTCAGCAGAGTTTTTTACAAGAAACACGCCATTACAACAAAAACAAAATTTAAACTATCTAGACCTATTTTTTGGCACGTTTGTGGTTTAATTCTAATTTTTATCACAAAAATATTAAAAAATCAAATTCTATACAATAGGAGTAAACTTTTAATGGATATCGCTTTTAATTATATTTCTTCAATACTGCTTTATTTTTGTATAGGAATAGGTAATATCCTATACATGTAATTAGTCATGTAATTAACACGACTTTTAATCAACAAGCTGTTAAGGTTGTATTAGACTATATAATTGATACATTATAAAGTGGATTGTAGTGTTATCAGACATGTAGGCTTATGTCGACAGATCTGTAAAGCCTAAGGCCTACAGCAGTCTACAGGGTCACAATGTGAACCAAATACGCCTGCAAAATACAGCTTATGTTTGGCGCAATGCTGTTTACCTGAAATTACAGTAGGCCTACTACGGACATTTCGTTTTGACCAATTCTTTTTAAGATTAACAATTTTATAATATAATATTTACTACTGCTTTAAAACTTGTCAAAATTTTTATTTTTTATCATCTAATATTATCAATTTTTTATTTCTTTTTGCCTAAACGTTTGCAATATACAAAATACATTAAGGTGTAAGTGATAAGTGAATAGCCTACAAGAAAAGTGTTGCAAAGTTATATACGTATATAGGTTGAAGTAAATTTAATATAGCACCCGAGGAAATAAATTGTCACTCAATTCCTTCTATTAATTCACACTCTCCTTGTACAAGCCTACCTATATATCTTCTTCAAATTTTGAATCGTTAATAAAAATACTTTTTATCCATTCACTCAAGTTCAAATATATTTTTTTAAACTTGTAGTGTATAACAATTGATGTTAATACAGTTTCTTCAAATATTAATTCATTAATTTAATTTAATTTAATTAATTTTAGTTTTATATGGGAGAAAAACCTTTCACAAAAGGAGCTGGGTATCTATAGTTATTTGGCTCCATTTGGCATATGATTTCATGAACACAGCTGATTTAATATTATACGTTATGTAGTAGAACAGCTGTTTTAACGCATAGGTTATGTTACTTTATTTATAATAATTGTTATTGTTTAGTAAAAATAACTAAAATAAAATTTTTCATTGTTGACCTAAGTAGGAATTGACTTTTAAAAAAATGTTTGTTTATATTATTTGTTTAATTTTTAAGATAAGCCTCCCTGTTTGAAATGTTTGAAAATATTATCGACTGAGTAAAATTTTATCAGGTGTTTACTGTTACTTTTATTTCTGGTGTTTATTCAATTTTAATAGATCGTAAAACATTTTTGGTAGTTATAAGATTTTTCTCTAAAAAAAATGAAATACCAAAATAGCCTAACATAAGAATAATTTAATATCGAAGGTAAAAATTTATATATCGTGAGATGAGTAGCAGGAGATATTGTAAGAACATTTTATCACTATCCAAACCCACTGCAAAGATACACCCTGATATTTCTTCACTAAATTTCCATCTTAATTAGCTTTAGATATTGAATGGAAACAATTTTTCTAAATACTTTGAAGTTTATTGTTCATGCAAAGAGTGGTTAATAGTCAAAATTATAAATTTATTATAACAGTAAGTGCAGCAAAATCGTACTTAAGTATTACTTCACATATTTAGGCTATATGCAGGAGGACTTCCCAAAAGTAACCTTCGAAAACTTTTAGAGAGGAAAACATATGCATTATAATATATATCATTTTCAAATGATGAAAAAATGTTACGTTCAAAAATAAAAATAAATGTTTAATATTAAAACTATATTAAATACTTTTCGTTTGGATAAATAATTAAATTTTTCACTGCCCACATTTTCATTTACCACTGCCCATTTTTTATTTATCACTTCCCAAACATGTTATCACTGCCTCATACAACATGCACTGATAAATATATCTGCAAAGTTATCTATAATAATAATAATGAATAATATATTTAAATTTTACTGTTTTCAATGGCGAACACCACAAAGGGGGTTGAATAATAGAGAAGATTAGGGTAGGGAAGTAAGCAGGATATACGGGATGTCTTCCCGTTGCATCTATGTGCAGGTAAAAGGATAGAAATAAAAATGAAATAAATGTAAACTATGGAAGGGTTATATTGATACCCTGGCGGGAGGGGGGGGGGTATAAGGAAAAATAATCTCGTTGCTAGGTAGCTTATCGGGAGTAGGCCACTCTACCTTGGTCTCGGAGAAGTGTCTATACACTACTCTGCGTAGAAACTTACGACACCCTGGCGGAGGGAGTAGGACGAAAGTATAATCTCGTTGCTAGGGTAGCTTACGTGGAGTAGGTCATTCTACCTTGGTCTCGGAGAAGTGTCTATACACTACTCTACGACACCCTGGCGGAGGGAGTAGGAGGAAAGTATAATCTCGATGCTAGGGTGCTACCCTGGAGTAGGCCACTCTACCTTGGTCTCGGAGAAGTGTCTATACACTACTCTACGACACCCTGGCGGAGGGAGTAGGAGGAAAGTATAATCTCGTTGCTAGGGTGCTACCCTGGAGTAGGCCACTCTACCTTGGCCTCGGAGAAGTGTCTATACACTACTCTGCGTAGAAACTCTACGACATTCTGGCGGAGGGAGCAGGAGGAAAGTATAATCTCGTTGCTAGGGTAGCTTACGTGGAGTTGGCCACTCTACCTTGGTCTCGGAGAAGTGTCTATACACTACTCTGCCTAGAAACTCTACGACACCCTGGCGGAGGGAGTAGGAGGAAAGTATAATCTTGTTGCTAGGGTGCTACCCTGGAGTAGGAAACTCTACCTTGGTCTCGGAGAAGTGTCTATACACTACTCTGCGTAGAACCTCTACGACACTCTGGCGGAGGGAGCAGGAGGAAAGTATAATCTCGTTGCTAGGGTAGCTACCCTGGAGTAGGCCACTCTCTATCTTGGTCTCGGAGAATTGTCTATACACTACTCTGCCTAGAAACACTACGACACCCTGGCGGAGGGAGTAGGAGGAAAATATAATCTCGTTGCTAGGGTAGCTTACGTGGAGTTGGCCACTCTACCTTGCTCTCGGAGAAGTGTCTATACACTACTCTGCCTAGAAACTCTACGACACCCTGGCGGAGGGAGTAGGAGGAAAATATAATCTCGTTGCTAGGGTAGCTTACGTGGAGTAGGCCACTCTACCTTGGTCTCGGAGAAGTGTCTATACACTACTCTGCCTAGAAACTCTACGACACCCTGGCGGAGGGAGTAGGAGGAAAATATAATCTCGTTACTAGGGTAGCTTACGTGGAGTAGGCCACTCTACCTTGGTCTCGGAGAAGTGTCTATACACTACTCTGCCTAGAAACTCTACGACACCCTGGCGGAGGGAGTAGGAGGAAAGTATAATCTCGTTGCTAGGATGCTACCCTGGAGTAGGTTACTCTACCTTGGTCTCGGAGAAGTGTCTATACACTACTCTGCCTAGAAACTCTACGACACCCTGGCGGAGGGAGTAGGAGGAAAATATAATCTCGTTACTAGGGTAGCTTACGTGGAGTAGGTCACTCTACCTTGGTCTCGGAGAAGTGTCTATACACTACTCTGCCTAGAAACTCTACGACACCCTGGCGGAGGGAGTAGGAGGAAAATATAATCTCGTTACTAGGGTAGCTTACGTGGAGTAGGTCACTCTACCTTGGTCTCGGAGAAGTGTCTATACACTACTCTGCGTAGAACCTCTACGACACTCTGGCGGAGGGAGCAGGAGGAAAGTATAATCTCGTTGCTAGGATGCTACCCTGGAGTAGGTTACTCTACCTTGGTCTCGGAGAAGTTTCTATACACTACTCTGCCTAGAAACTCTACGACACCCTGGCGGAGGGAGTAGGAGGAAAATATAATCTCGTTACTAGGGTAGCTTACGTGGAGTAGGTCACTCTACCTTGGTCTCGGAGAAGTGTCTATACACTACTCTGCCTAGAAACTCTACGACACCCTGGCGGAGGGAGTAGGAGGAAAATATAATCTCGTTACTAGGGTAGCTTACGTGGAGTAGGCCACTCTACCTTGGTCTCGGAGAAGTGTCTATACACTACTCTGCCTAGAAACTCTACGACACCCTGGCGGAGGGAGTAGGAGGAAAATATAATCTCGTTACTAGGGTAGCTTACGTGGAGTAGGCCACTCTACCTTGGTCTCGGAGAAGTGTCTATACACTACTCTGCCTAGAAACTCTACGACACCCTGGCGGAGGGAGTAGGAGGAAAGTATAATCTCGTTGCTAGGATGCTACCCTGGAGTAGGTTACTCTACCTTGGTCTCGGAGAAGTGTCTATACACTACTCTGCCTAGAAACTCTACGACACCCTGGCGGAGGGAGTAGGAGGAAAATATAATCTCGTTACTAGGGTAGCTTACGTGGAGTAGGTCACTCTACCTTGGTCTCGGAGAAGTGTCTATACACTACTCTGCCTAGAAACTCTACGACACCCTGGCGGAGGGAGTAGGAGGAAAGTATAATCTCGTTGCTAGGATGCTACCCTGGAGTAGGTTACTCTACCTTGGTCTCGGAGAAGTGTCTATACACTACTCTGCCTAGAAACTCTACGACACCCTGGCGGAGGGAGTAGGAGGAAAATATAATCTCGTTACTAGGGTAGCTTACGTGGAGTAGGTCACTCTACCTTGGTCTCGGAGAAGTGTCTATACACTACTCTGCCTAGAAACTCTACGACACCCTGGCGGAGGGAGTAGGAGGAAAATATAATCTCGTTACTAGGGTAGCTTACGTGGAGTAGGTCACTCTACCTTGGTCTCGGAGAAGTGTCTATACACTACTCTGCGTAGAACCTCTACGACACTCTGGCGGAGGGAGCAGGAGGAAAGTATAATCTCGTTGCTAGGATGCTACCCTGGAGTAGGTTACTCTACCTTGGTCTCGGAGAAGTGTCTATACACTACTCTGCCTAGAAACTCTACGACACCCTGGCGGAGGGAGTAGGAGGAAAGTATAATCTCGTTGCTAGGGTAGCTACCCTGGAGTAGGCCACTCTCTATCTTGGTCTCGGAGAATTGTCTATACACTACTCTGCCTAGAAACTCTACGACACCCTGGCGGAGGGAGTAGGAGGAAAATATAATCTCGTTACTAGGGTAGCTTACGTGGAGTAGGCCACTCTACCTTGGTCTCGGAGAAGTGTCTATACACTACTCTGCCTAGAAACTCTACGACACCCTGGCGGAGGGAGTAGGAGGAAAGTATAATCTCGTTGCTAGGATGCTACCCTGGAGTAGGTTACTCTACCTTGGTCTCGGAGAAGTGTCTATACACTACTCTGCCTAGAAACTCTACGACACCCTGGCGGAGGGAGTAGGAGGAAAGTATAATCTCGTTGCTAGGATGCTACCCTGGAGTAGGTCACTCTACCTTGGTCTCGGAGAAGTGTCTATACACTACTCTGCCTAGAAACTCTACGACACCCTGGCGGAGGGAGTAGGAGGAAAGTATAATCTCGTTGCTAGGATGCTACCCTGGAGTAGGTCACTCTACCTTGGTCTCGGAGAAGTGTCTATACACTACTCTGCCTAGAAACTCTACGACACCCTGGCGGAGGGAGTAGGAGGAAAGTATAATCTCGTTGCTAGGATGCTACCCTGGAGTAGGTTACTCTACCTTGGTCTCGGAGAAGTGTCTATACACTACTCTGCCTAGAAACTCTACGACACCCTGGCGGAGGGAGTAGGAGGAAAATATAATCTCGTTACTAGGGTAGCTTACGTGGAGTAGGCCACTCTACCTTGGTCTCGGAGAAGTGTCTATACACTACTCTGCCTAGAAACTCTACGACACCCTGGCGGAGGGAGTAGGAGGAAAATATAATCTCGTTACTAGGGTAGCTTACGTGGAGTAGGCCACTCTACCTTGGTCTCGGAGAAGTGTCTATACACTACTCTGCCTAGAAACTCTACGACACCCTGGCGGAGGGAGTAGGAGGAAAATATAATCTCGTTACTAGGGTAGCTTACGTGGAGTAGGCCACTCTACCTTGGTCTCGGAGAAGTGTCTATACACTACTCTGCCTAGAAACTCTACGACACCCTGGCGGAGGGAGTAGGAGGAAAATATAATCTCGTTGCTAGGGTAGCTTACGTGGAGTAGGCCACTCTACCTTGGTCTCGGAGAAGTGTCTATACACTACTCTGCCTAGAAACTCTACGACAATTCGTCATACTTCAGCCTAATTATTTCACTCAAGTCGTAACCTGTTTTAGCTCATCATAACAAGGGTTGGATGCGAAGTAGTAAAGGTTAGGCCTTTGCGAGTCTAAATTTCCAAGTAGGGACTTTAAAAACCATAACTTAAATCAGTGTGGCTGGGAAGTACTGCTAATATATGCAATATCCTCGCCATACAGATAATAAATAGACATATTTATAAAACTATTGATAGATTATCCTACATCGTCTCTGGAATTATTTTAATTGCATTTGCTTCCAAAATAATTTAAATATAATAATTAATAATTTTCATTATTTGTTTTCAATAAGCAGTGACCACTTTTGGCTTTGCTGGGACCCTCCCAATCCCTTCCTTTAGAACCTCCTGATGCTAGACCTAAACACAAACTCATGGAAATAGCAGAGTAAGCTTAACCCTAAGAAATAAAACTTTTTGTAGGCTGAATAGTATAAAATGTTTTCATATGAAAATTTTCAACTAACAAAAAATTGCACATATTTGTTATACCACTTTGTATTAAATTAAACACTATATATCATGTGTAAAGTTTTGAAATTGTAGAGAACAGCCTAAGGGTAAAAACAAAATAAAAATATAAGATAGAACAAAACAATATAGCTTATCACTACTGAACATACGTTTTAGAAATAAAATGAAAAAATAATGTAATTTGAAGATTAAATTAATATTATTTTTGAAAATTTATTATTTTAAAATTGTTATTGCCTTTATTTTATAAAATTTCATTCTAAGAGATGTTATCTCTTTTTACTACTTAGACTAATACCTGTTATTGTTAAACAATATTCTATCTGAAGTGACGTACAGGCTTGCCAACTGTTGCACTACAACTAACAATAATATGTGAATCTTGCTAATCAAATTAAAGGCCAACCACTTCCTCACTGCTCTGTGGCAAATAGTCCTCCCACGTTTCCGTGTAGTGGTCAAAATATTGTTTTGGTTTCCCAGGCCGTTTATCCGTGAGAAAAATTGCCACCCGATTAGAATGTTTGGATAAGTACAGTAAATTTGAAAAGAAACCTGTTTAAAGTTCATTTGAACAGTTCCCGTGTTTGTAACTTATCCGTAGCAATAGCTGTCAGTGGCACAAAAAAACACGATCTTTAGGGATTGATCTTAAAAACAACTATAAGACGCCAATATGGAAATTGACAACATGTTTTTAATCTAATAAACTTAAAAAGCCCTAAGAAAGAAGGATTTTTTTATAAATGAAAACTAGTGTAGTTTCCTTAAAGGTGTCTGTTTATGACGTTTCAGCGGTCAAATGTTATGGGCTAAGATGAGCCATTGGTAAGGACCCGAGGACTTTATAGTGCCCGTGAGTGGTTATAGACCAAAAAATTAGAGGTTAAGGTTAAACACATACTCAGGCCTAAATACCCACATCGGGTGTGTATTAAAGTGGCACGATCTCACGTAAAACATGTCTTCCAAGATACAAAATATATCGGAAGAATTCCTTTTCAATTGAGAATGAAAATTCGGGTATTTTCGAAATTTTCTGTTCACTGCCCAAACTAAAAATAAAAAATTACCTTCTATCAAATACGATAAGTAAGAATGTTCACCATAATGCAATATGGCCTATTCGTTGCTGTCTTTTTGGCTCTCTCTCTTTTATATATATCTCTGTTTACTTGTCTGTCTCACTCTACGCATGTGTCTGCCTGTTTCGCTCTCTCTCTCTCTCTTTCTCCCTCTCTCTCGTCGTGTGTGCGCGCACTTGTGTGTGTGTGTGTGTGTGTGTGTGTGAGAGAGAGAGAGAGAGTACTTGTATTTCATTTTAAAACATTGTAAACAATAAGGTCATCTCAAGTTTGGTAGAACTGTTGAGGTCTTTTAGTAAGAAACGTTATTTCTAATTCATGACCATATACGGATGTTAAGGGTATTTGCCGATTTCAACATTTATTTTTGTATTTTTAAATTTACAAACCTCCACACGACGTGCTCCTTGAGTTTACGATATGACGTCAACACAATGCCCAAGTAAGTAGAGCTGTGTGATGTCATGGAATTTCCAGATCGCGTTTATTGAAAAAAAGTAGATTCTCAAGGTCAATACGAATTCATTACCTTTTATACCAACATAAATACCTAAACTTGGCAGTCATTTAATTCTCTTACATGGGCATTCGTGTCGTTTATACTTATGTCGTTAGCTTGTATTGTGTATTTTTTAAACCAATAATTGAACAAAATATAAAAAGTGTTTTATTATTTAACAATTTCATTGCGATAAAAAGAATTTTACAAATAAAATAATAGTTTTGTATTTTCATATTCACAGTAATGAAACTGTTGAAGAAATAAATTTTTAATAGATCTACGAACTCTAATAATTACTCCAATTTTTAATTTTAGCATAAATACAGAAATTCGCGAACGATTCAATTCCAGAAAAATTTCACGAATGTTCAATTTGCGAACATTAAGTCTAAGATATTCCTTAAAAGACGCCAAATGAAATCCTTATAAACATAGTCTAATAATTTCAATATTAGTATTTATTTACTATACAAGGTAACAGAAAATTCTTATCAGATTACAATTTTAGATGAATTTAATTACATGAATAATATAAGAAATTATGCCGCATGTCCGCAAACCTAATCAGACTTAGGCTAATGCGGATGAGAGACGTGTTCCTTTCTCGGAAACAGACCATGACTTAGCTCTTTGCTCGCCGCCATCATTCGAATTATACACACTAACGCCAGCTGTTAAGATGATTGTTCAATAAGATTTAAGATTTAGTACATTTTCGAATTAGTATATTGATTTTATTCTTGTACATGTGTGGTCAAGGGAAAGGAAGAAATATTTGTTTAAAACACAACGCATACTTTTAAACGACATATACAAAGAAATAGCTTAAGCAGTAAACATGCAATAAACTCAACTAGGTTTTACTTACTCTCGATTAGCAGTAGAGTACGATTAAACTTTAAGAATGAAGTTATTCCGAAACGTGTCAACATAAAAATATTTTAATATTAAATGTACTCAAATCTATACAGATATTTCTATCAGAAGTGAAGATGAGTATAGGCTATTAAGAAAAATTCAATTCTTACAAATATAGGCATATACTTTTTTAAATTACTTTAATATCAAATTTGTTTCAACAGCAATGCTTTTATCATCACTGAAATTATAGTCACTTTAAAAAAAAATATTTGTGTGATTTGCAGTGGCAGTTCGTGGGCAGGTTGCGCCGCCCTAAACCAGAGATCTATAGCTAAAAAAAATTATTTATTATGTAAGATTTATGTAGATTGTTATAAGCGATAATTCATCATAAAACATGATCCACCATTATAAACAATCAGGACCGCCGCGACTGTGAGACCATTCGCTCAGTCGCACACAGTTTCGTTCGGCCTGGTTGCAGGGAAACCTGCAACATCTAGCGACGTCCCTCCCAATGTAGAAAAAGCATTGTTTACACAGCTAGGCAGTGACGTAAGGTTCCTTAGGTTGCATTCGGGATGCAACCTCGGAGGTGTTCGGTTAAAATCGGTTCCGTCCGTAGAGACCCATTTGCTCTCCGCTCCGAGTTTCTAGTCAAATGAGTAAGTTCTATTTCTTTATTTTATTTATTTCTATTGCTTTAATAATTTGGATCTTACAGAATTTGTTGAAATTCGCCGTTAAGAACGAATTGAGATTGGTTTGTTGATAATTAAATCCATGAATTGAGATCCGGTGCCTTAAGTAATTAAAAATAAAATAAAAAATGGCAATATATTACCTTCAACAGAATAAATCACAAAGTATTAAGCAGTATCTATTAATTTTCCCTATACCAGCCCTAAGTTTTTATTATTACTATTTCTTTGCATTAAAAAGACTAACACTTTACCGTCTGTAACCCCTTACGGACAGGTTTTAGGCCCCGGCCGCCACTGGAAATGCGAATTGTTTGCTGCTTCAAGTAGTTCTCGTACGCCTAGCTAATAGCTATCAACTAACGAGCTACTGACATCTGTGTAATTGATTAAATCCACAAGAAACGTATCACTTAAAAAACTAATTTCGATATATACAAAAGCGTTTTTTTCGGAAATATTATGAAATAGTTCACCCTTTTCGTTTATTCATAAGACACTGTTAAGTACACAAATTCGAAGTGCCAAGGGGTCACCGAAAAAGTTTCGAATGCTTTGTGTTATATCTTCCCAGAAAATTATCTTAACAATAAATCTAGTTAACTATTACCTTTAGAAAAATTGTCAAAAAACTATTTTAACTAAAGAAAGTCTCACTTGAACTCGCACACGAAGCTGCGCGTGCGCAATGGCATCCAATTTGCGCCAGTTAAGAATTACTTAATCGAACGTCACTACTTGTTTTCTGTTTTACTGGTAATGCAAAAAGTAAAAAGAAATTCCATTTAAGGAACTTTTTTAGGTTTTTAGATCTTCTGGGAAACGGTTGAATGTATTAGACAAGTCTGTCGCGTGGTTTATTGGCGCTGGGTAAGATTTCGTCAGCCCCCAAATTCAATCTCTAATGCACCCACCCAACATTACACCCATCGGATTCAAACACAAACACACGGCGAACAACGAGACGCTGTCAAGTAGGCCTACATGAAAACGTTATGGGCTTAAACACACAATGAGCGACGCTACTTGGGGCTACGTGAACTAGATAGATTCCCAGGTTCATCGCATCCATTCGCTCGTTAGTAAAGTGTGTGGCGGGTTGCGTCGCTGTGATTGTGGCCGGAAAGAGACATCTAGACAAACTAAAACTTGCAAACATACCAGAAAGGAATTTAATTATTTTAAAACATTTTTAATAGGATTGTGTTGAAAATCTTAATACATTAAGATTACATTGCAATGTAGGAAAATACACCATGGGTTGGGTGATTATAGGTTAAATTTTATAAGCTGACACTTGGCTCTTTGGTATAAATTGTGTATTCGTTATCTAGAAAACATCAGGCACTGTAATCATCCCCCATTGAGGCCATAAATCTCTGTCTACCCCTCCCAACCCTTAGACAATCCTGTTAGCATGCCCTATTTACATTTATTGTTATTTATAACGTAGAATAAAAAGTAATAATAAGTAACAAAATAATGAGTCAACCCAATGTGTCAGAGGAAGTCCGTTGGTCGATGTTTTTGAAAATTACCTGCAAGCACCTCCACCTCACCCTCGTCCTCTTGCCAAGATCTGCAACTCTTAACACCAGCTATATAATTTGACTTATACATTCAAAATCCAGTTATTATAAACTTTTTAAAAAACTTATGTAAATCTTTTTCAAATTTTGTTGTTTAATTTTTGCTCACCTATTGCCCCTGGAGTACGTGTCAGTGTTGAAACTATACTGTATGAGTAGTCCACTAAACTGACGCCTCGCATACATTGATTAGGTGTACAGTATATTAGGCATGCAGTTTAGCATATTCGTACAACCATTGAACCTCTCAAGCAAATATTAGTTTTTTTTCAAGAACTGCAATAAAATTGGTATAGTTGAAATTTGTAAAATTGAACTACATCCAAAAAGTGTAAGAAGTTATTTTTTGGCAGTTTTAATAAATTTAGATGTTCCAAATTCTATTTTACTACAATTACTGATGACATCAGAATAGGCCAGAATGGTTTAGTTTCTCTTTTTGTCCTTTTACTGTTGTTGATCTTTAGAAATACAGTAATCCATATTTTGAGTGTCACAGTTGAATCTGCCATTATATTGTCACATTCAGTTTTGTTGCGGTGTTTCGGAGTAGCTACATCAATCAGAACTCAGTGGTGAACATCGTGATGAAGCTACTGAAGCAGCTCCAGTGAGTGCCTAAGGTAAATACTTGCTAACTAGAAGCATCAATACTCCAATGGTGTGTGATGTGCATTCTAAACACACCAAGTGTTGATCGCCATTCTTGTGTGAAGTTGAACACCAACACCTTAGTTTGGCAGACTCCACAGAGATAGTTCAGGGTGAGGGGGCAGAAAATTAACAAGGGGCAGGATGAAGCTAGCTTCTGTTGTAGTGGTAACAGAGACATTCGAGTAAACCTAATGTCTGCCGGATTTAAAAATTGAAAGAGAAGAAATGTCGTGTCATCATATTGTCATCTGTTATAAAGTCCACCATGTAAATTAATTATGTTAATATAAAAGTAACATTTTAATAAATACATTAGTAAAATAAAACTAGTAAACTTGTGTTTTGTTTAAACAAATATTCTTTGAGCTTAGCTTGTCAGGTTATGTTAGAAACAAATAAAAACATACACAAAAATCCCAAATTAATCATTTATTTACTCATACGCGTTTCAATGACCAAGTCATCATCATCAGTGAGTGTTACTACTATAAACTCTAACATACAACTCCAGTTGTACTAAACTAGATTTTGTAGTAGTAACACTCACTGATGATGATGACTTGGTCATTGAAACGCGTATGAGTAAATAAATGATTAATTTGTGAGTTTTGTGTATGTTTTTATTTGTTTGCAATGGCAAGTGTATTAAGATTCTCATAGAAATTCTTTTTTTCTCAACCTTTTAAAGATAGAAAGGAAATTATAAAACTCGGAAGGCCTACTTCAGACTGCCAAAACTTAATGCAGAGGTGGGAGCTTTACCTGGAACTTTCAATCTACCTTCTGAAAGAATTGTAACTGGTTATCAAGAAGAACACAGTAACAAGCTGTTTTTTTTTAAACTGTTTATGAAGCTGAACAAAGAGACACAAACTTATTCTAGAAGTACAGTGGCTCTCTCACTTGAACCTCATATCCATAGAATGTTTACTATTGGCACTAAGTAAAACTTCAGTAAAGTGTTTTTGATAGAGTAATCAATAAATTTGATGCTAAGGGCAGAATATTGGACCCTATTTTCAGTTAAGGAAAACTTTTTAAGACTTCAACATTTCTCTCATGTCATGATATCCATTACTCTCAATTTGATATACAAATCTCAGTCTCCTTTTCTGAAATAGATGGCATAGAGTTCTTTTTATCAATCAATTCTGACCAAAGATTTTTTTTCAACAAGTACTGCTGAACCTTGGATCAATTTTATCTGTGAGGCGTTGATAAACCAATCCTGAAATAAAACATTGCTGATTCTTGATTTCGAGTTAGCTCTCTAACAGGCAATAATCTTTTTTTTCTCTCTCATTGCTTGTACATATGGGGCCTGTATATATGATCCTGGCTTTATCTTAAAATCTACTGAAAAATTTGAATATAGTAGATAAGAAATTAAATCTTTTGCTGCCTGTTCTGTTTTAGAAAGGAAAAAATTATACTTGGCATTTTCTTCCAAAATATCCCTTTCTTATCTGTATTAAACATAAGGCGGTGTCCAAAATGATCACAGATTTTTTGCTTTAATGACAGTGAGTAACAAAACAGTGAAATGGTTATAAAGTAATTATCACTTCCTGATACAATTTAAATAATTTACTGCTTTAATAACTTCTTTAGTGGTTTCCAAGTAGTTTTAACCTAAAATGACGAGATGGGTGGGAGATGTTGTACTCTAGATCGAATCAGGGCCTGGTGATTTGAAAAAGAAACAATAATTTCCCTACGTATTTAGTGAATGATATGTTCTAGAAAGGCATTCGAAAATCTTCATCTCAATTAAATTGTTATAATAAAATTTGCATTAATTTTTATTCAAGTATAATTTATTTGACAGTTATTTGAAATCGTTGAAACTCATTCAGCCATTGTTGAGTTTATGGCTCGGGAAAAAACACTGGACACTTATTAATATGTAGGATTGTTGGAAAAAGCAGTTAAAACGCCATTCCCACCCCACTACACCTTTGCAGGGAGGAGATAAAACAATAATTAAGATGCTGAAAAGTTGTAAATAATTGTTCATTAGATAAAACCTCTTTTAACATTTTATCTTCTTTTACAATTAGCCAAAACTTGATATAATTTCAAAAGTTCTTAATTTTTAGATCATAAGTCTCCTTGAAATGTCTAGAAGAATAAAATGACAATACTAAATTACAATTAGATGAAAAATAATGAAACTAACAATAAAACTCAAACATTTTGACAACTGACGTTATCTTTACTTAATGTTATTAATAACTTTATAATAAAAGATACCTGGTCAACATTTCAAAAGGCAATTGTGATAAGATGTAGAACGGACAACCTTTTTAAGATGTTCTCTATGGACCTCAATGAGGTATACAATTTACAAATTATACTTGAGGGTACAATTTTCAACACACTGTACTATCAGGACCCATCTTTCAAAGTTCTTTATACTAAAAATGGAGATTTGCATGAGACTTATCTGGTTTATCAGACCAATATTAGTCTTACTTACTTTACTTTATCCAACGCCTATCCGTCGCTGTTCTGCCATTCGACGTCGAGCCTCCCAATATAGACTGACTATATTCTGCGGTGTTGATTGTAGTTGGGGACATAGAAGAGATGTTCGCCGTCCATTCTTCCTACTTGGCACAGGGGGCAGGTGTCTTCATCTGCTAGACCGATTCTATGTAGATGGGCTTGAAGGTAGTCGTGCCTCGTCAAAGTGCGGAAAAGGGCCACGGATACGTGTCTTTCAAAGATACGTGGTATTGCGTCAGTTGCCAGGCTCGCCCACTTCTTTCCTTCACTTTCGTTCTTCAATTTCCCTGTAGTTTGGCGTGAAACGGTGATATCAATGTGGCTACAGGCGGATCGCAGGGATTGAGCCTCTGTGGGTTGCGGCATCATGGCTCCCTCCTTTGCCAGCCTTCTTTTTTCCCACTATGCCAATGTGGCTCGGGATCCATTGGAGCCATACGGTCCAGCCAGAAGATACCAAGCTAGCAAGTGCAGCGCGACAGTTCATGGTTCTCTGACAGTCTGTAGGTGTGTTCTTGCTGAGAGCTTGGATGGCAGATTGGGAGTCTACGACTCGTTGTAGTGTGGTGCTCGGGCTCTGTAGGCAAGAGACTGCTTCTTCGTGGATGGCGCATATTTCCCCAATAATAGTTAAAAGCTTTATATATTCTGTTATGTGGCACGCATGATTTTTCCAAAATTCACAAATAACATTCTGTGCAATGGTCACTACAACTGCTACCTCAGCAAATGGGACGACCGGTTTGTGACTTGAACAGTAAAATATTAACCCACTTGTTAGAGTTATCCAATGGCTAATAGAGTATTCGATATGATGGTTAACAATTTTCTTCCTTGCAGCTTTTGTGTTGTACATCTTCAGGTTTTTAACTAAAAGTAGTAATTTTCTTTCGTATTCTATAGTTCACCATCTTGAAAGTGATGTAGCTCAAACTGTTTTTGTAATACAGTAAACTCCCGATTATCCGTGGGCGTATTAACCGGTTTGCGGATTATCCGGGGTCTGCCATTGTTTTACAAATATCCAATTTTTATTCCAATCAGATTCATGTGTTTAAATTTCTAAACGGTGAATTACGACGTAAATACATATAAGGCTTAATAGAAGTTAAGATGAAGGGAATAGATATGTAAATATGTACGTACTAATTTTTACATTGAAAGGAATAGCGAAATAAAAGGGGCGTGCAGACTACTGTATATAAGAGACAATGACAACATCTTTGGACCTCCAAAAATCTAATGTGTATCATAAGATTGTAAACAAATGGCAGCTAATCTCGGCTATAAATAGTCTAGGATGTGACATATGCATTATCCATGTCTGTCATATACATTATCGATCTTTATGGCTTTGTGACACAAGTAGACACTGTGTGACAAAATGGTTCTCAAGAAACTTAGATCACACATTAAAGCTAAATCAATGCTCACAAAAAAATAGATGAAAGGGACAGATTTTTTTGTTAAAAAGTGAAAGTATTATGTGTAGAGGAAATTACATATGTACTGTACATATATACTTACTTTTGACATATACTTATGTACGTATTGTAAATAGTTTGACATATAAATGTACATGTTATAATCCGTCAAATACATCGACATTTTAAATTATTTTCTGTATTTATTTTGTCCTCTGAAGATTATTTGTGAATTGCATTAACTGGGGTCATTATTTGTGTAACTTATGGTATGATAATCGATTATCGATCGTTTTGCGTATTCTTTGTTCATAGCGGATTATCCGGGGAATTCGGTTATCCGTCGTTGCGAGGCCACCCTATTCCACGGATAATCGGGAGTTTACTGTATTTAAATTGAAGGCAAGCCATCAGATCCTTTTAATAATGTTTCCAGGGCAATTAGAAGCCGAATCTCTTGTTGTGGCATTATTTCTGTTAATGTTTCGAACCCTTCTGACCAACAACTGATGTATTGTAGAAAAAACTTTAGTATGAGGTGTAGAGAAAAGACTAGTTTTATTTGAATTATATAATTGAGTTGTATATATACTGCTGTTGCATGGATCCAACACAACATGTTCTTTGTGTCCCTACTAATGTCAATTTAATTTATACACAGTAAATTCACTTGGTTTTTTGAAAATCTTATTTTGGAGTAACACTACTCTTTGTTAAATTGTTATAGAAATAACAATTATAACTATTTAATTCCCACATCTTAAAATAAATGTGTTTGTCTAATCTATGAAAATGTCATTAATTACAGTGAAAAGAAATACAATTACAAAGGAGTAAATAAATAACAAATTATAAACATTTATTTCAGTAACAAAACCTTACAATAAGTCCCAGTTTAATATATCTTCTAGAATGTATTAGAATATATATTTCCTTTCAAATTCCCTGTAATCAGCAAAATGAGGTTATAAAAATTGGTATTATGTCCCTCCTTTGTCACTAGGCATGACATTCATCGAAATGAAACATCAGAATGCTTCTAAATAAACAATGGCAGTGTACACAGTACACTCATACCCTTGTTGAATACATATCGGATACTCTGTTCCTGCAAATGTATTTATGTAGTTTCACATCACTGAACGCTACAAACATCTGAAACAAATAGTTATATTTTGTATTACTACTACCTTTCTAAAAAAACCCCTTTGATCTGAGGCACAAACTATACTACACACAACTAAGCAATGCACTACAAAGCTCATGAGGTGTTTCAGCAGGGAAATGTGCTAAAGCCTTACAAATACTAAGCTGGTGCCATTTAACCTCAATCTTCATTTACTTCTAGTTCTCAACCAACATTTCCTGGAATGGGAATACATTTTCCCCAAACAGGAAATAACTGTTTCTCTTGTTGCATAGGTATGAAATTTTTTTAAAGATTGCCAATTGATATTTTGTATACCAATTCTGGACATTTTTGGAAAATTTAGAAAAACAAAATTTTGTTTTATAAAATTTATTTCAAAAGTTACAAAAATCACATTAGAACAATTTGGTACAAAACAAAACAATACATATTCAGTCAAAAATACACAAACTAAAATAGGATTTATTCCACTAATTTTTAATGGAATGGTCTTGCCGCTAGATACGTAATAATGGACAGGGGGTGATAATACATTTAACAGAAAGACCACACACAAAATTAAAGAATTTTCATGTGCAATTTCTTTTGCAATTATTTAATAATCAATTCAACAATATAAGAGTAAAAAGTCAGTCTATAGTGCAAACATTTCTTCATATGTAATAATAGTATTTTATTCCCAAACCAATAGTAATGGTGGTGGTACAAAAAAGTATGATTTATGACAAAAGTTAGGGTACAAAATATTATTTCTGCATTCTTTAACTTTGCCAGGTTTTCGAAACAAAAATTTAAAATTTCATAACTTCTACCTAAAGACTTTTAGGATTAAAAAAAATCTGAATAGAAATTATAAAAAAAATAAACTTACTAATAAATGTTATACGTTTAATTTATTAACTAAATATTTATTTAAATCTAGTCATTTTTATTTTTATCAAGTAATCAAAGTAAGAAAGTCTACTTCCTTTCTATTAATTTGAATCTTTCTCTATACCATAGACAAAAGAGCACTGATGACCAAACTAAAAAATATTCTCTGTTCATATTCACTGTCAACAGAAAGTTAATCATTAATCTGGTATGTAAAATATTAAATCATTATAATATAAACAAAACAATCTGAAAAAGAATCTAAACCTACACACATTTGACTTTAATTAGTTCTGATTTTATGTTAAAAACAATGTTTCCTTTACTGGATTCTTCTTCCCCACCTATAAAAACAATGTTATCTCAATCTCCTATTTCTTTTCTATTACTGATATATGTAATTTATTAACCAAATATAAAACAAACTGGGTTGATTAATTATGCTTTTTTACCTACCCCTCTTGAACAAACCTTTATTATCTTTTGATTTGTCAATCCATATCTATTCATTCCTTAATCTCAAGCACATAATAATAAAAAGTGTTAGTTTGGAACAGGTATGTATCCAGAATTTTGTTTGGGGGAAGGGTGCTAAACAGAAAAAGGGAGGTCTGGGCCCATTATTGGTCTTATGCAGGCTATAGTGTTTGTATATGGGTTACAGACACAAAATGATAATAAAAAGATGCTTTTATAAATAATGTAATGAAATACAGAATAAATAATATGGTCCTACACATTTATCTGTGAAATGCCAATATGTTTTGTAAATCAGGAACAAATTCTTATTTTCCCCCAGCAGCTTTTGAGGAGGCTGAAGCCCCTCAAGTCTGGCTACATCCCTGGTTCAAAACTAAGGATATTTTTTCCTAACAAAAGTCCCTGCTTCATATCTATAGACTATATTTTATGAACGACTTATACTTATGTATTGTTCATCCTTATATGAATTGTTTTTTTCTAAAATAACCTTAGGGGTAAGAGGGAAAGAACTTAAGTCTATATTCTCTTGTGGCGGTTGATTAAAAGAATGATTGAAAACCGTATTTTTCATAAAAATTATAAACATTGAACTGTTATTGTTTTACCTATTAAAATAATTTTAATAAATAATTTTTCCTTTTTTTAAATGCAAAATTACTATTATTGCATTAATTTATTCATAAATAACTGTATACAAACGAAAAAAATAAACCTGATTGAATAAAGTATGATTAGTTATTTTTTAAGACAATTAATACATATAAAAGGCTATTTGCTTATTGCAACCAAGCTGAAAATCATACCAATGGGGTTTGGAAATAAAGAGAAAACTTTAACAAAAGTAAACATCTATTTCTTGTTTACCTTCCTTTATACATGGTCATCACTGCATAAATTTCAAAAACAATTCAAAGAATAATATTTTGGAATGTTATACTATATTCAAGTAATACTAATTGTCAATACATTTTTCAAAATTTGCTGTAGTTTATGAACAACAGGATAAATTTTGTAATATATAATAAAATAAATTTAAGTAAACCTTTATCTAACCTACATAATTCATGTATGTTGCCAAAAAGTAACATTAAGGCTTTAAAATAAATTTATCTTGTGCTGTTTTATTTATTACAAAGATCATTGTAAGAAACCTGACAAATTACTCGGAAGAGAATATTTTAAAGCTCAATTTCCAACAAATAAGGAGAATAAGGTAAAATCAATACAAAAAAGATAAAAATAAAGCAATCTGTAAACAACAGATACATGGAAGAATTTATAAGGTATTATATTTACCCCAAGATATCACAAATAAAAATACCAATAAGTTACTTTTGAATGTTATAGTCAATGTATTTTTAAAAAACTACAAAACAGCTTTTCTTCAAGAAAAATAAACAACTACTAAAATTGAAAAATAAACTTTTAATTTCAGAAAAGTAAACACTATTTTGCACTGATCATTGATATAAAATTTTAATAAAATATAATTAATTTTATAAAATAAATTTAAAAGTTTGCTGTAACAAAGAAATTTTTTGTATAGATAAAAAAATCAATAACAAAGTTTCAACAGTAAAAAAATAAACACTATTTTTATAAAAAATTGTAGTGTTTTAAGGGTACAAAGTCTTTGGTAGATTAACTCAATGCAGAAGGTAATTACTTTTATGAACTGAAAATTTAACAATGCATATTCATAAAATTCACTTTAAAATTTAGTAATTAACATAAAGTAAAATAAATTACAAACTTTTTTGACATTTAATAATTTGTTTACATTTTAATATGAAACTTGTGGAAATGTATTTATCACCCCCTTTTTCATTTACAACGTTTTATTTGGCACAAATAAGAAAATCAGATCATTTTAAACATGGCACATTTTTAGTATTCCAAATATTGTACAAACAATAATTTGAAAATATAATACTGCTCAAACAAATATAGATACTAACAAACTAAAGAGCACCTTACACATTTTCAATAAAGAAGTAGAATGTAATTCTTTCATCAATCGGTTCATGTATTTAAAAATAAAATTTGTATTTACTAAACAAAATTCCCTACAAGCTAAGCTAGTCAAATAATTTTTCATGGCTTCTTTTCTGATATATATATATATAAATTTTCTTAAGTAATACAAATTTCAACAAAATTTAAAAAAATACATGAACCATTACCTTACACAAATATTCCCAAACAAACCTACATTTCCTTCCACTGCAAGTAGATGTAATGATAAAAAAAGCTACCATGTTTCACAGAAAAACACCGATTAGCTGAAAATAAGATAAATTTGTTTACATTTATTGTTGAACAAAAAAGATCTTGATTGTTCAAAATAACTTCAAACAAGACAGGTTTGAAATAAAACTTCTACGATGTCTTAGAGAAACTTCTCGAAGAAAACTAATGACTTTATAGTTAAGCCCTCATTTTCATGACAACACTGATAAAATGCTGTCCTTTCTTTTGTATGTTGACAGAACATAATGTTCTGTACAGTTAACTTCCATAACCTGGAAAAAGGGCTTCTGGGTTTTTTCAGTAAAGCCAGTTCTGTTTAACCTAATAAGGAGTAAAGCACCAAACACTGAGTCCAGCATGGCATTATGCTAATCAGTGAAGTTTAAATAACAAATTTGGTGGAAGGTAAAGTAAAATTAATGTAACATTTACAATGTAAACGGTTATAACTTTCAGCTTTCTATAAAAATACTTATACCTTCCATAATAGTGAATGAATTTTAAATATTTTGTTCAACAGAAACTTTCTTAATAATTAGTGTTAGAAAACTTAAAAAATTGCTTTTCTTTTTACTTAAACATATTTATCTTGTTAGACAGATTTATTGTTATAAAAACTGTCTATTGTCTGAGAGTTTTATAGATACATTTAGACTACCTATCTCTAAAGTGCTCTTAATGTCATTAATACGAGATATAATTTTTCAAATGTAATTAGTCATTACACATTGTAAAACACATATTTCTCATGAATGCAGAAGACAAATTAACAGATTTTACTTTAAAATGTTAAACTATTTTAATATAGGGTGTGATGTTATAGAATATTACTAATTGTATAAGATGCCAATTAATTCAAATGAAACTAAACTGTCAAACTAATAACTTTATTTATAAGTAACTTCTTTAATTACCTGCAGTGAAATAATATAGGTATTTTAAATCTTTAGGAATATGTATTTATTTAATACTAACTTCTTTGTAAATGCCACCTTTCATTTTAATACTAATTAACAAGAACATAAAAAATAACAATCTAACTTACACTACTACAATAACTGATAATAGGAGAATAGTTTTATCTTTAAACTGGAGCTATATATTTGCATATAGTCCAAATATTTTAGGTGGGGTATTAAGAAAAAAATCAAAATCAAAGTCTTTATGATTTGTAAAATGCAATTACATTTTTTGACTAATTAAACTAACTTTTAAAAGTTGAAATCAGTCTCTTTCTTTAATATAGATGTTAATGATTTGTTTTCGCTCAAAGTATATTTTATGGCAAATTAAGACTAACTTGATTATTCTTTATACTCGTATAAAAAAAAAATTGTAGCTAAATAATTGCATCAAAAATTTAAATTATTACCTTTATTTAAAATGGGCAAACATCCATGTGTATGATAATTGAAACATATTATCAATATTATATGATGTGTCTTATGGTAAATACTAAAACCAAACAAATTTAAATATTTGGTGAAATTTCAAATTTCTTTTCCAAACTATAAAATCATAATTTACAGTTAATTTCCAATCTATTCACAGTACTTAGCTTTTTGTTGAGTAAAATATCTTGTCAAATACTACTGTCAAAAATATATCACTGGCCTCACAGATCTCACAATGAACAAAAATTTCAATATTAAAAATATCAAGACAGATATATTATCTTTTTTTTCAAAATTAAATTAAATTTTGGTATTAAACTGTTTTCCAGATGTTACAAACAAAAATTATTCCCAGTTATGTACATTTTAATAAATATGGAGAAAATAAACTTACTGCTAATTAAAACATGCTGAGTACAGAAAAAAATATCTTTACTCTACAACACCAACAAAAGCTTATCAATACAAGCTTTCTTTACAAAATAAATCAGTTATACTGCAATACAATATAACTTAAGTATCCAGTTAAATTTTGAATATAAAACCAAACAAAATAAAGTTTGATAATGTAAGCTAACTAATTAGCAAACAAAGTGGCCTTCTCTTGGTATAAGTTACTGCATAAGCCAACTCCTTCCACTTCACAGATCAAGTGAGTAGCTCATGTGAAAAAATTTAACATTAAAAAAAAATCTTTACTCTATCTAAACACTTTGTAGCTAGATTGTGATGTTGCTATGTTCTATATTAAACCTTGATTTAACGAGGTTTTGTGCATGTTATGACTAATGGGTTGACAACTAATACTCATGAAATGATTAACGAAAACAATGCTACATGGTTGAAGACGTTTTCAAATCTTTATTGTCGTGCAGACTAATAACAAGATGATTATTTTCAAATAGATGTTTAAAAACTAGAGAGCCAAAGTTAATATAAATTATAGTTTAGAAAATGATATACATTTTTGCATTTGTTCAATGATATTAAATAAAATATAAAGGATATTAAAAAATTGAAAACAAAAAATATTTTAAAAAGATGTTTTCTGTGAATGGATCAGAAAGATTTTATTTTTAAACTGAAGATATTGCTTGTCTACATGCTTTTAACAAAAACGATTAATAAAAAGGAGAAGAAATATATTTCAAAAATAGCTGTTATAAAATTAATTTGGTTTTTCTAATTCTTGAGATTATAGAAATACTAATTAATTGTAATTGCACTTATTCATTCACATAGTAATTATGAAAAAAGATTAAAATTATACACGAAAATTAAAAAAAGAACTTATAAAATAAAATACTGTCACTATTTCATTTTACAACAAAACAATATTGCTTCAAAACAACTTTTCATATTTATATAACAACATATTGCTTCATTTATAGCTTTTTCATTATATATTGTTAAATTGAAAATGTAACATTTTTACAGCAAAATTTTGACAAATTTTATAAACTAAACATAAATTTCCTTTTATCACATGATTTTTTTTTAACTAATGACTTATAAAACTTATTAAACTACCAAACTAAAATTATATAGTGATCAAGTTGGCAGTTTTTTTTTTAAGTCTTTAAGTCCAAAATATAAAAGAACAAAAGGGTTATCACCGGAGAAAAATTTAATTATAAGTCAAAAAAAGTTAACACACATAAAAATTATAAAACTGTTAATTATCAGTTTTAAAAAAAACAAAAATGTCAGGTTACCTCGTAAAATATAACATGACCTGTTAACAATTAACAAACAACATAATAAGTAAAATATTAATGTTTGATGTAAACAAACCTAACAAACATTATTAACTGATAGCACCTTTATAATGATTACAAAACTGAGAAAAAATAACATAATAGTGGGATCATTCACATAGCAAACTGAAAACTTTATTTGCTCATATTGGGCGGATTTTACTAACTACGTGGAAGTTATTAAAGATACTACAAAACTTGTCAATTGATTTATTACACAAAATAACATTATTAATCCAGTCTATTATGTGCATAACCAAATACAATAGAACTTGGATAATTCAAACGTATTTGATTCGAAAATGGCGATAATTCAAAGTTTTGGGTCGGTCCCTTGAACTTTATATTATGCTATCAATGTAAAAAAATTATGAATAATTCGAAGTTCAACTTCTTTAATTCGATGTTATTAGTTTGGATATGGGCTCGAATTCTAGGTATACTAGTGATTGGCCTCCAAGATTCTCTCCATTCAGATCGAGATCACGGGAATTGGTGCATAAGCAGTATCGGGAGAATCAGTTACTGATTGATGCTCGGCTCAGTCATCAGTTTGTTGTTATTGGTAAGAAAGTATATTTTTTGATTTGCCACACACAAAACTAGACGTCTGTGCTTTATAAGGGATATTTATCAACTCTGGATATTTACAGCATAAATGAAGAACGATACATATATGTAAAATGTCTAAACAATAGATCACTTCAGCAGGTTTTTTGTTAACTGGAGTGAGAAGTTTGTTATAGATTTTACTCTGTGTCGGTCAGTAGTGTAAATATTTGTATAATTGATGTATTCCTGTATACATACAAAATGAATAATAATAGTGGAGTACCCGTAACAAAAATTGGACCACTATAAAAAATACAATATTTAGTGCTTTATAAGTGAGAATATTTTTGTGTTGATATACAACTAAATTGACGCTAGGAATTAATTCGTACTTGCTAGTGTGTATTTAGATCTGCAATGGGTCAAGTGCTAATAATTATATAAGTTTTATAAATCCACAATGCAGTTTTTATAGTTCATTGCTTATTCAAATTATAGTGTTTAACTTAGACCAGTGACACGATACCTGAAAATTGCCAAAACTGTCGTCGTAGACAAAAAGAAAAAAAATTGGACTGTTTTGAGTAAAAATGTATTCTCCAACTTTTTTGGTTATTTCGAATGTTTTCATTGGTCCCTTCAGCTTTGAATTCTCCAAGTTCTACTGTACTATAAAATAGGAAGGACTACTAACTGTAAATGGCACAAAGATTAAACTAGAGATAAATTTATAGCTACTCTAACAATTTAGATATGGAAACAGTTGTCTATTTTTTTAGGAAATATACTGTTAGCATTCAAAATTATTAAGAAAATATGAAGCGCTTACTATCTTTATACTGTAATTTTAACCAGACCTTACAACTATATCTTAAGTTATTAGCACCAGAAAAATGTTTATATATTTGTACTTTAATTGTTTTTTTATTAATTGTTTATTATCTCCATCTTTTATCAAAGTCTAACGTCATAACCATTGTATATGCAGTATCAATTTCTATTTATTGTCACATTTTTTATTTTACGCTTAATGTACAAATTACAACCATAACCTTAAAAACAAAACCCAACAAAAAATTACTGGTTTAATATTTAAAAAATGTTTTATGTTTCAACTAGCACCTATAAAGATATACGAGGTCTGTTCAAAAAATACGCGGACTGTTTGAATTTCGCGGCTCTAGTTAGTTTCAGGAGAACCGGTTGGTGTCACTAGGTTCATATGAATCAGCTGATTAAAACGCGGTATTTCAGTCGCAGATATCTTCATTTGTTGATGAGTTATACGCAGTTTAGTAAAGAAATGTTTTTTTTGTTTGTCGGATTGTAAAATGGACAGCCTGAAGGACCAACGAATTGCTGTGAAATTTTGTGTAAAACTAGGGAAATCTGCAACAGAAACATTTGCTAAGCTTAACACGGCCTACGGCGATGATGCCATGAAGCGTACTGCATGTTTCAAGTGGCATAAACGTTTCAAGGGTGGCCGACAGTCGATTGATGATGATGAGCGTCCTCGACGTCCTTCAACTGACGACCCACACGTTGACAAAATCAACACCCTTGTGCGCGAAAATCGACGTCTGACCATTAGGAGCTTTCCGAAGAGTGTAGGATATCAGTTGGATCTTGCTACGAGATTTTGACCAAAAAATTGAAGATGCACCGCATCGCTACAAAATTTATGCCACGCCTGATGACCGACAACCAAAAATCTACTCGCATCCGGGTTTGTCGAGAACTGCTTGATCGTTCAAATGAAGATGAGAACTTTTTGTCAAGAATTATAACCGGTGATGAATCATGGGTGTATGGTTACGACATTGACCATAAACGAAGGTCCAATCATCCCAATGGGTGAGTCAAACGTCCCCAAGACACAAAAAAGCTTGCCAAGTTCGGTCGAATGTGAAGGCGATGCTAACAGTTTTTTTTATGCTAAGGGTGTTGTTCACTACGATTAACTCCCTGAAGGCTCTACAGTCAACCAGATTACCTACATTGAAGTACTGAAACGTCTGAGGGACACCGCCGTCTGACGCAAAAGGCCAGAACTGTTGAGAAGTGATAACTGGTTTTTCCATCACAACAACGCTCCAGCTTACTCAGCACTCAGAACTCGTGAGTTTTTGGCCAAACACCCGATCACTGTTCTTCCACCCCCCCCCCTACTCACCTGACCTTGCTCCTTGTGACTTTTTCTTATTCCCAAAACTCAAAAAACCAATTCGTTGCTCCTTCAGGCTATCCATTTTACAATCCGACAAACGAAAAAAACACTCTTTACTAAACTGCGTGTAACTCATCAACAAATGAAGTTATCTGTGACTGAAATACCGCGTTTTAATCAGCTGATTTATACGAACTTAGCGGATTCTCCTGAAACTAACTAGAGCTGCAAAATTCAAACAGTCCGTTAATTTTTTTGAACAGACCTCGTATTGTATACAGAAAACTTCAGAAATCAGAGTACTCTGTTATGGAGATAGCAGTACAGATATAATTCTGATATATGAACAGCAAAATAAATTAACTATAGAGATGACCTTACTAAAAAGGCAAAAGATTTATGTACTTAATATATTTACTGGTCAAATTACGTCAAATGTTGAAATAGTTTCACTATTGAAAGAATTGTATATGAAGTGCAACTATTTTATAAGTAAAGTCTATTATAATATACAATCTAAAGACTGAGCAACTCTTCTAACCTCTTAAAATTATGATTGTTTTTACATATTTTCTATAAATTTTATTTTCCTTTTTTTCTCTTGCATTTCAAATAAAATTAAGCAAAATGTTAGTTCTTTACCAGGATATTGTATAGTGGACAAATAATGATGAAAATTTGCACAAGAATTAACTTGCAGCATTAATAAAATTCCAATGATTTGATATACAATGCTAACATAAGCTAGAAATATATACTACTAATTACTATAAATATTCTTCAGGTATAAACAAATATGGAGTATTTTGTTTGTAAAGATGGTGTTTTAGGATTAAGTGTTTTGTTTATGTTATACTAATAACTTTTGTGAACAACTTAAATGTCTATATTATACAAATATGTAGAAAAAAGTATAGGAAAAAGAAAACCATTACACGGTATGTTTCTCTGTCTATTATTATTTATAATGATTGAATGTCATGGACTGACTGATTTTACTAGGATGTCAACCATTACTAGAAGGCTAGATATCAAACGGATATATTTCTAATAGTAAGAATGTCCCAAGGTAATAAATTTAATCCAACTGATCTGGAGATATAGTATATAGAAGAAAAACATGATATATAACATACAAAAATATTAAGCTATCAAGAAAGTAGTAGGTCCTTGAGGATAATTAAATGTCACCTCTGTGTTTCAAGACATTTTTAGATTAAAGAAATTAATTTTAGAAAAAAGTGTGTCAATTCTTTTTATCAATCTTGGAATCCCAATTACATTTTTAATGGCATTACTTTCATAGAGTTCATTTCTGGAGATTCTGACAGTCTACAGCTTTTAAAACACTTTTTTATACAACCTAAAAGTTTTCAGACAACTGTTTTCACATGTTTTTACAAAATTATATAGTTGCGCTCAATCAGTCTTACATTTGAGGAACAAAATTTTTTTCAAACGGAACTTTTTAGATTTACCTTTTGGAGTTTCTTCTGTTGATGGAGGTTGGTTCATATTCATGTATGACAGAAGGGCTTTTGTACTTTCTGCTTGTTTCAACCAATCTTGTATCTGAAAGCAAGGATAATAAAATAGAATAGTTACTAATATCAAATTTACTTCAATTCATATTAACATTTTTAATCTTTTAATTAAAAAAATATATATTGATATTTTACGTTGTCTATTATTTTTCCGTTGCACTGACTTTATGAAGTTAATATATTACTATTGTAAATACTTTTATCCACCACTAAGTGCAACAATTTTACCTTGTATGATGAGGCACCTTTCGGTCATTTGACCATTGTCGAATCACTGTGTGAGTGATTCGACAATGGTCAAATGACCGAAAGGTGCCTCATCACGCAAGGTAAAATTATTGCACTTAGTGGTGGATAAAAGTATTTACAATAGTAATATATTAACTTCATATATACAGTAAACTCCCGATTAACCGGTTTGCGGATTATCCGGAGTCTGCCATTGTTTTACAAATATCCAATTTTTATTCCAATCAAATTCATGTGTTTAAATTTCCAAACAGTGAATTACGATGTAAATACATATAAGGCTTAATAGAAGTTAAGATGAAGGGAATAGATATGTAAATATGTACGTACTAATTTTTACATTGAAAGGGAAGCATCCCGACACGGGCCAGCGAAATAAAAGGGGCGAGCAGGCTACTGTATATAAGAGACAATGACAAAATCTTTGGACGTCCGAAAATTTAATGTGTATCATAAGATTGTAAACAAATAGCAGCTAATCTCGGCTATAAATAGTCTAGGACGTGACATATGCATTATCCATATCTGTCATATACATTATCGATCTTTATGGCTTTGTGACACAAGTAGACACTGTGCGACAAAATGGTTCTCAAGAAACTTAGATCACACATTAAAGCTAAATCAATGCTCACAAAAAAACAGACGAAAGTGACAAGATTTTTTTGTATTATGTGTAAAGGAAATTACATATGTACATACATACTTACTTTTGACATATACTTATGTACATATTGTAAATAGTTAGACATATAAATGTACATGTTATAATCTGTCAAATACATCGAGATTTTAAATTATTTTCTGTATTTATTTTGTCCTCTGAAGATCATATATGTGAATTGCATTAAACAGGGTCATTATTTGTGTAACTTATGGTATAATAATCGATTATCGATCGTTTTGCTTATTCTTTGTTCATAGCGGATTATCCGGGGAATTCGTTATCCGGTGTTGCCGGGCCACCCTATTCCACAGATAATCGGGAGTTTACTGTATATATATTACTAATATATATTAGATTTATAGGAACATAGCTTAAAATTAAATTTGAAAAAATATTAATTTCCACTATGGAAAATAAGCAGCGGAAAAACAGCTACCGTGTTGTTTAGCTACAAATTCAAAGATGTTGCATCATCTCCAGGGTTATTCCATATTTTAAAGATGGAGTAGGAAGAGATGCTATATACCAACTTTAAATAAGCCAAATGACACCTTCACTAGCTTCAAAAACATTAATGAGTAGAGCAGAACAGACTTATCAAAGTGTCTTCCTTATATAAAAAAAAATTGTATAAATTTGAAACTAAAACCCATTTTTTGGCTATTTATAAAATTATTCAACTATTTGTGCTCTTAGTTAACCCTGACACACCATCTCTACGTTTTCCAGATATATAGCCAAACCGTTTGGTCTCTCCCCACTCCCTTGTAAATTCTAGAATACCCAACTTTTAGGTATTCTTCTAATGGCTAGTGTATTGTCTGATCAGTGTACAGTTGGAGGCTTCGCCTGTTTCATGTATAAGTTACCATTTTCATAAAAGTGACTAAGTTTGTGAGGTGGGTTATTAAGTTAATTTTATGTATGTCTCTGGGACGTAGAAGTGGCGTTAAGCAGTATATTTTACGATGTCTCAATTAAAACAGGCCTTGATGTACCTATATTACCTATATTACCTTGATGTATATATTATAATTATAAGTAGTATATAAGTATTTTTTCTAATATTAGATGAGTTAAATTTAAATATTTCAGGAAGTTTTCTTTAAAATAATGAGCAAATATTAGACGTTGAAATTATTAGACATCAATATAGATGCTTGGGATGAATAGGAATCAGATGTTAAAGGAGAGGGTGACCCAAATGACGTGCCTGAGAAAGAATTAGATTTTGATTCAAACAACTGGGTAAAGATCCAGATTATGAGCCGCCTGATGATACTGTGAATGATAATGATTTAATACTGGGTGAGATTATTCTAGAAGTTTAAGCCAGCAATGAAGATATTAGTATAATATCTGAACATTGCATACATCAATTAATTTGTAGTACATCTACACAACAATTACAAAAAACCAAATACATGGCCAAGTCGGAGAGAAAAACCGTTCAACCATTTCCATTTCTTGGTAACGTTGAACAAACAGCTGATGGTAAAATGGATGAAGAATTGTTTGGCATCTGAAAAGATCCCAAAGGATCTGAAACAATCCGGAACACACAGAAATGACAAAATTGTAAAAAATGTTGTAATGTAATGTAATATATGTTGAACCCATAAATCAGTTTTACCAAAATACCACAACATAAACAAAAATGAATGACAATCATAAAAGTACTTGTACAGAAAGTGGTCCAAACCTACGCATGAGTAGATTAGTTTACAAGGAATCCAGCGATTTACGAGGTGTGACTAGAAAAAAACCGAACTGATGCTATAAAAAAATTTTATTTTCCATTATTTACAATTTGATGTTATCTCCTTCAATGTACTCTCCTCCTCGGTCTATACACCGCTCTATACGAATTTTCCACTGTTCATAGCAATGCTGCAGATCATTTTCGGTAAGTCCATACATTACTTCCGTCGCTTTTTCTTTTACTGCTTCAACACTATCAAATCTAGTTCCTTTCAAAGCTGACTTGACTTTAGGGAAAAGAAAAAAATCACAGTGAGTAGGGTGGATGGTCTAAGATGGGAATGTTGTGATTGGCTAAAAACGTCTTCACTGACAACGCATTGTGAGCTGGGGCATTGTCTTGGTGCAGGATCCATGTCTTTTTTTCCACAAATCGTTCCGTTTTCTCCGTACTCGCTCACGTAGGGTAGTCAGGACGCTAATGTAGTAATGCTGATTCACTGTTTGTCCCTCTGGTACCCAATCAATGTGTACAATCCCTTTGACATCAAAAAAAACAATCATCATTGCCTTGAATTTCGATTTTGACATTCATGCTTTTTTTTTGTCGTGGAGAATCAGGAGATTTCCAATGCATCGATTGGCGTTTGGTTTCGGGATCGTAAGTAAAAAACCACGATTCATCACAAGTAATAACATTTTGTAAAAAGGTGGGATCACTTTCAATGTTTTGTAGGATGTCAGAACAAATCATTCTTCGGCGTTCCTTCTGTTCAATTGTGAGACACTTTGGAACCATTTTTGCACACACTTTGTTCATGTTGAAACTTTCATGAAGAATCTGCCTAACACTTTCCCTGTCAATTCCCGTCAACTCAGACATTGCTCTGATTGTTGAACGGCGATCTTCTCGAACAAGTTTACCGATTTTTTCAATGTTTGCATCAGTTTTTGCTGACAATGGTCTGCCAGTGCGAGCATCATCACTTGTGTCTTCGCGGCTATCTTTAAATCGTTTAAACCACTCAAACACTTGTGTTCGCGATAAACAATCATCGCCGTACACTTGTTGCAACATTACAAACGTTTCACTTGCAGATTTTTCAAGTTTGAAAAGAAATTTGATGTTAACACGCTGTTCTTTCTGTACACTCAACATTTTTCCGACGCACAGACAAAACGTCAACTACTTAGAACAGACGCCACGGGCAGACTGAGTGCAGGAGGCAGATGAAACTCGAGCAGTAGGCGGAGCAAGAGTCACGTGACAGGCCAGGCGACTTTCAGCCTTATTGCATTCGTTATATTGTTTCACATGTGCTAGTTCGGTTTTTTTCTAGCCTCACCTCGTATATAAAACTATCAATTGAAGGTAGATCTTCAGCCTTACTACGTATTTTCTATGTCCACTATTTTCTAATCTCAAACGCAGTTTAGTTGTACAGCCTGTATTTACTTACTACATAATAAACTTCAGACAAATGACTTAACCTTATGATGGCTCACATTAAAAAAGTACAATTAATCATGACCCAAGAGGGTTGTTTATTAAATAAACAGTTTTGATAATAAAATTACTGATGTAAATTTTTTTCATATTAACGGTGATGTTCTAGAGTACCTGTTTATAAAGCATTTCTTTACGCACTCCTACAGGCTCAGCAGCTAACATCGGTACCAAAACTCCCAGACCTGCCTCAAACTTGTCCAACGCCAGTTTGTACTGACCCTCTGCTAGATACATCTGTCCTGTGTGTCCTATATCTATTGCAGCCAACATGTTGGGCGTTGCAACACACATGTTACCTGTAACCATTAAAAGTAAAAATACAACCTAACTTCTTTAGTGGGCTTTTTTGTATAATAGCAAAACTTTGGAGTTTACCACAATCAAACTGCAATATTTACAGTATACAAAATAATTTTAAAATTGGAGTAACTCAACGTTATTCTACAAAGTTTCTTAACCTTTTGACTACTAAGTACTTACATGTATTATGTAGTATTTACATGTTTAAAGATACTCCTGAAGTTTTTTTAACATTGTTTTTAGAACGAAGTAAACATTTTAAATTTTATTATAATTATAGTTTATTATGCCTTACTTTGCGAAAATAATAAATTGACTTTGTAACCTTACCTAAAGTACAACATCGCATTCATTCCTATTATTTTATTACTAAAACCAACTGTTTGATAATAATAAAAATATTAATTTTTATATTAATCTATTTTTATAAATGATTTGTACTTTTAAGTCCTTAAAACATGCAAAAATACAACACAATTATACATTTACTACGACTATAATTAAATGATACTTAACTAAGTGAATACATAAGGGCTTACTTACTGATGCGTTTCGAAACAATCGCTCCTTTACGAAGCAAAGCCTCTACTGGCGGTACAAGCCTGGTAGGTACAAAGGTTGTCGGTGTGAGATTTATGAGTGTAAAGGGGGTGGGTTAAGTTGGTTGTGTGCTATGTAATGGAACAGGGTGTTGGTTTAAAAGTGTGTGCGGTCATTTAATATGTTTTCTTTATCTGTTGTGCAGTGTTTGTATATTTCATATTTTTCTAAAGTTGTTAGTTTTTTACTTTGTTTTAATATGTGGAGAATGTTTAAACTAGTATTTATGTCCGTGTGTGTGTGTGTGTTGCTTAGCTGGATTTTGGGTCTGTTTGGTTTCTTTGGGTAATGTGTTCTTCAAAGCATGTGTAGAATGACCTATCAGTTTTGGCCAATATAATAGCTGGGACACTCGTTACATGTTAATTGGTGAATACCGGATAGATTGTATTTGTCTGTTTGTTTTTGAAAGGGTTGTATGTGATGTCTTAAAGTGTACAAACGCGTCAGCAAGTAAGCCCTTACGTATTCACTTAGTTAAGTATCATTTAATTATAGTTTAATCAGTGAATTCAAGATAATTACAACAAGCATATTTACTACAAATCTATTCTTTTCTATAACAATTGATATGTACATTTATACCATTAACACTAGCATTGTAGTTTTTGCAAAGATTTGATGGTACAAAACACCATTAGCAGGACTAAGTAAAACAGCCAACATTTAGTGACAAAGCACAATGTCAATGCTGATGCTTAGAGCCAACATCAAACACTGATGCATAGCTCTGACTTATGGTGCTGATGTTTAGTGTTATTGAATTGTCTGTACGTTTAACATTAAGTAGCTTTGAAGGCAAGTACAACACCATATACTCAATGTTGGCTAAGATTCATTGCAATCATAAAAATTTGATACCCCATCATAAAGAAATAAAAACAAGGACACATTATAAGCAACAGGACCAACACTACATACATAGTTTTCATAAACAGATGGCTATACTAATTCAAAAATTATATTCATGAATATATTGTCACAGATCCACCTGAATCAATTCACTTTTATTTGTAAATATAAGTTAAAAGATCAACATATAATTTTTGCCTATTTCAAAACATGTACAGTGTAGAAAGAGTAATCAATCCCAGACCTAATCTGGATATTGGAATTTTTCTGATAATTGATGCAACTATACATAAATTTCTGGAGTTATAATTAATTTGTATAGGATGTATTTTCGTACTTCGGATTTCAATATATTTTCAGGTTTCTGTATAAAAAGGATAATGATACGAATTCCTTCATGGATGGAAAAATATGATGAATAGTTAATATCAGGAGTACATCCATTCATTTTACAGTGCATAAAATTGCAGTTTCGACATTTTGCTAGAATCTCATCTAGCATTGACGAGGTGCACCTAGATCAATACCTTATTGGTTATAAACTGTTCTAACAGTCAAAAAAACATTATTTTATTAATTATTTATTTATTAAAATATCACTTACGGAGATTTGAAAAAGTAGAATCTATAGATAAAGGCTTAACACTGGATGGTGAATCTCTTTCTGCTGTAGAACCAGAAGATTTAACCACGACACTGGAGTGATGTGGAGGTTTATTTGGGTAGAGAACTACCTTCAGTTCCTCAGCACGCCTTATATATTCTGAGACTTTAGATTTAAGCACAGACTTTTTGTCAATATTTTCTTCGACTAGAACAGCAAACAAAAAATTCTTCTAACATTGTTACTTTTAAGAAAACTTTAATCAAGCAAAACAAACTTTATGTAATGTCTATTTTGTCATTACAAAATGTAAAGACATTTCTTTATGTAATATTGTTGTCTATATTAGTAACAAATAAATATAAACCTGATGATAATTATAATTGGCAGTATATTTCTTGTCCACAATAAAAACATAATTAAACCTTAATTCATCGCAGTTTACAGACTAAGTCAGCTAGTCGCAACAATTTATTAGTAGCAGGTATATAAACTATCCCAGGTAGTCATTAATGTCGTCATTGTTTAATTGATTTGTTTGCTTCAAGAGAGTTTTAATTTTCTGATATGTCACGAACAAGACTAGATGCCTGTGCTTTCTAAGGAATATTTATCAACTCTTGATTATTACTGCATAAATAAAGAAAGATATTTATCCCCTACTGAGTTTCTGCCAGACATCTAAACATAATACAGTAGATGCCTTTAGCAGTTTTTATGTCAGCTGGAGTGAGAAGCTCAGCAGCCCTATAGATTAAAAAAAACTCAGTGTTGGTCAGTAATGTAAATATTTTTATAATTAGTGTATTTTTGTGTAGATATGAATTGAACAATAATATTGGGAGCCTAGATTCTAAAGTAAACTTCAAACCGTAAGTAACTTTTAATTTGTTTTTTTAATTATGGTTATACATAATAATCAATAAACAAATAATAAACTACAGTAAAAAATAACGAATAAAAAAATTGCACCTAGTTGAAAAATATAATATTTGGTGCTTTATAAGTGAGAATATTTTGTAAGTGAAATATAACTAAATTGATACAAGAAATTAATTTGTACCTGCTAGTGTCCGCTAGAATAGAAGGGATACAAATAGGTCTAAGAAAAGAACATAATTATCCCTTGGGACCAAATTAGAGTTCAGATGGGCAAGGAAGATAATTATTGAAGTAAACCTACTATCTACGACAAAGAGATGTTTTTCTGTTTAAAATTTTTTTAAACCATTAAAATGGCAGCAAACTAAAATTTGTATATCATAATGAAATACAATTTTAAGGAGACTTTTTAATGGAGTAAAAAATTTACAAATAAAAATAGACAATGTGGCAATAAAATGTTAGTACTGTGTTAACAAAAAATCTAGATGAACTAAATGTAAAAACATTTCCAAAGAAAGTCAAATGAGCCATAATATACAACATTACAGACAGTTAAAAAAAATAAAGAACAATATATATTCTTTAAAATATTTTATAAATAAACTATTTCATTTATGTAATTGTTTATAACCTATTTAAAAGAGTTTACTTCAAAACTGTAGAAAATACTATTACAGCTAAAATGGGTCTATTATAGTTACATAGACAGTAAATAGGATTTATATTTAATACAAATTTATTTTTGATTATGACAACACTGTTTTCTTGTACTCACTTATCACTTTAATGTACTTGAACAAGAATCTTACTAAATTTGTTTGTGATAGACATTCCAGAACTTTCATTTTAAAGCATTAGAAAGTAGTATCCTTAAAGAGGTTATGGGTAGGACTGTCCTTAGTCATGGGTCTGATGGTAATGTACTATTTTTGTTTTTACTATTCTGGTCAATGTTGTATAATGTTGAAGTGTCTATTAATTTGTGTTTAAATTTTATTTAGACTTGTTCATTTAGTATACAGTACACAAAAAACATACATTAAATGGAAAAATACAAATAAGGCCTAAAAATGACAATCTGGGAACAGTTAGAAATTTAAAACATAAAGATAGTAAAGTAAAGAACAAACAATAGAATAAAAAACAACAATTATTCTACTTAATAGACAAACTTAACCCCAACGTTGACCAGAGTAGTAAAATTTAAAAAAAAAACATTTCTGCTATTTCAAGTGATGACAGATAGTCTCACACATCAAACTTTTTCAAAACACAGTCCACTGCTTTAAAATGAGATCACTTCAACTCTGGAAGGCTATTGCAAAAAATGTCAATTTTGATCCTTAACACGTTGACAGCCGGTTGTCACCGGTGACCGACACTGTATTTTTGCATAGGGCTGTCAGTGACTGGCAATGTATACTTAACTTTAGATCATCACACAAGGCTGTCGAGCACATTCATGTTGTTTAACTATATGAGGAGCCCGACACAGCCTCTATGTGTGTTCCTACAACTTGGCAAACAGAAAAGTTTTTATTATTTTTTTTACCAGACTATAATTATTGGGAAACTAGAAGTTCAGAATTACAATAAAATAAAATGGGAAATATTAGAAGGAAATAGTTTTATTTACACTTCTTTGTAGAGTTACATTACGTTTTAGAATAATGTTACATCTGATTTGATCCTAAAAAACCTGAACAATTTGAAGATTAGAAACTTAAAAACTTTATGAAAATATTTTGCAAAATGACGAGCTGGTTGTTAATCACTTACTACACTTTTAAATTACTTGCGATCAGATATTCTATTAATATAAGTTGTTAAATTGTTAACTTACAATAGGAGGGAGTGTTTTCGTCTTACAACTTCAATTTCAAAGTGTAACAAGTAAAAACTTTAATTAAAAAACGTCTACCTCCAAATCATAAGATCACATAAAATTCATAAAAACAGCAGAGTTTAAAACATACTTGTATTGAAACAATACAAACATAAATGTAAGAATAATGTTCAGATTATATTTACATTCTAATTATTCATGAAAAAATATTTTCAAACAAAAATAGTTATGCTGAAAATTTTAAAAATATGTGAGAAAAATCTAGTAGCTATATTTATTGAAAAAATACAATAAAAATTTGCTAATATTTTATATTTATTTGAAAGATCGGCATTGACCAGCTAATACATAGTAAGCCCGACAACGTGTAGTAAGGTGCCTCATAGTATAAATATTTACGTCGGGCCATGACGGTCACTGGTGTCCGACGACATTATAAAATAAACCAGTTTAAATAAATAAACACGCTAGAAGACAAAATATTATTATGTTTTCTCATTATTTAAACAAACAAACAAACAAATGCACAAACAAACAAAAATTGTGTTTGAAGGTTATCGGAAAACTGGTTGGCAGTCAATATGTTAATTACATATATCAAAATGAAGTTTACACAAGATAAATTTTATTTTTATACTAGAAAATTGTAAAATTAATCCATAATTATTTATTAATTTTATTTAACTCAGTATACATTATTTAAAATATTTTAAAAAATTCATAAAATTAATATTACAAAATTATCTGTCATATATTATGTGTGCTGCTTACTAATCACCTCAGATAAGAAAAAGAGAGTTTTAAACACGTATATTGCTTCAAACTTTAAATCTTTCAAGTTCACTCACCATTCACTAAAGGCACCAAGTATCTTAAAGCTTCACAATACATAACAAATGCTTCTTTGTAGTTTTTATTTGCATCAAGCTTCACAGCCTCATTGACAAGTTTTACTGCCTTACTGTTCGACTCAGGTGATGGCAAGTGTTCCAAATCAAGGAATGGGTGGTTGAAAAATCCTTCAAAATCTATCCTTTCTTCTGGATTGTGTCTAAGTAGCTTATATAAAAGGTCACGGCAGTCATTTGAGACTATACAATTTTCAGGAATCTAAAAAAAAAATTTGAACATGCTAATTTAAATTTAAAAATTGATAATTATTCATCCAAGTATTATTTATTTTATAAATTAAAGAGGATTCTTTGTTGGCAATTGTAAATAACGTATTATGTTACAATATCAAGAGCACAGTGGTACAATATATTATGAAAGTATTGAAAACAACCCCAAACCACAAAAATAACAGATAATACAAGTTACTTAAGATTAAACCTTTATTTACATTTTGATGACCATGTCATCATCATCAGAGGGTCTTATTACAAAAATACAATGTAGCAAAAAAGAAGTACAAACTACAGTGACATAGAGGTCACTATTTTCCCATTTTTAATTCACTGTAATTTAATTCATTTACTCCTCCTTAACTATCATGAATTCCCTGCGCCCAACGTTTCCCTCTCCATATATTACACATATATCCATAGCCACTAACAATTCTCCCTCAAAATTGTAGTTACAAAATTTAAAGTTCGGATAGTCTTTTACTAATGTAAAAGTGATTAATTAAGTTTCACTGAACCTAATGGACTACGAAATTCAAGAGTAAAAATAAGTTATATCATATTGGAATAAATAATAAAGTTCTTTTAACTATCATCAATAATATGTGTGTGTGTGTGTTAAGACAGCCAAAATAGTCTCAAAGTTGCAGATTTTGCACATATGCACATAATCTTTAAAATATTATTTTAAATGTTTTAAAATTGAAACAGCTGCAAGGACTTTAGCGGGCAAGCCAGTCTCACTATCTGGTTGAGTAAACAATACCAGTCCAATGGGCCAATTTTGTTAATGAAACATAGCAAGCGAGTAGGAAAGAATTTTTTTTCTTGTATACAAAATTAAAATTAAATTAATTTTTGTTATTTTTATAAAACAAAACTCAAAACTGAAATTAAAAAATAAAAATAAAGAACCACCAGAGCTTAAAAAAATTAATAAAACTGTCATTCAAGTTTGTAATAAAATCTTAAAATATGAAACAGACCATTTTCCAGTCAAGGCAAAATTATTGAATGATTAACAAGCTGCGTAGCAGAGCTAGTGAGGAGTCCCAATAGAGGGGACGAAAATCAGCTCGTTTTCGAAAATCAACGGACGATTTTTTCATGTAGATCAAAGAAGATTCCAAGATGCTGGTCTGTGGCTAACCTGAAAATATTGCCCAAGATAGAAGTGGAGATGGTCTGTCCTCGAACCGTTCGCGAATTCGAATTTAAAATTATTCACAATGTAATATATTACAAACAGTATTAAAGGCGGACCTAAAACCAATCATTAGCGAGTGCTACAAGATTCCAGAATCCAAGAAAACCATGAGAAAACAGAAGCAACCACAGTGAAAGTTTTTGGGCAAGTCTGAATTTTAATAGCCAATTAACTATTTAATAAATTCAGTAAATTTTGTAAAATTATAGATTCAGATTTCTTTAAATAAAAATTTAATAACTAATTGATTATTCATAATTGGAAAAATATATAAGCAATTGTCTGTCTTTTAAACAGAAATATAAGTGATGGTAAATAAATAAAAATTATTCAAATATAAAATACTATTTTTAAAATCTCAAGATTAAAGTTACATCAAGTTAAAGTTTAACAAAGATAAGACAAGAAATATTTAAAGTCATTAGTAATATAATTTACTTAAATTCAACTAAAGTAATAGAATAAGAAATTTAGAGAGAAAATCAATCATAAATGATTAATTACTTTAGTTGATATAACTTATTTTATGTCCATTAACATATATTAAATAACTGTAAAGATGAAAATCATATAAATTTGGTTTTGATATCCTTCAGATTTATGTTTGGGCACACGAATATAAATTAAAAATAAAGTTATTAGGAAGTAATGCTGCCTTTTACTGCTAGAAATACTTTTATATAGACATACAATAAAATAAACTGGTATAAATTATTCTCATGTTGTATATAAATATGTATGTAAATTTATGTATGTAAATTTATGTGTGTAATTTTAAGTCTAAAAAACCACAATGTTCTCAAATGACTACAAATTTTCGAGAATTTTAAATAATAGTGTTAAAAATACTACTCATATACTATAATGTTAAGACTAAAGTTCACATAATAAACTACAAAATTTAAATTTAATTACCTCAATGGAAATTTGGTTTTTTATTTTTTCTTGCAGCTCCTTTATGTTGTTTGAAGAATATGGAGCCTTTCCAAACAAACACTCATAAGCAATCACACCAACAGACCATAGATCAACTTTAGCATCATAATGTCTCTTGATCAACATTTCTGGTGCCATGTACAATGGCGACCCTCTTAGAGTACACTGATAGGCCTCATTAGAGAGAAATTGTGCAAAGCCAAAATCTAACACAAATCACAAGATCTCTTTCAGTTAATATTTAAAAATTACATAAAAATACTTCATAACATATACATTTGTTGAATTACTTTATAAGAATGCACAGTAATCTTATTAATCATATCAAGAATCCAGACTGAATTTTCAATCAAGCCTGTGAATAATTTTTTTTTAATGCAAAGATTAATTTTTTTTTAAAATTGCAAAGAATGTGTTTAATGTTTTAATAGTAAAAAAAAACATCTATTTTGCAAATTAGCATGTTTATCCTACTCTATACTTTAATAAAGTTTAAACACATTAATATATTCTGAGAATATAATTTTATAAAGTATTTGCACCACTTATTTGTTTGCTCCTGTTAATGTCAGAAATCGTAGATTGTCCAGCATTGTACATCTCAACCAACTGTTTACCTGTAACCCCTCTATTTGATTGGTATATAATTAGTTTATCTACTAACGTTAAGACAACTTGTTTTTCTTTAGAAGCCATGGTGAATAACAAAAGTCAATTACAAACAAATAACTGATGGAAAAAAATACATCAAAATAACCAGTCAGATACACTGACTGACTAATACTGACAGTTGGGTCGGGCCAGCCACTTGGCGACAGACAACAACCAACTATACAGAACTGCATAGAGACAATGACTCAGCATCTACGGAAATAATGTTTGCACTGCGTCTACACTAACTTCGTGGAGGGAAGGCGAACAGTTTATGTATACAGAATTATTAGTTTGGAGACCACAATATGTCTCCGTCTTAGTTTTTTTCTGAAAGCGATTTGTATAGACAGGGATTCGGATAGTTGGAGTTCTATTCCAATTATAATCCTGTCTTACATCTACTTGGGAAAAAATATTTAATAAAAATAGTGGTTAGCTAAATAACAACAAGAGCGTTAAATAATAACAAGAATGTCTGAATGTAAAGACAGACATACAGTTTACAGAACTGAAAATTGCAAACTAATAAAACTCTAAATAACCTAGTAGCCACTTATCTCTGGATGGTTACCATATACAGTAGGGTCTCGATATTTCGAGCTTCCGTTAAATTCGATCCTATTTCTATTTGATCGTATTTTATCATTATGAAAGAAAATGATAAGTCAAGCTTCCAAGAAATGTTCATATAAAGTTATATAAACTTATTTAGCGCATTGTTAATTACCTTTATTATTATTGTTCATTAAAACTCCTATTTTTTCTAGCACACAGGAACGTATTTCCGTGTAATCTAAGTTATCGGTAATCCGAGGGTGTCTCGGTCCCATCTACCATGAATTATCGACACTCTACTGTCGATTTATTTATTTATTTCTATAAATAGAAATTGCACCTCTAAACTACTATTCAACCTATAAGCCAATACTAGGCTCAGTAAGCTATTTCGGTTTGTTCATGATCAAAAACAAGCATAGAACTTTGTAATTATGTGTATAATTTCTGGTCCATTATGTTAATAGCATTTTCCTTCCTTTTTAAATTCTCACATATATATTTACTACATTTATCTTGCAATATTACAAAAATTTCTATAATTATATTTATTTAACTTTACTTTGGATGTTCAACTTTAAAAGAAAAAGTTCATATACTCAACTCTCAAGTTTTTGTTTTATTAGAAACTAATTAGATCAATCAATTAAAACAAAAAATATATTATTAGTTTAAGAAATATGAACCATCTTCAATCAAGATATAGACACAAAATAAATTAAATATGATAATATATAAATTAACTCAACTTTTTTAAAATTGAATTCCCTTTGCCAAAATATTTATTTTAGATGGATTTGGACTTTTGGGATATTTATCCTCATTACTTCAATACAGTTATTCCTAAACTAAATGATTTTTGGAAAAAATATAATTACTTTACTTAACAATATACTGTAATATGTATAATGATATTTTTGCTTCAAATTAATATTTCACAAAAAGTATTTTAGAGAAATTAAAATCATCATGAATATCATTTTTTATTTCAATGAAATTTTATTTATTACAGAAAACTTTTGCGAGTTTTCTTGCGGTTGATTTGCGAGTCATGTACAACTATTTATTTACAGAAGGAACGTTTCAATAAAAATAACAACAATGATAACACAGGTCACAAATAACCACAGTACAGTGAAATTAGTATAATTATAAAACATACATACACCCTTAAAATGGGTAATCTCAGAAAGAATGTATTATACATACAATTAATTATCTAATAGTTTGCAATGGTTATGTTAATAATGTTAGAAAAAAAATTCTCTCTGACGTTACCCATTATAGTGGTATATGTATGTTTTATAATTACAGTGGAACCCCTCAAATCCGAACTAATTGGGGCTATAGCCTGTTCAAATTTGGAAAAGTTCGGATTTCATGTATATTTTGCTTTTGACAGAAGTGCGTTGTTTTATTAATGAACAATAATGGAGCATTCATTACATATTTCCTTATAAAAAATTGAACAGTTTTGCAGTGCTACAAGTGAAAAGGCTCTGGAACAACGCCATCACACAAACGTTTCTGTGAATGAAAAAATTGACGAGGCTGTATTTTTATGGTTTACACAAGAGAGGCAGAAAGGAGCAAACTTTCAGTACATACTTCATTAAATTTTAGATACTTTTTAAATTTTGGTTTTCTTCAAATCATGTTCGGATTTTGCAGGGGTTCGGATTTCTAGGGTTCTGTATTGAGGGGTTCTACTGTATAGTAATTTCATTGTGCTGTAGTTATTATTTCTGTTATTTTTAATTCTGTACGTATGTATTGTAGGCCTGAAGAAGATAAAGTTCCTGATATTGAAACAATGGCTCTGTAAATAAATAGTTGCACCTGACTCCTAAATCAACCATTTTCATTTAACAATAATCTCTGCGAACATGATTAAGTGTAAACATGATTAATTCAGCAGATTTACTTTAGATAAGGATCGAACACAGTATAAACTCTGAACACCATTTACAATTCTCACCTCCAACTTTAAGCATAAGATTTGGTTGTGTTACAAGTAGAAGATTCTGCGGCTTGAGGTCTAGATGGCAAATATTGTGTGACCGCAGAAACTTTAAGGCAACTGCTAATTGCTGCATGAACTTTTGACAAACATTTTCAGGTAGCAGTCTTCTTTTACGAATAAAATGTGACAAATCACCACCATCACAGAATTCCATAATAATATAAATAAACCTAAAATGATAAGGTACTTTAAGAACTATAATGTAAACTGATTAGACATAACAAAGTATAACAAACATAATCTCTTTTAGCGCAATATCAAGAGAATAACCACTATTCAATAGAATTATGAATTAAATGGGGTTGCTAAAACACCATTCAATAGGAGGTTGATAAATAACGCAATGTGCTTACTAGTAGGTGTAATTGACAAAAGTGACGCATGAATATCTGTATATATCCGGAAGGCTAGAGAGAAACTCTTGGTTAATATAAATGGAGTATAATTAAGACAATAAGATAAATTTAAAAAAAAAATAATTTATGTGCCAAAAACAAAAGTATTCTAGTAGGTTAAAATCATAACAGATACCTTTTCTTATCAACAAAGTAAATAAATAAATCTGTTTTAATAAGAAATGTGTTTCTAAAAAAGGGTTATGTTTCTATGGTAAATTGATGTGTTTTTATTTTTTGCAATTTTAAAACTAATGTCATCTTGTTTAAAATATATTTTTAACATTTATATGGAAACAACGATTTTTTTAACACAAAGAGAAACACCTTGTCTCACAGACCATTGTTTCTTACTTTACACTTTATATTGCAAATAAAGGTAAAAAAAGTATTTTAGGATTGTTTTTGAACATACTGTGTCTTATTAGAAAAATTATTTTAAACTGGTAAAAATACTGTAAATGAGTAAAATATTTTAAAATTAAAAACCCCTTAAATATGTATTAGATTAAATTTTAAAAGTTATAGACATATAACAAGATGTTTTTGTTTCATTCCGTTTAAATTTTATTATAAAACAGTCTCTTACTACATTCAAAACAAATTGCTTTTTTGGAGGCGATTGAATGTAGGCAGTTTTCCTTTTTTTCATAGGGGCATGATGAACAAGTTTTTTTTTCCATTGGATCACTTAGGATTTCTTGCTGTTGTTCCTTCTCCTCTTGAGGGTGTTTTCGCTTCTGATGCTGTCCTTGTTGGCCAGCCTCACCTTCTACTAAAACATTCTTTATGCTTAATTTCAAATCCCTTGTTAGGTTCATTGCATCTGCAAACCTTTTATGAAAATAGGGAGCAATCAATTGTTTGATGTAGGTACTCAAATCTCAACTGTGTAAATAATATGAGTTAATGCTTCCAATATTCAACATCCTGTAGAGCACTGCAAGGAACCACTGTCTGATTTTTCTGCTTGATGTTAAGACAATACATTCCATGTCTACAAATTATATCTGCATTTTTTTACTATAAAAAAATATAATTTCATGATTCTTTTTTTCTAGAACAGTGTGAAAAAAAGTAACTTTCCGTATTTTCTGTGGTAAAAAAAGTTTATATTCATGTTCTACACATTAAAATGAGTAATTCAACATTCAATTTTTTTTTTTTTTTAAACCAATGTCATTAAGACTATATTTTTACCGAAAAATAATGTTCTTGAAACCTTGACCAAAAGTAAGTACTTTGACAGAGAAAATTATAATATAAGCCAACACATAAATTCCTACATTATTATTCCAGTTTTTAATATACTCTATAATATTCTATTATATGAAAGAATATTATTAAATAAGAAATAAAACACCAATTCGAAGAATACATTTTATTATCTCAGATCTACTGTAACAAATGTTCATAATTTTGAACCTAATCAAATATCTATTCTTTTTTAGGTTAACCATATGTCTGCAAGTACCTACTCCCAATCATATTATAAACAATTAAATTTGTTGCCATAGCAATTAAAATTTCCAGTGTATATGTTCAAAAATAAATGTAAGGTTAATAATTATTCTCAATTTTAATCAAGATAAAATTTATAAATTTGTTGATGCAAAAAGTAAATGAATCTTAAAAGCATCTATAGTGTAATAAATAGCATTTTCAACTACCCACAAAAAAAATCTCCGAATACTTCCAAAAAAATAACTTAAAAGCAGTAGTGTCATAACAATTTCAAAAGTAACAGTCAAACAATTCAAGAATATGAAAAGGAAAAGAGAAAGCGGTAAGACTAATTTTTACCATAGTGATTATTAAGAATTATACGATTAGAATAGTATAATGGTTAAAAAAAAATCAATCAACATAACCTCTTTTATTAACTTGAAATATTATAACTACAATGACAGAAATATGTCATGAATAATACACTTGAAAAAATTAATACATTTTGATATGGGTTACTAGATTTATAACTTGACTGGAAATATAGGTATTAATTTTTCTTATGGATTTTGTTATACAGTATCAAAACTTTCAAAATTGAACTTGGTCAAATAATGAATTACGATTCTATATTTAGGTAAAATTATCAAAAACTTAATGAAACCTATAACATTTCAATCACAGTAAGGGATTTACTAGTATCTTAAATTAACCACCATAAAGCTTTCTTGAACTGGAGGGAGTGGTTGTAAAGAAAGGAATTCCTTTAATGTAGCTAAAAAAATGTATTTAATTTGTACTGTTGCTATTTAATTGGGTTCATTAATTTTTTTTTCTAAAAAATTAACAAAATGTCTATAATAAAAAGTTGGAATTTTTTTTAATATTTATGAAATAGGTAACAAAAGTAAACAATTTAAAACATTAAAATTTGTCTATAAATTTCTTGAATATAAAAAATTTAACTTACCTATCATCCCACTGAAATTCCTTCATTTGGACAATATGCTCATGTTTTAACATCTTCATCATACTGATTTCTGTGATTATATTGTCGATTCCAGTAGGAGATAATTTGTTTTTTTCTACACATTTTATAGCTACTGCTTCATGATTTCCACCCTAGTGAAAAAAATAATTAATCTAGAATTAGTATTTTCCAATTTGTATATATGCTATGTAGCTAAGCCTAATACACTTTAAAAACAAGCCATTCAATATAAAAGAATATTAATATCTGTTTATTTTTACTCAAACCCAAAATTATATTATTTGCAGGAAATAAAAAAAGGTATGAAAATGCAAAACAATCAAAAATATTTGTTTTTTAATGCCTTAATAGCACTAATACCATAAAGCTAGTTTTATATATATGTAGAAACAATGACAAATTCAGCAGTACAAAATTTAAAAATCAAGCCAAATTTAATATTTCCCATTACTTTTAATAAAAGGCTTCAATAAAGGCATATTTTACATTAACTCATATTTTTATACATAACCATTTTATGTTACAAAATTATAATGTTGCAGAAAGATATTCACAATTATATAATACTTATTGGTTGTCTAGATATAATCTAAATTGGAAAAATAAAGGTAAAAACTTTTAGGTGGGTCATGGAGGTGGGGAGGGGGTATTTGCTTCTTTTCCAACATATATTCCACCAAACATTTGTAATTTTTTGGTGTGAGCAGGAGTTTTTGTTATTTTTTCAGAATTTGTGATAACTTTCTACATTGCTTGGTATAATTTTTATTGTCAAAATCGATTATGTGCCAAAAGGGAATAAATACCAACAAATCTACTTTTTGATTACACTAATCATTTCACTACACATTATACCTGGTATTGTAGAAAATAAATGTAACAAAAAATATTAAAAAATCTTGGTTCTCAAATCCTGAAAAGTTTTTAAAAATACAAAAATGAACTACGACTTTACAACATATACAAAGCTTGATGAGCACAATGATTCTTTATAAAACATAGAAAAGTGTTATACTGGTACATAACAATATAGCTACAAAATATCCAGTTTGGAAAAAATTGCTAATAAAAAAGGAGAATTTTCGAAAACATACAAATGTCACATAGAAAATAAGGTAAAAGTTTCCCATCTTTCCACCAGATTCGACTTTTTTTTCACAAGTGTTATTGAATATTCTTAAGAAAAATGAGATGTAATTTTACTTCATGTTTATTTAAGCACTTGAATTAGGCATTAAATCAATGAGTAAATGGTTGATCACTGAGCCAAAGATATATATTTTTAATTACCCATTAATTTTTACAAAAGAAGAGAGCATAACTACATTTTTTTATATAATTATATTGAAAAAAGCAATAATTTATATAATCAGCATGGTTTTCATTTTGACATCCGAGCTTTTTTTGGACACGAGGAACCTTCCATGTGTCATTCTGAACTTTGACGTTTTGTTTCCGGATCGTACTAAAACACCCATGATGCATTTTCCAGTAATAACATTTTTGAGAAAATCTTCATCTTCCTGGACACAGTCCAAAATTTCCACCCACGACAGTTTTTGTTCCTCACTCAAGACTTTCAACATCAGCTTCTCGCACACTTTCCTCATCACAAGATCCTCTGTTGCAATGATGTGTACGGTTCCAACTGAAAGGCCAGTCTCCTCACTAATAAGGGCGATGGTTATTACCACAATAAACGCGTCACAGACAAAACCTGTGGCCACCAGAGGTCGGTTCGAGCGGTTGTTATGGCATAATCTCCATAAGCCTGTTTAATGAGTTCAAGGGTCTCGGAGGCGGATTTCCTGAGTTTAAAGCAAAACTTCACAGCTTAGTGGTGCTCAACAGTCTGCTTCATGCTGGCGCGATGACACAATAAAACATCAAACGTCACAAAAATCCACCTCCTTTTTAACGCTTAAAATTATACGCTCAGGTATTAAAGTGCACCTGAATGGTGGGGAACCCCTCTACCGAGGCTGACCTGTCTGATCCCCCCCTCCACCGCTCCATTGAGGATACAGCGAACCAATCCTGATACTTATTGAACTGACCTTGTACTACAGTAAACTCCCGATTATCCGTGGAATAGGGTGGCCTGGCATTGCCGGATAACGAATTCCCCGGATAATCCGCTATGAAGAAAGAATACGCAAAACAATCGATAATCGATTATTATACCATAAGTTATACATATAATGACCCCGGTTATGCAATTCACAAATAATCTTCAGGACAAAATATATACGAAAAATAATTTAAAATGTCGATGTATTTGACGGATTATAACATGTACATTTATATGTCTAACTATTTACAATACGTACATAAGTATATGTCAAAAGTAAGTATGTATGTACATATGTAATTTCCTTTACATATAATACTTTCACTTTTTAACAAAAAAAATCTGTCACTTTCGTCTGTTTTTTTTTGTGAGCATTGATTTAGCTTTAATATGCGATCTAAGTTTCTTGAGAACCATTTTGTCGCACAGTGTTTACTTGTGCCACGTGTGTCACAAAGCCATAAAGATCGATGGATCCATATGACAGACATGGATAATGCATATGTCACGTCCTAGACTATTTATAGCCGAGATTAGCTGACATTTGTTTACAATCTTATGATACATATTAGGTTTTCGGGCGCCCAAGCATTTTATCATTGTCTCTTTTATTTCGCTGGCCCACGTCGGGATACTTCCCTTTCAATGTAAAAATTAGTACGTACATATTTACATATCTATTCCCTTCATAATACCTCCTATTAAGCCTTATATGTATTTACGTCGTAATTCACCGTTTGTAAATTTAAACACATGAATCTGATTGGAATAAAAATTGGATATTTGTAAAACAATGGCAGACCCCGGATAATCCGCAAACCGGTTAATCCGCCCACGGATAATCAGGAGTTTACTGTATGTACCTATATTTTAATGAAGGTAAATAGTGACCTAGTGTATCATTGTATTAAAGCTAATTATTAAGAATTATTTCAAAAATATTATGTTTGTAAAATGTGATTATGTTCCCACCACTACTTATTTATTATTATTTTTAAAATTTTAATAAATATAACCTCTAAACAAAAAAAATATTTATTTAAACCCTTATATATGTCAATTCCAAAGAAATTGTCTGTAGAGAAAAGTTGAACTCTACATTACATTATATACTTAGTTAACTTCCTTACTACTCCTCATAAGCTATCCAACCAATCATCTTGCAGTGAGACTTCTCTCTCTCCCCTAACAGTTGACTAATACTGCCATAGCACAATATGGTTTATTAACTTGACGTGGTAGGGGGATTACTGCTACTTGAATGTGTAGATTCATTATAACTTTTTGGGTTAACATATTTAACAATAAGCTATCTCTCAACTAAAGAATACAATTGAGAATTTGGGATAGGCCTTTTGTTATAACTTAATAAGCTATGTTTGTCATATTATTTAATAATCAGAAATTAAAAACATACATTACACATTTATACATTATCATTTTTGCTTTCACATTTTTAACTAATTTAAGATCTTTTATTTATAATTTGTGTTTATTTTTTAGGATATATTTACGAATGCTTGATTTTTCCAGTTTTTGAAATTTTATCTGACTAATATAAAATCTAGTTAAAATTCCTTTTCATTTTTGTTCGATCAATGTAAATTTTATCAACATTAATTGCAGTTTACTATAGAAGTCCCTGACTTATGTAACATTTATATTTTGTCTTTTAGATTACCTAATAAATGTCTTAGACCATTTATGCTCTTTAATGCTACTTTTAAATTTACTTAATTTTTTAAAACAATTTGTTAAATCTTTATCAAATGGTAAACTAGTAAATTTATTTTTCTGGTATTAAAGTGGTGGAATTTTATCTCAACATATTCAAATTTTGTTTTCTCAATATATTATTGGTTATTTTAGGACCATATTCATTAAATTTTACAGTATTTATTTCCCGCTCTTATATAAACAATTTTAGCAAAAACCATTACACTGGGTGATGCAGAGAGTCATCAGGAATACAAACAAAATTACAAAAACTTACTCACGCCCCAAAAATAAAAAAATTTGGAAAATAGAAATTCCCCTTCTCTATGGCACATGTAAAAGGTTACTAATTTAACCTTTTTTAATTTAATTTTTGGGTTTATTTTGTTGACATAATAACTTGCAAAATGCCTCGAAATATAGTTAAACTTGCAAACAATTTTAAATTAAAAATAAATCAAATTTAACAGAACACTATTAGCACCACGGCATCACATTTTACACAAATCTTATAGAATTATAAAACTCACACATATCTTATTTTTTTGCAATCATAGGTCGCAAAATTACTCAAAAGAATGAAACAAACACAGGCCCTATTTCACGCACAAAACAGAAAAAATATCATTGAACATTAACACACCTTTTATTTCTAACTTTGAACTAAAAATGAGATAACTTATCGCACAATGCACTGTTGAATTGAAGTGTTATAGTTGATTTTCTTTTCAAAAATTGTAATTGTTTTGGAGTCACCAGCAGGTTTAATTTTGAGGCATTTTGCCAGTTGCTATGTCAAAAAAATAAAGCCAAAACATTGAATTTGTAACGTTTTAAGTGTGCCATGGAGAGGGGGAGGAATCGCTATTTTCCAAAACTTAATTTTTGGGGTGTGTAAAACTTTTGTTCGTATTCCTGATAATTTTCTGCTTCGGCCAGTATAAATTGTTTTGCTATAATCAATTATGTGGGAAACGATAATAAATATCAATTTTGCCATTTCTGGTAATTCTAGTAATTTCCTTGAATCATAGTTTATATGTGTATTTATGCGATATACATCAAACTCAATATTATAATGTCTAATGCATAAAATATCAGAAATTGGTAAACATTTATTCTGATCTATTTCATACATAAATTTTATTACTAATAAATATGACAAAAATAGCTTATTCAGTTTTGACAAAGGGCCAATCCCAAATTCTCAATTTTATTCTTGAGTTAAGGAGTTGGCTTTAATTATTATTTTCGACAAAAAATGTTTTTGAGACCTCAAATAATTTGTTTCCTGTTCAATATTTTTTTTAATAAACCTATATTTGTTTTATTACCAAATCTATCCTAATTGAGCCATTGGTATACAAGTTATAAAATAATTATATTTTATTCTAGTGTATAATATTACTGTTTTATAGATAATTTACTCAATAGATTACTTATGTTAGCACAATTAGGTTATATTTCAATGTTTAACCACTACAATAGAACTCTAATATCCGAATCAATTAGGGCCAGGCCTCATTTGGATAAACAACAATCCAAATAATTGGATTTTTTCAAAAAAGAGTGAGTTTTGATTAATTGGTGTATCTATGTTGGCAATAGTAAAAAAAACTATTATTTTAGTTTTATATCTTTTTCTAAGCTTTTGAGCTAAGATTTTTGCTTTTTCACAAAGATTCAGATCCAAAATTGGGTTTCCCATAGAACGTTGTTGCAAAATATACTTGAAAATAGCATCTTTTATTTCTCTGTTTTTTGCTAACAATTGATTTTCTCAAAGAACAATCAACTTCATTCAAGCACTGACATGAAGTTTAAAAGTGTATGTTTGCTCCTTTTAATGTCTGAAATTGTTGACTGTCCAAAAACGTACATCTCAGTCGTTTACCCATAACTTCTTTATTTGATTGATCTATAATTAGTTCGGCTTCTAACGACAAGACAACTTGTTTCTTTAGAAGCCCAAGTGGTTAATGTGCACATTGGGCACCCCCTTGAGAATAAAGTATAAAATTGTTCAAAAACATATCCTAGGACGATATCAGTAAGAATTTTTTTTTTTTTGTATTTTATACAGAAAGTAGTTTTTTATCAAATTAAAGTTGGGTAAAAAATTCAGTGCAGAGTAGTAAGTTGTGCAAAGTGATATAGTGACGTCACAACTACAGTTGGTGTTTTAGCCATTTAAACTAATACCATTTACTTTGGTAAATATGCAGATTGTCCACCCCCCAATGGAATGTGTATAAAGTGAATTAAAAACATGTCCTGAAACTATATTGATAACTATTATTTCTGTTATTGCCACGGAAGGTTAATTTTATTTATCTATTTTAGGATAGATTTGATTGTAATTTTATACATATATAAATTTGACCTAATGGTTAAATGTATAAAATTATAACCAAATCTATCCTGACTGGATACTTTATAGGTATATTTCAATATACATAGACAAAAACCATACAAATTAAGCCAAAATGCTGTTTCTCAAATATCTACACACATAAGGTATGTAAAGAGGATAGAGTGACGCCCCACTGTATCACTTCGGACAGATATCATTGTATAGAGATAGAAGACGTTTCACAACTTACTAATCCGCACCGAATATTTTACCCAACTTTAATTTGATAAAAAATAACTTTCTGTGTGAAATTTTAAAAAAACTCTTATGGATATCGTGCTAGAACATGTTGTTGAACAATTCTATACTTTAATCACAGGTGGTGCCCAATGTGCACATTAACAGCCAAGGTGAAAGAAACTCAACTCAAAAACAAAACAACGGAACGAAGCGATCAAAAAAACACTAACTTATCAAAATGAATAGTGACAGCCAAGAAGAGCCCCTGTCGATGGGTGGCAGTCAACTATACAAAACAGGGTAGTTGTGAGAATGACTGCCCACCTACAATATTCTGGAAAATTGTTCAAAACCACCAAATTGGACGATATCCACAAGAATTTTATTTTTATTGACCTCAAAAAGTTATTTTTTTAAAATTAGGGTGACAAATTCAGTGCAGGGGCATAAGATGTGAATTTGCCTTGGAGTGATACAAATGTTTTGTGACGCCACAGTGCGGAGCATTAAGTTGTGCATAGGCTGTGCTACAGTGACGTTACGCATACCTTACATGTGTAGATGTTTGAGAAACGTTTTGGCTTAATTTTTATGGTTTTTACATGCGTATAGTTAAATATACTTATAAAGTCTCCAATTAGGATATATTTGGTTTTAAATTTATACATTACTATACTATTTATTAAAATATACTCAAGAAGTGTCAAGTCAGGATAGATTTGGTTGTAATTTTATACATTACCTGAAATGTATAAAATTAGAACCAAATTTATCCTGACTGGTTACTTCATAGGTATATTTCAATATAAATATATAAAATTGACCTTCCCTGGCAATAACAAATATAATAGTAATCAATATAGCTGCAGGACATGTTTTTGATTCATAAACTTTAGATTGCTAAAATAACTACAGTTGTGACATCACTGTAACACTGTAGCCGATGCACAACTTAATCACTACAGTTGTAACTTCACAAAACATGTGTATCACTCTGCGGCCCATTTACAACTTATGCCTCTGCACTGAATTTTTTACCCTACTTTAAATTGAAAAAAAATTACTTTCCGAGATAAATAAAAAAAATTCTTGTAGATATCGTCCAATTAGGTTTTGAACAATTTTCCAAAAAATCGTAAGTAGCCGGTTTCATCCTTTAAATAATGTTTGCGCTTCGCAGAGAAAAAGCCACTAGCGCATGTAGACAGAATCCTTTTGGAAATCACAGTACTTTTCTGCAATTAACTTTTTTTTGAAAACTGAAATTCAGATAGTTGAAATTCTAATAATTGGAGTTCTACTGTTATGTTTATGGCTTGTAGCAATTAAATTCCCCATTTAGAATGTCTTTTTCAATAACATATGTAAAAACAAAATTGTATTTTTTTACGCATGTTATTAAAACATACATCCTAAATGTTAAGAAAATTATTTTATAGATCCTGAACCATAAATAGTAGTTAATACTACCACTGTTATGGACATAGAAACATATTGCATTTTAGACAAACTCCTTTATCAAAACAAGACAAACAATCGCGACAATATATATTATTATTTTTTGACATAAATTTCAACTCTCATACCTTCCTAAAGCCTTTGTATACTGATGAATAGCTTCCAGCTCCAATTTTTTCAACGACAACATAACCTTCAAGTGATAACCAGGGCAAAGAAGTTTTTTTTGAGCTATCTGAGTTTGGAGTAGCCATTACTAAATGTAATAATTAAGACATTCATAAACTTTAAAAAGATTATTTTAAAATACTGTTGATTGAAATACATTACATCCTTTCATTAACCATAACCATTAATCAAAACCAAAACACATTCCAAACATGACGCCGTCATGATTTTCGCAAAGCAATTATTCGAAACTAATTTAGAAGTAGCAATCTGTTACACAAAACACTAAATGCCACAAAAAGTATTTTTTGAAAATTTGATACTATATTCATTATGGCAAGATAAATTTGGGCTCACGTCATATTAGGTTTTAACAATTAAAAAAATCGATGCTCAATGTGGATGTTAACAAAATTAGACACATTTAAGCTATGTTCAATTAATAAGTAATTAAACATAGCATAATGGATTTTCACTTGCATTTATGTTTAATATAAAATTATTATAAATATGCTACATTTTACGTCTCCTAATTTTGGCTGCCAGTAAAAACATTTATGGATATTAAATATTTATATGGCATAACACCCAGTGTTTCTAAAATGTTTTTACTGAAACGTCACAGTCCATTTCCACACATTTTTCTGTTTATGTTTGAGCAATCCTCCTTAAAGAGCTAAGGATTATATATACATAACTAATTAAACTTTGTAATTGGTGTATTCTTATAAATTTTTTATTTCCCGATTCTATTTATGAATAATGTATACTTCAATTGAACAGAAATCAGTCAAAAAATATCAAATCTTTCAAAATTCCAAAAGCTTTGGAAAAGGCATAAGGTGACGTCATGTGCTGATCGCCTATAGAGGGGCTGAGGGATAAGACGATAAGACAGGTGCATCATTTTTTGTTGTTCGTGACCTTATCCAAATTATAAACTTTTTAAAAATATTAATTGTGAATAAGTATTGGTGGTGTATTTCGTTAGCTTAAAATTTTTTCACTCTTTATTTTGAGTTATGGATTCGGAGGAGGAGACTTTGTATGACAATGTTGACTCAGGAAATGAATCTACTAGTGAAGATGATGTTGTTGATTTTGCAATGGATACCAACAACGTTAGAGAAAGACAAATGGATGTTGACGAATATCCATTTGAAGTCCTTTCAACAGAAGAAATAGTTCAACATATGGTGGATTCCATTAAACTCGTCAATACCGTTGTTGAGGTAAGCAGGCTTTACATTCTATTTCACAACTGTCAAATTATGTCCTTGAAGGAGGTTAGGTTTCCTAACTTTGGTAAACTTTTCAGTAATAATTTTAAAATGTAATGTATTAGTCTTGGTATTTAGCCTACTAAACAAAAATAAAATACATATTATTAACTTATAGATGTATACTTGAAAGAATTATGTAATGTTTTAAATATCATTGTTCTCATTCAGTTGGATATTTATGTTATCCACATTTAAGTGATAACTGCAATAACAATTTTACGTGTTACTCTGTATAATCTCAAAACCTTGGAATATTACAAAAAAATTATGTAATTTCTCCAGATATTGATATTGGAACAAAAATTGTTATCTGGCGATAAGTAAGAACCTTAGTGATACAGAAAAATTAATAAAACTGGTAAAAATGCTTAAGCTCGGCCACCTACGATATACACCACCAAATAGGGTGATATCCACAATAATTTTTTTTTATTGACCTAAGAAAGTTACTTTTTTTAAAATTTAAAGTAGGGTAAAAAATTCAGCGCTGATGTAGAAGTTGTGAATGGGCGCGGAGTGATACAAATGCTTCGTGATGTCACAACTGTATTTCCTGTTTTACCAATCTAAACTTTATGTAACAAATACAAGTCTTTAAGCTATATTGATAACTATTATTTTTGTTACTGCCAAAAAAGATGAGTTTTATATATTTATATTGAAATATACCTATGAAGTATCCAGTCAGGATGGATTTGGTTCTAATTGTATAAATGTAACCATTTAGGTGATATATAAAATTAAAACCAAATCCAACCTGACTGGACACTTTTTAGTTATATTTTAATATAGATCTACAGTAATGTATAAATTTAAAACCAAATCTATCCTAACTGGAGACTTTATAAGTATATTTAAATTTATGTATAAAAATTAAGCCAAAAACGTTGTTTCTCAAATATCTACACACGTAAGGTACCGCGGCCGATGCATACAACCTTATGCGCAGCACTGTGACATAATGAAACATTTGTATCATTCCGCGCTCATTGACAACTTCTACTTCCGCGCTGAATTTTTACCCTACTTTAAATTGAAAAAAGTAACTTTCCTAGGTCAATAAGAAAAAACATTCTTGTGGATACGTCCTACTTGGTGGTGTTAAACAATTTCCCAAAATATCGTAGGTGGCCGAGCTTCAGCATTTTAACCATAAAACATGGTGTTATTGACTTAATAAATAACTAAATATTTTGAAAGAGGTTTAATTTAACCTACGCCCCAGACCTTTATGAAATCATGGTTTCCTTCGTTTTCAAGTTATACTACATATTACTATATACCTACAAAGTATTTTGTTGGAATAAATTTAATTTAAAAAACTAAAGTTTACTAATAAACGAGGTAATCAGTTCATGCATAAAGTATAACTTGCCTAACTAAATAGTGATGTAAAAATAAATAAAGATTATATTTTACTAACAAAACCTATCCTTGTTAGATAGTTTGCTACATTGTAAAGTAAGTATATAATAATTGAATGTAGTATAAAATAGTATACTACACTTTCAGTTTACTACTTTCAGCACTACGCTGAAACATATATGAAAGTAATATCTTCCGGGCAATACTACATCACTTACTCAGGCATGGGACCAAGGGATAATTAAAAATCTGAAAACTTTTTTCCAACGAGAGATGGATGCTAGAATAATAGAAAATATAGATGCATTTTAAACCCTTACCTCAAATAAGTTGGCTAAAAACAATCTTTACTTGATGCTATTCATCTTGTAGCAAAATCTTGAAATCAAGTTTTTGAAAAGTTGGTTTAGAAAAAGTGGGTTTTTTATAAAAGAAAATTAAGAGCAAGCTACATCTGAGGAAGAGTTAGAAGAGAACCTGAAGCTATTTGATTTGTCTTTAAAAGAATACACTAAGTGTATGGAAGTTGATGATAGCATTGAAACAGCAGAGGAAATGACTAAAGGCATTTGTAAAGCAGTTGCTTCAACATCAAAGATTACTGAAGAAGAAGATACTGATGACGATGAAAATGATGAAATATATACTGCAAAGATCTAAGCAGGAAGTTCGCTAAGGTCTTGAGATTCTACGATAGTTTGTTCAACAAAAAGCAGAAAATTTCAACAAACATTATGAATGAACAATTTATCAACAATATTTTACTGGAAGATTATAGACAATCTCATATTGAGAAATTATTTGTGAAACAGTAAATTAATTTGAAATTGTAAATAAGATCGAAGTGTTTTATGTGTTTAAATGCTCTATGAAGGTTATTACTTAGTTCAATATTTTTTAAAAAAATTATACTAGATTCAATTAGTGTTTTAAAAAAAATTTACGATGGATTAAAATAATCTGACACGAAGTATACCCGCAAAATATAACTAGTAGAAGACATAGTTACACAATTTTGCTACAGTACTTAAAGTAGTCTGGAGTTTGCAAAATTTGATAAGTAATCACTCATGATTTCCATGTGCCTGAATTACACTGTAGTTGTAGTGTTATAGAATTAAAATGGCACTGTAATGCTTCATATTGTTAAGTAAACATTTGTGACCTTAATACAGTGAGTTCAATGCGGTATTTCGTGATTATGGGATGGTTATTTTTATGAGATATGCTTCTGACAAATATGATTATAATAAACAGGGGCTATTTTATTTACCAAAACAATTTAATCACAATTAAAAAAAAAAAAAAAAAAAAAAAAAAAACGACAATGATAGACAAATGTATGTAACAGAAATACTTATTTAATGGGAAACCATAACCTTTATACTGTACATTATGACATTACTACTGTTTAGAGTGGTTACTTTTGTAGTGATTTTATTTTTTTTAAAATCATTTTAATGTTATTTTGTTTTAATTTTTTTAAAGAAGAATTTAAAATGAGTGTTTCCAATTGATTAATTTTTTGAGAGTATCATCTAAAATTCAGGGAACAGTGATAATGTCTTCACATCAGCCAATGCACTATATGGTGCAGTAGGCGTTACTGGCAGCAGAGATTTGTAACCACTTTATGAAACAGTTTTAATGTCCTTTGGATGGATTTCATTTCATACCGAACCAACATAATTAATAGCATCCAAAATGTTTACAAGATGTTGCCGGTTATCTTTTCTGTGGCGAATAAGTATCTTTGAATTAGTCGCTTTCACCCACGGTTCCCAACCTATGGTACGCGTACCCCTAAGGAGCCTGTGAGGTGGTACTTGAAAATAATGGCGGACATCAATATTTTACACTTTAGATTAGAAACAAATATGAGGTTACACTAGTAGTCTCGAAGTTAGTTGATATGTTGTTGATCGGAAATTGCATGGAGCTTGTATGTTTGTCTGAAACTGAAACCACAGAATAAAATGGCGATGGAAAACATCTATTCCAGATTTAGGTGAACAATACAAATGCAGGAATGGGTCTACAATTTCATTGAAAACTTTCAGGGAACCGTCTGTCGTGTTGCCCATACAAATATATCATATACATGCCCAGTTGCCCCGCTCCACCTATTACTGTACACAACCACTCTTTTTTGTCTTAATCATGTTGAGGAGTAGGTGGTCATTTAGCTTACACTAATGCTGCTTTACAACTTTTATCATCCCCTGCTCCTATAGGTTGAAGCATGCTTGTACCATTTGGGGTAAACAAACAATTCTTATGTTTATCAATTCAATATTGTTCGGATGGCTGGACAATTATCAATAAGTAGAAATATCTTTCAATTATTTTCTTGAAAAATCGTATTAATCTGTTTTATCCATAAAACAAATTGTTCTCTTGTTACCCACATACAACACTGTGGAGCATAATCACATTGAAACAAGTAAATATTCTTGAAACATCGTGATTACACTGTACAACCCACAATTCAAGCTCTGTGAACCATCTGCATTTCCACACACTAGTACTGAAAGTCTCTCTTTACTTAGTTTTTCACTGTGGCATGTCCTTCTTATAAGGCAAGTGACTTATCTGGCATAAATTTGAAAAAAATATATATATTGATATTGCTTGGTAAAAAAACCACTATTTCTGATATTTTTCACCAGACACATTTTACACTAGATCAGTGGATTCTTCTATGATATGCAAGATAGTCTTGTCTACGACTCACAGCATTGAACAATATAATGATCTATTGTGAAATGTGTCTGTTGAAAAATATGGGTAAGTAGTGGTTTTTTTGCCAAGTTATAACAATAAAATAATTGTTTAAGAAACATCAGGATTGGGGATCCATAACTCATCCATATAAACAATCACATGGGAAGAAATCATTCAGCAACTGTGGTAATACAGTTTTTCCAACAAAGAAACAACTTCCGTCATTAACTTACTCTGCTTCCCCACTAATCTGACGATATATCTTGTTTTGAATCGAATCCATCCAATCACTGGACTTTGTAAAATAATTAATTTGATGCTCTTTTGAGATTTTTAGAGCTCTTTTGGTTAGCAATGTCAGATTCGTAGGCAGATATAAGCTAAGGTCTTGATGTAACAAACCACTGTAACAAAACGTTTTCCAATTCTTTATACTTCCCGTCTTTATTTTCTTTTTTTTTTTTTGTTTCACCTTCTACTCCGTTTTCTTGAATTTTCATTATAACACTTCAAAACTTTCAATTTATCATCAACTGATAAAACATTTCTTTTTATCTTACTCATCTCACAATACTAAAAAACAACACCACTCTATACTTGATATCAAGCACACACTAATAATAAATAATGTTATGGCATGTACAGTTATTTACTGTAAAAAATCTCTAATGTGAATGACTAGCCTCTACTGTCTCAATATTTCATATAACATCCATGTTTAGAGAATGTAGGAAATGGAGAAGAGAGACATATCTATTGATGTGTTATATAGTCCCGAAACTGCTGAACTGCATAAAACAACCTTAATGCTTTTTTTACTGTAATTTCTTGCTGTGCGATAAACTTTCCAATACTAGTTGAGAAAATTATTGTCAAAAAAGCGAGATTCAAAGGATGTTATCTGTGAAAATTAGTATGTTTTTTGATGCTATGGTAAGTTTTAGAGTGTAAGAAAAAATCGTAATAAGGGGGAAATCGTCTGAAACAGGAGTATAATAAGCGGACTCTACTGGCTTTTATTAAAATCACTAACTTACTGATATTTCGCAGTAAAATTGTCTTACCTATCCCATAAGACTGTAGCCAAGATTGTTCCAGGGAAATGAATCTCCTCGAACATCATTGTTTTGTCAATGATAGAAACTACTAGTATCATTTTTTAAATGTAAAATTTATAATGTACTACTCAGAAAATGTTGCAATCAAGTAACCATCATATTTAATATTTTACAATTTGGTATGATGTCACCAAATAAGTGATAAACATTACAACATTTCAATTGGACAGCCAGGAGTCGGGATGCAAGCTCCACAACATAGAATATTCTCAGGTCTCTTTAACAACATGTTTTCATAGTGAAAAATATTATTATTTTTCTCTAACCCTAAATATTTTGGCAACTTAATTTTCAAGTAGTTTAAATGCATGGAGACAATTCCGATTGAAATTATTCAATGAGTAGGTAACTGTGTCAACTATTTATAGCATGAACTCGTGAATAGACAGGTGTCTTGTTCCACTAAACAAGTCTGAAAAATAAGTAATCCCTGTTGGAAGTTGTAGTAGACGCAATTGTCATGTTTCAATAGTGCACAGTATCATTTAGAGGAGTTTACACACATTTATGTACTTCCCCATACTTCCGACTAAAAAATATTTGTTTTTAAAGCAGATATTGAAATTACAAGGAGAACAAATAAGGGGGGGAAACAGTGTTGTAAGGTAAACAATGACTATGAGGTAAATGACTGTAGAGGTAATTTGGATTTCCCAGAATAGGTTAGATAATTCTTTTGGGAAATAGTAGAGGATGAAAATGAAAAGGTAATCTTACGGTGAGGTATAGAAGATGAGGTTAAGGAGGATACAGGTGTTGCAATGAGCTCCTCAGTTGATCTTTGATGGTGACTCCCTGTTAAATGCCACCAGAGCCAGAATGTAGATATAAAATACATCTGGCTAGGCGGATTGGAATGTTTGCCATTTATGAACATTAGTTGGTTTTCTTGAATTATGATGGTGGATTTGTTCCACTTGAACTGCTTTATTTGAGTGTGGAGATACTGCAATAACCAGATATTCCATAGGAAGCGGGTTTCTTTTTGAGGAGGTGGTCATTGAATTTTCAAAAGTACAACTGTGGTGTGGTTATTTGGTGTTAAGGAGGACAGCTGATCAAGAAGTGGCCAGGGTGAGGAAGGACTAGGATTCATTGGAACAGGTGAGATGTGTAAGATAGGTCCTGTTGAGGGTGATTTTCATATAAGCGAAGAGTGTAGATAATTCTGAAAATTTCTATGGTGTGCATAATAACAACTTGGTAAAACTAACAGTGGCTTTCCAGAGTCCATTGGAATTTTTAATAGAGGAGGGTTGAAGTGCAGGCAACCTGTTGGTCTCACAATTGGTATTAGATGTCCTTTTACAAATAGTTGAGGGTGTAAAAGGACAGATCTCTTTAATATGGTTGGCAGCACCAGGGATCAGTGAAGATGGTATAATGACAATGGTCACCATAGACATGAGCAGGAAGACCTTGTCGCAAAGCTTCTGTAAACAGGTCAGATACCACCTCTCAGTGAACGACCTTTAAGCTCATACAGAGAAACAGTCAGGGATAGTCTTTGAGAATGTTGGAAATTTTTAAGTCTCGATGTCTATACCCGCATTTGTAAAAGATGACAATGGTATGATGTGTCAAGCGAATAAGTCAGCCATCAGTGGCTGACTGGATTTAAAATTTAGATTGTAGCCTGAAGCAATGCATCATGGTGTGGATTTTTTGTTGGAGAAAGGATCATAATGAGCATGTGGTAAGAGGTGAGTTTTGGTTGAATTTCCATTTTTTGTCAGCTGTCATTATTCAGTAGGTTGTTTTGCGGCTTGACATAGGTTTGGCGTGCTCATTTAGATTGACTCTTGGTTTGAAGATACATGCCAAGGCAGTTGAAACAATGTTGTATCTTGCATATGTGGTTTTGCGGCTTGACATAGGTTTGGCGTGCTCATTTAGATTGACTCTTGGTTTGAAGATACATGCCAAGGCAGTTGAAACAATGTTGTATCTTGCATATGTGGTTTTGCGGCTTGACATAGGTTTGGCGTGCTCATTTAGATTGACTCTTGGTTTGAAGATACATGCCAAGGCAGTTGAAACAATGTTGTATCTTGCATATGTGGTTTTGCGGCTTGACATAGGTTTGGCGTGCTCATTTAGATTGACTCTTGGCTTGAAGATACATGCCAAGGCAGTAAAAACAATGTTGTATCTTGCATATGTGGTTTTGCGGCTTGACATAGGTTTGGCGTGCTCATTTAGATTGACTCTTGGCTTGAAGATACATGCCAAGGCAGTTGAAACAATGTTGTATCTTGCATATGTGGTTTTGACATTCAATAAAGTTTAATAATTGATATTATTTGCATTTTTTGCAATACTTAATAACTGATATTATTTGCATTTTTTGCAATACTTAATAATTGATATTATTTGCATTTTTGCAATACTTAATAATTTGTATTATTTGCATTTTTTGCAATACTTAATAACGGGTATTAAAATATTTGAGAGATAGGAGTCAGGAATTTTTAATTTATCTTACTTTTTACACTTTTTACAAAAACGAATTTTTGTTAGAAGCATAAAACTATTTGTGCTCTGATTCAAAATATTATGTCATTAAATTAAAGAAGCTAGTATAATGTGGTAGATAAATTCAACAGTATAAAAAACAATACTTCATCAATTATTTATACTTTTGCAAAAAACTTACCTACTAGAAGTTAAAACTTGATACATTTGTTTTTCAGATTCCTGCTACAACAACTCGGATACTGTTAAATCATTTCAGATGGGACAAAGAAAAACTTTATGAAAGATTTTTTGATGGTGACCAGGAACAGTTATTTGCAGAAGCTAGAGTTGTAAATCCTTTCAGGAAATCAACCATTATTCATAGATCTAAGGTATACTTGAATTATTGTACTTCTCAATTTTATAACTTTGCCAAAATATTAATTAATATAATGATTTTTCTGCTCTTTATATTGCAAAGATTTTACTAATCCCTTTTTTATTTCACATCTTGCAACAACAATAAAAAAATTTTTATTTAGACTGAAAAGATAAAATTCACTGAAATATGTATTTATAGGTAATACAAATGCTGAAAAGAAAATTTGTACCAAAAAATCTTCAAAGTATTATTGCTTGATTTTTTTATTATAAATGCTTGCATATACAACGTTATGTAAGCTAAGATACGAGTGAGTGGTTTTATGCAAAGATAATCAGAAGGGTTCTTGGATTGAAGGTAGGAATTTGGATGAGATATTTTTGCCTTATTATTAAATCACGTAATAGTAACAGTTATAAGAGCAACATAACACCAGATATTTCATAATTTTTTTAATATTGTTGTATTTGGTATGATGTGAATGTACATGATGCAACAATAAAGTATGAGGCTAAGAGAAAATATATCACTCCTTTACCCTTTTAGTCTAATTTCCTTGGGTATAGTTATCTTCTGCTTCTTTACACTTCCTGCAACGCTTCTGCCATTGCTGATAATATTTCTGGAACTCTTCTTTTGGAATGTCTTCCAAGACCTTTGTCACAGCTTATGGACATCTTCTGCTGCCATCCTGTCATTCAGTTTTATGGTGTTCCTTGACTGGCATTTTGTTGTTGGAAACATAGAAAAGTCTCGCATCGATAAATTAAAAATAAGGCTTTGATAGTACTGAAATGTATTTTGAGGTTATATATTATTATACAAACAGTGCAATATAGGATGACACATTATTGGGATGAAGAATTTTATTATTATTAATGATTGCATGGATACAGAGCTCTTTTTAAAGCCTTTAAAAAAAAGTTTTGTAGTGATATTGGTTAACTTTTCCCCATGGGGCACCTACTTTTTATGAACAGTGTCTTTAAAATTAAAGAACCATACATATAATCATACATTTCACTTTTGATTTTGACAATCTATTTGATCTCTGTGATCTGCCACAGAGTAAAGAAACTGCAGCAAAAAATTTTATATCATGAATTGAACAGGAAAAAGTCTATAAAAAGTTCTGAAAAAACAGGTCGTGAATCTTGCATCAGGACAATTATCTGCCCATACAAACTCTATGTGAAGCATTAATTAGTCGCTAGAGGGGCTTCAGTGCTTCAATAAATACCCCAGTGATTTTTTCCTGTTTCTGAAGATCGAGTCTGTTTTAAAACGAACACATTTCAAGTTGAATAATATTATAGGATTGAGAAAAAAATGTTTCCAACCTCTATAGAAGAAATTACTACTGCAGACACAAAAATGTGTTTATCATACTGGAATAGTAGACACTTCCAGCCACAAAACGCTGTATTTGTTTCCTCTTCTGCCCCTCTAGGGTATCCTGTGTGCTTGCAGTCTCGTTATTTAATAGCCAGGTCTCGTACAGATATTGTGATCCCAGTGTACTGCAAATCCATTAAGCAAATCTCTTTAAAAAAAAATTGAAAAGCTTCTACACTGACATACTAATATATAGTAGCTTATTTTTAGACAACCTCTTGTCAGATATTGGGAATTTAGCTTAATATTGTTATCTTTAATTTGTTTGTTTTCAAGATAATAAGTGGTTTTATGGTATAGGGAAAAGAAGATAACCAGTGTGGGAAAAAGTCAAAGAAGCAACATTGTGCGTCCTGTAAGAAAAAGAAACCATGTGAAAATTCAGATAACATGGTACCATTGTTTGTTCATTCTTTATTAAGTATTTTCTATTTTTTTTTTTTAAATTTAAGTTACTCAGCTCTGTATGAGTATATAGAAAGATTCCTAATCAGTTTTATTATAAATGTTTTTGTTATAAGCTTTACTTTTTTAAAGAAATCAATAGTTGTTGCAATACATTTAGTTTATGACTTTAGTTTTTTAACTTTGTCATTATAGTTTTAGTAACTTTTTTTCAAAACAAAACAAAAATCAGTTTTAGTTTTTAGACATTTTTGGTAATAAACTTTATTATTAAATTTGAAAAAGCAATTTATTACTAATAACTGCAACATGCTTTTTTTAAGTCACTGTAAGTTCAACAATTCAACAAATTTCAGAAATGTTTATTTATTTCAGTCTATATTTAGAACTTACCATACAATTAGTAACGATTAAAAAATGGTAGAATATTGAGAATCCTTTTTTATAAGATGGTGCAGTTCTATTGTCCTATTTTTACTAAAATGGTCAAGCTCCTATTAGTATTAAAAACCGATTATGGCAGTTTTTCTTCTTTCCAACCGCAACATTAAACATTATCTAAATGAATCTTCTGAAGAAATAATGATGATTGATTTTCTGTCATTTTCATTGCCTCACATCTTCATCCTGTTCATTTTAAGAATCACATTTTTGACCAAGCAAAAGTTCTAAGATTTATTATTACTAAAGATTTTATTTCGAGTAAGAATCTCACTTCAGTATGAGTGTATCATTAACTTAATTTTCTAACAAAGCTGACACTTTTGTTTATGTCCTCCATTTTTTCCAGAATGGTTTTAAAATTTCATTCTTTTTTCTTCAACAGCTTGCTCAATATGTTTATCAGAAATCTCTTTAGTTAAAGAGCTTTAAAATTTCATCACCATATGATGGACTTCATAAAGTATGTTATTGAAGTTTTGTGAGAACTTGAAACAGCTTTTGCATTTGTCATCAGTTTGCAGTAAACAGCCCTGTGCTTCTTTTTAAAATATCTCAATAAAGTGTCTTCACCCTCTTCCGATTGTTTTATGATTAGGTTTTAGTATCAAATGTTAAACATTGTTTGACCTCTTTAATTAAAAGATATATACAGTAATGCAATAAATGTATAGAAATATTAATAACAATATATTCACATTATAGTAAAAGGGTTATAATATTTCATAAAACAAAAAAATCATCAACATAACATTTGTATCAGGCTCAACTTTTGATCATGGTATCTTTAGAAAAATAAAGAAGTTTAATTACTTGTAAATTTGAATGATAATGCATAGCAGGTCATTTACTTTTATTATTTCTTTTGATCAACTGGATTCCATGATAAAATATACAGCTAGTAGTAATTTTTCTCTTTTTTGATTGACAAAGATCATTGTGTGATGAAAATATTTCAATAGTGTGATAAGTATTTTATATGAGTCTATTTATTTATTTCCAAGAGATTGCAGTTTTGGACTATTGCCACTAGGTAAGTCTGTCAGTATACTATCTTGTCTAATAATTCCTAAAAAAGCTTTAAGCTCTACTAGAACCAACACACACACACACACACACACACACACACACACACACACATATATATATATATATATAGATTTTTTGGACTAGGAGACTGAGAGACTTACCTTGGTAAGAGTCCACTCCGTAGTCTTGAAATAGAAACACATAAAAGCACTTAAATAATGATATATTTCAACCACACAGTGGTCTTTGTCAATCGAAGAGAAAACATAAAAAGAAATATGAGAGAATGAAATAAAATAATTCTTATTATAATAAAGAATAATAAAGAATTATTTTATTTCATTCTCTCATATTTCTTTTTGTGTTTTCTCTTCGATTGACAAAGACCACTGTGTGGTTGAAATATATCATTGTTTAAGTGCTTTTATGTGTTTCTATTTCAAGACTACAGAGTGGACTCTTACCAAGGTAAGTCTGTCAGTCTCCTAGTCCAAAAAATCTAAATAATCTTTACCAACCAAAACTAACCTAAAATAAATAAATAAATATATATATATATATATATATATATATATATATATATATATATATATATGAAGTTAATATATTACTATTGTAAGTAATTTTATCCACCATTAAGTGCAATAACTTTACCTTGAGAGATGAGGCACCTTTCGGTCAATTGACCATTGTTGAATCAGTGATGTTTTTCTGTTGTAGATGTTCGGTCTGTGAAGTTGGTGTCTGTTGACGTTATGCAACTTCACAGACCGAACATCTACAACAGAAAAACATCAGTGATTCGACAATGGTCAATTGACCGAAAGGTGCCTCATCACTCAAGGTAAAATTATTGCACTTAATGGTGGATAAAATTACTTACAATAGTAATATATTAACTTCATAAAGTCAGTGCAACAGAAAAACAATGGATAACGTTAAATATCAAGAATATATATATATATATATATATATATATATATATATATATATATATATATATATATAGAGAGAGAGAGAGAGAGAGAGAGAGAGAGAGAGAGAGAGAGAGAGAGAGATTTTTTGGACTAGGAGACTGACAGACTTACCTTGGTAAGAGTCCACTCTGTAGTCTTGAAATAGTAACACATAAAGGCACTTAAACCTCATTGTTTAAGTGCCTTTATGTGTTACTATTTCAAGACTACAGAGTGGACTCTTACCAAGGTAAGTCTGTCAGTCTCCTAGTCCAAAAAATCTAAATAATCTTTACCAACCAAAACTAACCTATATATATATATATATATATATATATATATATATATATATATATATATATATATATATATATATATATATAAATGAATTTTTAGACTAGATAGGAGACTGACAGACTTACCTAGTGGCAATAGTCCAAAACTGCAATCTCTTGGAAATAAATTTAAACTTATAATAGGTAACATATTATAGGTAATTCTGTCAGTCTCCTATCTAGTCCAAAAACTCCTAAATAAGCTTTGAGTTCTACTAGAACTAACAATATGTACTAGATCCTACCATATGTCTATATACATACATACACAGGGTGTTTCAAGAAGAATCTGCCATACTGTACAAGCCTATTCCTCTCATCAAAATAATGAAAACATTTCATATAAACATGGGTCTGGAAATGCTTCATTGTTGCGTTATATGTGGTCAAAGGTTTAACCTGAAAATCAGCTCTCTCAGTGAAATTAACTCACACTGAAATTATTAAGGCATTAATTAAGTTTGTTAATTAGATAAGTTTTATGTAAAATAAGCTGAGAAACCATAAAAAAACCTATCCCAGAACTCTATCACCAACAGTTTAGGAGAAAATTAGGGTAAATCAAAAAGTCGAAAACATACTTTTTTACTTTTGGCTACAATAACTGCGTTAAATTACCTATAAACAAAGAAAATTGTTGAATAAAATTTGTAGATAATTTTATTGTCAGAAAAATAATGTAAATAAAGTCTATAAAATCAGAAAGGTTTCTTTTAAATTCAATTTTATTAAAGAACACATAAAACTAAAACTTATGAAAATCACGCTAACAAATCATTACTAGTAGCTAATAAAATTGAATTTAAAAAAAAAAATTCTGTTTTTACTGACTTTATTTACATTTTTTTAAAGAATAAAATTCTCTACAAATTTTATTAAAAATTTTTCTTTGTTTATAAGCAATTCAACGGAGTTATTGTAGTCTAAAAGCAAAAAAGTGGGTTTTTGACACTAACCTTTTTTGCTTTACCCCAATTTTCTCTTAAACTATTGGAGATAAGAGTTCTGGGACAGGTTTTGTACAATTTGTCTGGTCATTTTACATAAAACTCATCTAATTAACAAACTCAATTAATGCGCTAAAATTTTCAGTGTGAGCTAATTTCACTGAGGGAACTGAATTTCAGGTTAAATCTATGACCCTGTTTAACTCACCAACGAAGCATTTCCGAAGATATGTTTATATGAACATTTTTCATTATTTTGGTGAGAGGAATAATCTTGTGCAGTATAGCAGATTCCTCCTGAAACACTATATATATATATATATATATATATATATATATATATATATATATAATATTATATATATATAATTATAATTATATAATTAATTATAATTATAATATTATAATTATTATTATTATAATATTATAATTATTATTATATTATAATTATTATAATATTATAATTATAGTATAATTATTATAATATTATAATTATAGTATAATTATTATAATTATTATAATTATATAATTATATATATATGATTATATATATATATATATATATATATATATATATATATATATATATATATATATATATATATATATATATATATATTTAGGTTAGTTTTGGTTGGTAAAGATTATTTAGATTTTTTGGACTAGGAGACTGACAGACTTACCTTGGTAAGAGTCCACACTGTAGTCTTAAGATAGAAACACATAAAAGCACTTAAACAATGATATATTTCAACCACACAGTGGTCTTTGTCAATCAAAGAGAAAACAAAAAGAAATATGAGAGAATGAAATAAAATAATATAATTTATGACAATTTATAATTATTTTATTTCATTCTCTCATATTTCTTTTTGTGTTTTCTCTTTGATTGACAAAGACCACTGTGTGGTTGAAATATATCATTGTTTAAGTGCTTTTATGTGTTTCTATCTTAAGACTACAGTGTGGACTCTTACCAAGGTAAGTCTGTCAGTCTCCTAGTCCAAAAAATCTATATATATATATATATATATATATATATATATATATATATATATATATATATATATATATATATATTCTTGATATTTAACGTTATCCATTGTTTTTCCGTTGCACTGACTTTATGAAGTTAATATATTACTATGTAAGTAATTTTGTAAAAATTACTTACATAGTAATATATTAACTTCATATATATATATATATATATATATATATATATATATATATATATATATATATATATATATATATATATATGAACTTAAACATATAAACATGCCTATTATTGCCATAATAAGATTTCCAGTTATTATGAATATGTTATTAAAAGTGCATTAAACCAGATGATGCTAAACACTGAGTAATTGAGGAAAAGCTTTATAAATTCATACCTGATTTTATAAATAAAGCTCTGCTGGCAAATAGAAACCAACATTCAGTTCATGCTCTAATATCTCCATAGGTTTATACTTACATGTACTTCCAAAGGTCATTTTACATGTGTCACCTAGAACACATAAAAGCACTCACAAACCATATCATTCAAACTACAACTACAACATGTCACAACTACACTAATGTTACATCAAACCTACATATTCTATATAAATTTTTAAAAAGTAGCTCGTTACTGAACGAGACCAAATATTACCAACATTTCAAACTAACAGAACCCGATAACATTAAAATTGCACGGTTTTTTTCATCATATCTTCAAAATCTGTGTAAAAAAATTTGGACTCTTCACAGACTCTTCACTTGAATCTGATATGGAGAATCTAATATATCTAAGTGGAATCTAATGTAATATGGCACATCCACTTGAATCTAAAACAACCAAATGGTTAGTTGCAGTCTGAGTTAACAGTGGGACACATCTCTTGAAATTGCCTTTCGTATTTAACAAAAAGTGTTACTATAGCTTGTCCCATATTATTAATCTATGTTGAAAGTGTAAATGTAAACTAGTAGTTTGAGTTGAAGATGGAATCAAATAACTATAATATGATATATATGTCACTTGTGATAGAGAATTCCATGGCAAAACTGCAACTTGTATGTTGAAGAAGTTTCTTCCACTCAATACACTAAATAGTTTAGATTCACATTTATAGTTCTTTACTACCAGGATTTATAAATTACTTAGAGCTCCTGTTAAATGATGATCATGATCATATTAGACATTCTCAGGCAATGAACGTGAATGTTAACTGATTTGCATAATAAATATAGTTTCTAGCAAATTATAATGTAAAAAAACGCTTTCTGATCTTGGGAAAATGAAAATTTCACTTTTATAGCTGGATATAATTGTACCAAGGACTGGTTGATGTGCGTATTGTCAATGTGCAGTTGTGTATAGAACAAGCCTCACCTTAACATTGTTCCCTAGCAAAGCTTTATGCTTATATCTCCATCTTTGTTTATCTGTAATGTAAATGAACTTGGGAAACACAAATTGTTTTCTATTGGAACTTTGGTAATGTTTAGCACATTGAGTTAGGCCCAGCAGTTGGATAATCCAGTTGTTTAATCGAACTGTTTTAGTTAAAACTCAAATCTTGTTTATGGTTTTCCACTAACACCATTATAAAAACGATAGTCTTTGATATTTTCTTTTTCCTAGTTAAGTCCTTTACTAAGAATATTTCCAATAAGCTGAAAAATAGCTGGTTTACCATGATAAATCCATTATGCTTTTTTTAATAATTCAGAACCTGAATATTGTTCAACCCCAAGAATGTTATATTCGGCTCGAATGTTGAGTTAACCCCAAGAACTACAGTAGTCTTTTTTGTTTTAAACCCTTATTTGATATTAATTACCATAAACCTTTTTAATAAAAAAACTTGTGTGTATTTATGGTTTTTTTTAAATTCCAGACTATGTTCTTTGTTTTGTAGGTATGGCTACTATATTTTTCAAATAAAATTAAAAGTTATTCCTCAAAGTACATTTCAACACATTTATAATTGGTATAAATAATTTTAATGTAAATAATCAGTATTAAATGCCAAAACATTAATAATTCATTTCAAACTTTCCTGTAAAAAAATGGAAACAAAAAATTGTCGTTTATAACGAAAAAGAAAAACAGTTGTTACTTGCCACACAGAAAAATCTTTTCACTTTCGGTCAATGATTAAAGACAATGTTTTGTTTCAGTTACCTGTGATGACTGACTGGCTTGAATCTAATAAACTGTCTTGTAGCATATACAGAATTATAAGTTTATCTATTTGTGAGTGTGTGTGCACCCCCACCCTAATATATATAAAGCCCAGAATATATATTTGTGTGATATATATACAAGTACTACAAATTTAGAAAATCTAGATTTATGTGTTGTTCAACCCAGGGAACTTAGAAGTCCACCAAACTCAGTCATGTGCAGTACGGCGGAATACAAATTTTGTACCTCTCATGGCCAAGTGTGACCCTGTTTGGGTGTACTTCGGAGTTCACTGGTTTGGCCTGAAAATTGTTTCCATTGAATAAAAAAAATATAGTTTTGTTAAAAACTGTTACTGATGAGTAACAACAGGCACTTCAGATGATACACAAAACTCGGAGTGAATGTTTGTACAGGAAAAAGGCACCTGATCGTTGTACTGTATACTGTGGCAATAGCTGGCTCAAGGTTACGGTTCCTCACATTTTTTCTCCTAATAGTTAGGAAGTTCAATAGAGTACTTTGAATACATGTTTTTTGTAAATAGATTTTATTTAAGCTCATTATATTAATATTAAGTATATTTTACTTACTGAAAAGTTCAAAAGAGGCCAGTTTTTAAAAAAAGGTTTTAATGTAGTTAAAACTGAAATTTCTAGTTATTCAAAGCTACTGCAAACCTCCTCCTTGGTTGTAAACCCTCCCCTCCTCCCGGTATTACCTAATTTACAGAGAGCACCTATTCCCAGTTTCGCCTATATGTGGTTGGTAAAATTACAGCATTTCCCACTCATATGTATCATATTTTAAAACAAAGCCAGGAAAGACAGTTTACTGTACAAGTTTTAGGATAAAGTGTTCTTGTGTTATTTATTTTGTATAGTAATATAATTACTTATCACAAGGAAATCTGATCATTCTCCAAACATTTGTTATACTGTACACTACTAGGCCTAATACTCAAAAGATAGGCATTCCTATTTAAAGAACAGTCTTTCAAGTGGCGTTATCATCTGTGACAAACAACAATAAATGAATCTGGCGTCCCCATCCAACTCTATAAATAGTTATAGCATCATTACTGTTTACTTACTTCTGATTTAGTAGTTTTCGAAACCCAAACCTATAATTATCATTAACTCGAATTTTGTTTTTTCTGTTAGTTACCAAACACATTCAAAAATTCTTATTTCAAAAAAAGGCTACACAGTCATTCAAGTTTTTAATGCCGATGAGTCCAAACTGTTTTGAAATGCCATCACAAACTTTCTTATCTAAGTAGGAGAAATCTGCTGTGGGGTTTAAGGCCGCAAATGATTGTTTGACTGTTCTACTGTGCTGTAGTGCTTGATTAAACCATGGTAATTTAAAGATCTGTAAACCCTAGAGCACTGAGCGCAAGGTCAAGGATCAATTGCAGGTGTTATGGAAAGTGAACAAAAAGGTACAGGTAACCAGAGAACGTTTTTACAGAATTGTTCTACTTTTTTGTTTGAAAAGGGCAATGTGTTTTGAAAAAATTTTTCGTTTCTTTTAAAGTTCTCCCCATAATAGATAATTGCCCTGGGCATCCCGTATATCTAAATTCGTTTCTTCCTAACGTGGTTTGTTCCTGGCAAGAAACACAACAGCCTTGATTCAGCTTCTAGACCAGGGTTTTATCGGCATTTTTAAAACCTTTTATCTTTGGTGTACTTTTGGCAAATTATTAAATGGCATCGAAAGTAACAAAACTTTACAGTGAGCTAATTTTCGACAAAAAAATGATATTGTGAATTGCATCTCTAAAATAAAACAATTAGTGGACGAACTAAGACTATCATTGGTGCATGTTATCATCTCTGGAACGTTCATTAAAATTTGATGAGAGCTGGAAGAAGCACTATCACCATACAAAGAAGTATGTAAAGAACTGAAAAAATATCACACACAAAGTAAAATAACAAGTTTTTGAATTCAAATTAACAGTGTTTAGAAGATTAAATGTTTAAAAATTTAGTGAATTTAACATTGAAGAATATGTGTGTGTGTGTGTGTGTGAGCGCGGACATATTTGATAGAATTTTTGTGTTTTCGGATTGAAAGAAAACGTAAGTAAACAATAATAAATATGTATGTAGTTATGTAGTACATAAATATAGCATACTGTATTATAAGTGTACAATATGGTGTAATTAATGTTAACATTTTTAATGTGGAACGTAAACCTCCCCTTTTAGGTGAAGTTGGTATCAGTATTCAAGGCAAGTTTGACAAACGTAGTCTCCTCGAATAACAAGAGATTATTATACTAAATTTACAAATTTTATTAGCAAGAAAAAATATTCTAACTAAAGGATCAATTCTTCAGTTTAGTGGTTTTTTATGAGTTGTCATTTATTTAATATTCTGTATTGCAGATCAGAACTCAATATATAAATGTTTCAATAAGTAATTATTTTTTGTATTTTGTTGGTATTTTTATTTGTATCCATTTTTTTAATGAATACTGTAAATGTTTCAGCCCTTAAGACGACAATCAACATCAGGCACAGAAGAGTGTGAAATATGCTTCGTAACCCTTCATGCTTCAGTAAGTTAATTGTATTTACAGTTTTATTTTGAAATTCTTTGACTGTTTATTTCCAAACTAAAACATATCAAATCTTTATAAGTATCTTATAAAATAAAATTACTAATGTATCAACTTTACTTGTATTAAAAAAATCTTTTGTAGTACTTAAATCATTACACAATAAGGTCATTTTTTGTTTTGAAAAAATGGCAACTTATCTTGTATAAGATTTTATAACTTCGAAAATTTTAAGCAAAATAATATTTTAATCCTTTTTATAGATTTGTATTTGGACTATTTTATACAATTTTAAAAGAAATTTGTAACCAAGTAAAGGCATAAATATTATAAAAATTTTCTATTAGTAAAATAAATGTGTATAAAATATTAACAGTATTGAAAATATTTTAATATAGATTTACGATCAATAAAACCAAATTCTTACAACAAATGTTTAGAGTCTTCATATATGTACAAGTAATTATGATATCATCATCAGTGATTATAAACAGTAAATATAAGTTATACTATATTTAAATTAATGTTTATAAATATGCCTCAGGCAAAGTATAATTAAGTAAACAATTACTACAGCAATAATTAGCATAGTTGTCTATGAATATATTTTGTGATCAACATAATTTTTTTGTTTTCTCAATTCTAATAGAGGGATTTTATTACTATCCAACTCAAAGGTTTACTTATAAGATATTATATACTGAGCTGCATATGACCATGAGCAATAAATACCTGAAATATATATTAATTTTAATAACATTTCCTTAAAATAATGTTTTGTGTGAATTTCATGTTGATAGTATTTTGTTTTCAAATTCATTGCTAGGATTTTCTGAATATTTCAAAATAATTTCCAAAATTGTTTGTTTTATGTTTAAATACATTAAAAGTATTTCCTAACGATTTTTAACTTTAGTCAGTTTACTTAAACAGTACTCTTTTATACTTCATGATTTTAATTGTGTTTAGATGATGACAGGGCTAGAATGTGGACACAGATTTTGTACCCAGTGTTGGGGGGAATACCTTACAACAAAAATAATGGAAGAAGGTGTGGGACAAACGATTGCGTGTGCTGCACATGCGTGTGATATACTTGTTGACGATGCGACAGTGATGCGATTAGTGCGTGACCCTAAAGTAAAACTAAAATATCAACATTTAATTACAAATAGTTTTGTTGAGGTAAGTAGAAAAATCTGTTACTTTAAAATAATTTTTTTTCATAATTGTCAAAACATATTAATTATTTAAAACACTGGTATTCTACTTAAATGAAATTAACTTTGATAAAGGGGACAAATAATGTTGTTTCAAAACTTTCAATTTCTTACGAATTGAATTGATGCAGATTTGATAATAATGAAGTAGTTTTTCAGGATATTTAAAAAATTGCAATTAACATTTTATTATAAACAGGAAAATTCATAAAAATGACTTGAATACTTTTATAGTTTTTTATTTGTATTTGATACAATTAGTTTATTTTAAAATGTTTCACCAATATTTTTATAAATAATTATATTTGTTTAAACCATTCTAACTACACACTTATTATAGAAAATAAAACGCTTATCAAGATTTATAGTAGTTTTTGCAATCTAATTTATATATGTAACTACAATTTTACACTTTTACATTATTAGGTTTCCAAGAATGTGCTTTCTCTGTCTAGAAAATAATTGGTAAGGAAATATTCTATTTTAGGTACTAGTAAGCTAAATTAGTATATAATGTAAATTATCTCTTTGTTTCGTTTTCGGCAGTGCAACCGCTTACTTAGGTGGTGTCCATCACCTGATTGCAACAATGCTATAAAAGTACAACATGTAGAGCCTAGAGCAGTCACTTGCAGATGTATGCATACGTTTTGTTTTGCCTGTGGAGAAAATTGGCATGACCCTGTTAAATGTCATTTGCTGAAGCGTTGGATAAAAAAGTGTGATGATGATTCCGAAACATCTAACTGGATTGCAGCAAATACAAAGGTAGAAAGTTGTAGACAGCCTTGGTAATTGTTATAGAAACCAAATCTAATCCCTCAAAAAACATTTTACAATGTGATCTTGTGAACAAAATTAAAAACTAAAATCATTCTGTATTTTAAGAACTTGAAAATTATATTTTAAGTAGTTAACATAAAGTTTTACCGCCCCTCAATTTTTCTTATACCTGTTACTTTCCGAAGTCATTCTTAATTTTTTCATCTGGCTATCTACTTTAGCTCTGACTTTTGAGTTTTATTAGCAATCTGTCTTTTAAATTATTTTATCGGTAAAATAATAAATTTATTTCTGTTGTCCACTTTACATCCAGTAATTTCAATCTTTAAAAAAATCATTTTACATTTAAACTCTAAATGAGATAATATCTGATTAAAAACATTACATGTATAAACATTTTCAGATTAGTTACAATTGAATATTTATATTAACTTTCAAATGTATTTTCAAAATTGAATATGATTAAATATTATTGCAATTATAAATTACTAGCCTAACCATTTTGTGTTACTGGAATATCAGAAGAAAAGAAGGTCAAGGAAACTTTATTTTTTTTTTATTCAACTTGTGTCTTTTTTATTGGAAATAGATTTACTTATATTGAGAAAATTTTTCAGTGTCATTTTAATTCTGTTTATTTTTTCGAGTTTTTATTGACAATTCCATCTTGCAATATTATTCTTATCCTAAGTTTTATGAAGAATGTGGGTTTAAAAAAACGCGTCATCACAGACTAAGTAATTTTAAAATATATTAATTATGTTTTGGTATGTAGTCCTTCTTCAGATATTCTACAAAACAATTTAATATAAAAGTATAAAATTTTATGTTTACATTATTTATTAACACTTTTAATTTTTGGACATGTTATTTGCTCAAACATTACAATTTTTTTAAATTCCACAACTTGGATCTTTATTGACACTGACACATACACATATATTCCAGTTTTACCAACGCTATTGTATGATATTTCTCATTATATATAACTCTCATCACTTCTTATACCTAAAAGTCTATTTTTTACCAATTTAACCCCTTTCACAGTTTTCACAATCAATCTTATAAACTACAAATTTTTATTATCTAACCTACTTACACTATCTTTGCAAACTTTTATCATGCTATTTATTTTAAAGAGAGTATAAAATATTGTTTTAAAATACATTTCTTTTCGACATAGTGTTTCAATTTCTTAGTAAGAAAATCGGTATGTAGTAATACAAAGGATAATGTATTCTACTCTAATTTATATTAGATATCTTATTAATGTTATTTTCTTTTAAATTTCACAGTTTTATTATTTGACTATTCACTTTTTATCTTTGACTTTTTCTGGATAATTATTAAATATTGAGTCTTTTTAATAAGACCTAAATTTGTAGTATCAATCTGTTGATTATATAATGTAAACAGGGTGTCTAGTGACAGGGAAAACCGGGAAAACCTGGAAAAGTCAGGGAATTTTAAGATTCTGGAAAATTCAGGGAAAAGTCAGGGAAAATTTTAAAAAATCGGGAAAATATTTATTTTGATTAGAAACAAAACTAGTGGCCATTGCTCTCGAATATTTGGTATTGTAAGCCAGCGGTTTAGGGGCAGGGCAGTCAGGAAATAACACTTCCTTATTTAGATGCCCATTATTTATTTGATAAGCCCAATGCTATGACTTCAGGACTTATGTCAATAAATATTAAACGTGTCGAGTTGGTACAGCTGGGAGGTTTTAGCCTGGACCGTGGCCTTGGGGTGCGCAGTGGTTCTGTTATCATATGGACAGGTGGGGATAACAGATAACTCAGTCTGTTTCTGACCACACAGAACGCTGTGTAAACATTCGAAGCCAGCTATTTGTCTAGACTCGTGATAGTATGTGTTTTATTTGACGGTGATTATTTGTACACTGTTTATTTCAACATGGAAGGTTCCAGTTTTCATTGCCGTAGCAGGCAAGCCCGTCATGCAGATGTCGTCATTACCTCCCCTCCTTCCTTAGGATAAATATAAACTAAAAGATAAAGTGACTGAAGCAGAGATTATATGGTGCGTGAATTTAGTAATGCAACACTTCTTTACGCAATGCAGAAGGTAGTGTGCCTCTTTCTAAGGATGTTCCCTGATAATCTCATTGCACAGAACATGAGATTGGGGAAAGATAACATTTCCTATAGTGTTGTAATCGGTTTATCAAATTATATTAAAGACCTGTTACTGACATCATTGAATCAAAGATTCAATATGATTCTTTATTTATTACATTAAAATAATACATTAACACAGAAAAATCCAACTTTTTATATTAAATACATTTAGTATGATTTATTTTATAATTTTATTTATTTATTTATTTATGTATATAAAAATGAATCTAGTTTGTCTATCCTTTATACACCATTAATCCAATCGACATGAAACTTTGGAAAGTAGTTAAGTACCTCTCATGAACGTTTACAGCAAACATGTACCCCGATTGGCGGTACTAAAGTTGATATATATATGTATATTTAATAATTAAAAATGTTATTACTTTTCTGACCGAGCATTCAGTCACTTAAATGGCAACTAAGAATAACATAAATGCAACTAATATTTGATAGATGGTGGAAATCATTCTATGATATACATCTGATGATTAAATTAAGTAAAAAGATGATTTTTTATCGCATTTTTTATATGTATTTAGGTTATTCTGCATAAGAGCTGTTTTAACACATAACTTATTTTATTTTGTTTACTGTACATTTTTAAGCTAGAATACTATTGAATTGAAAATGCATGTTAACTACCTCATTGCTGCGATATCACTAAGAAAAAATATCAAGGTCACTTGTTAAGAAAAATTTTAATTTAACTTGTAATTTTCATAGAAAATAGATGTACTAATATTGGGAAAATTTTTGAAAGTGTCGTTTTAATTCTATTTATTTTAAAATTCAGTTAATATATGTTGTCAGGAATGTCCAAAGTGCAATGTAACAATTGAAAAAGATGGTGGATGTAACCACATGGTTTGTAAAAATCAGAACTGTAAAACTGACTTCTGCTGGGTGTGTCTAGGACCTTGGGAACCTCATGGATCATCGTGGTAAGTTTAATTCTTCATACAGATATTGAGTTAACAAATATATTCTAACAATTTGAAATAAGGAGGAATTTAAAGCGAAAATTTTAAAAAGAACTTTACAAAGAAGTATACATACTGTATGTGTGTGTATTATATATATATATATATCCCTCCATATCGGAACCCATATCCGTTACTCCAATTTGATGTTTAAGTTTTATGCCAAGTTCAAAGGCCTTTTCAACACATCCTTGAACATAAATGAACTAAAATGTTCCGAATCGAGAAGAGGAAGCGTGTTGTGGTATCTTTAGTTGAAAAATTAAAAATTCTTGATACACTGGAAGTTAATAAAGTTCCTTCAGTTGCTACAAAATTTGAATTGAATGAGTCAAGTGTTTAGGAAATTCGAAAAACAAGGTGAAAATCAAATGTGTGAAAGAAAGCAGACTTCTGTGTGCCAAAACTGCTTCTGTTTTTCGAGATGTAGGGATGTAAAAAACTGAAAAGGCATTGAACATCTAGAGGATCAAACGAGGAAGAGAGTTCTTCTAAGCTCGTATATTATCAGAGATAAGGTTAAGCTGCTTCACTGGCTTTTTTTTTTGGAGTTGTTAAGGGAGTGTAGTGAAAATCTGAAATCAGCAGAACTCCTAGCTAGTAAGGGGTGGTTTAAAAGGTTCAAGTCTCATTTCAACCTTCATAATGTTAAGCTCTTAGATGGGTCACCCTTTGCAGATCACAAAGCTGCAGCGGAATTCCCATCAAAGCTTGAAGACATTATAGAAGAAAGAGACTTCTGTCCTGAACAAGTTATCAACGCAGATGAAAGTAGGCTTTTTTCTAAAAAGATGCTTTCAAGACCATTTTTGTCCAAATCTGAAAAAAAACAGCACCAGGTTTCAAGACTACTAAGGATTGACTTATCCTATTGTTCTGTGACAATGCTAGGGAATTGTGATTAAAAGTTTTGTTGTTTATCATCAATCACAGAATCCAAGAGATAAGGTAAAGATATGAATCACCTGACCGTTTGTTGGCTGTCTAGCAAAAAAGCTTGGGTCACTGCGGATTGGTTTCGTGATTGGTTCACTAGTTGTTTTGTTCCTGAAGTACAAGCTTACCTTGAATCCAAAAACTTGCCTTTCAAACCCCTACTATTGATTGATAATGCCCTTGGACATCATCCAACTGAAAATCCAAACGTCAAAGTCATATCCATGCTCGCAAACACCACATCAATCCTACAGCCATTAGACCGAGGGGTAATGGCTGCTTTCAAAGCTTATTTTGTACGGAGAACGTTTCGTCTTTTCCTGAAATCGATATATGATGCCCCTGAAACCACAGTTTCATTAATGTGGAAAACGTACAACGTCGGGAATTGCCTTATTAACATCAAGGAATCCATTAATGAAAGGAAGCCGTCAACCATAAATGCATGCTATAGTGGTGGAAGCGATTGATTCGGAAAACAATTGAAACACCAAATATGAATAAAATTTTAGAAATTGCTCACAACGTAGAGTTTTCTTAAATCGAATGTCAAGATGTCGAGGAAATCATTCAAGATCATAACAAGGAACTAACAGTGGAAGAGTTGGAGGACATGGTGACATCCTAAACTGAGATAGCTAAACAGCCTGAAGATGAAGATCTTGACGATCATGAAATGAAGCCAGGATATTCCTCCAAAAGGCAACGCAGCTTGCAGATCGCGTGTTAAAAACTGATCTCGTTATGAAAAGAACCTGACCCTCAAATTTCCTTTCAAATAAGGTACAACCTTTCGCAACCTGCGGTAACCCTCCGAAACCTAACCCCCAAGGATATGGAGGGAGTAGTGTGTGTGTGTGCGTGCATGTGTGCGTGCGTGCGTGTGTTTGTGTGTGTGTGTGTGTATATATATTACTTGATCTAAAACCTGTGTTATGAGTCTTTTATAGTTTTAATAAAATAGTCCTATTTGAAATTGTACAATAGACATTTCAGCCTCTTAATAAGTGACTCAAGTTCAGATCATAAAGTTTAGAGTAGTAAGTATCATGATTGTAAAAAAACATTTTTTTTTTTTGACCTTTTGGAAATTACTTATAAAGCATTCGACAACCCTGGTTTTTCAGCTTCCTTTTTTTAATATTAAGCTAGAGAAGTTAGGTAAATACTTCATTTTTTCCCATATGACATACAATTTTTCCCTCTAAGGTTATTTTAAACGATATGACTACATCCATTGGTAAAGTATGAATTTAAACATTGGGGTAAAAGTTTTACCACATACCTCTCATACACATCATATTTCAACTCTTTTTTGAGATTTGAGAGATATTTTAGAACATCAAACTTATATTGCTAAAATTACCCACTTTGGTGATTTCATTGTTTTTTTTTTTTTTTTTTTGTTCAAAATGTTTATTCCAAATAAAAGGTCATAAATAAAGAATAAAATAATTCCAGGTATAACTGTAATCGATATGATGAAGAGGAGGCAAGAGCTGCGCGAGATGCTCAGGAGAGGTCTAGGGCTGCATTACAGCGGTATCTATTCTACTGCAATCGTTACATGAATCACATGCAATCTCTTAAATTTGAACATAAACTGTACGCTTCAGTTAAAGAAAAAATGGAAGAAATGCAACAACACAATATGTCATGGATAGAGGTAAGTATTTATTGTGTAATCTATTGATATATGGTAGTTAAGGTTTATATGAAAATGTCATTTTATTTCTACCTTTCCTAGATCTTCCCCTCTTTATTTTTTGTAGGAGAGTTTGCTTAGTGCTGTTTATTTTATTTATTATAATTTTTGTATCCTCCATGATAAATATTAAGTAATAATAACTTGCTTATAAAATTAGCTTAAATTTCAGGCCTTTGTGAGTCATGGATAACTATCAAATATGTTGTGACAAGTTTTCGGATGCAAATTAGTGCGTTTCTATTCTAAAAACATTTTGTAGAGCATTATGAGAGCAAGTTTTTTTTTCAATTCAACACACATTTGCCTTGAAAAGATGCTCAATTTTATTACTTTATGTTAAACATACTACTTACTAAGAATAACAGCTGTCTGTGTATGTTTGATGTAGGTTCAATTTTTAAGAAAGGCAGTGGACATCTTATGTCTGTGTAGGCAAACATTGATGTATACATACGTATTTGCATATTATCTCCGTAAGAATAACCAACAAGTTATATTTGAGGTAAGATTTTAAACTTTATAAAAATAGTTTACGTTTCTACTTTGCTAATTATATGCCTAATATAATTACTGTAATGAAGGCTATTTAGAATTTATATTTTAATTCAAAAATTTATGTTGTAAAACTTTTAACATAATTTAAACTATGTTATGAACTATGTTTAAAAAGACACAAGTTGTATTTTTATTAAGTTCCTTCTATTAGCTCAATAATTTAATTATAAAAATTTTGGGGTCTTTCCAGATTCGAACTAGGCATCTTCATATTCAAAGTCTAGACTGTTGCCATGGTTACTACAAATTATCATAAATAGTTCTGTAAGGTTAAAAATAAATGAAACTAATACAATAAACAAACTGGAAATAAGTAAACAATGATAATTTTTTTCTTTCTTCCCCTCAGTAGGAATTTACTTTTTTTTAAAAATTTATATTTTAAATTTGTTCTATTAGCTCAAACTCTCCTGATATATCTTGTACAAATTTTCAGTTGTTAATAAAATACGTTTTTGTTCATCCAATCAAGTTTAGCCCTTAACTACTATACTTACGTCTCACAGACGGCCCGGATGTTTACGTTCGGTTCTCTCCCCATCCCCCACACCCTAGAAACCAGTCTGGCCACCTAGCTGCCAGTTGATTAACGGTCTTTAACGAGTGAAAGTCGCATCGCGTTTCTTTTCTTTGTTTATAGGTTAGGGTCAATTTAACGTCTGTCAGACGTATTATAGTAGTTGTGTTACTTTTCTCCCGTAACAGTGACGTCTGGTTGACGTGGTATAGTGGTTGTGTGATTTTTGTGTGTGTATATAATAGCATTATATATATATATATATATATATATATGAACCTTTAGAACATAAATTTATATTATGGATATTCCAACATCTACTGAGGAGCCACCTGCTTACCATGCAGGATTGAAAAGCCAATATGCTTGGAGTGTGCTAGGAAAGTGTGCGCAAGTTGCTTGGAATAGGCTAGAAGTCCTAGACTTGTAGTTCAAACACTTGAAATGGACTACATGGTAAATTAATTTTGTTGAGTTTACTGTTTTGTAACTAAATAAAGTAGGTTTTGTTCATAATTGAAGTGTAACATTAATTATTTTCCTGATTTTTAGAAATCTCTAGAAAAAAATATTTACATAACTTTGGAATTTTTTTTCAATATAATAATAAACAATACAATGCCAAAATTGTTCATATATGCAATGCAACTTATATTCTTTAAATAAACAAATATTTTAGATTAATATTTAACAAAATTTACATAAAACGTTTTTTTTTGTAATCTAACACAAACATTTGTACTTTTTTTGCTACAGAGCCGTGATGGGCTATTTTTATGTCGAACAACACAGTTTATAATTTTTTAGTTTATTTACATCTTATAATTTAACACAAATAGGGTTAAATTTTTTCCCCCAAAGAAATGTGAACGTAAAACATTTTCAAAAAAGTACGTATGACAGACGTATAGTAGTTAAGTAAGTTTTTGAGGGTATAGCAGCTAAGGGTTAAATACATTTTTTTATCCTATAGTGGATGACAATTGATGTTAATACAGTTTTTTTTTAATACTTTTTCAATAACTAAATTATAAAATTTGTAGGGTTCAGCCGGATTCGAACTGAGAATCTTTGTGTTCGAAGGCTAGAACGCCTTGGCACTGCACCAACTTTCCAATACTTAGAGATATATTTCTCAAAGATATATATGAATTTTTCCCTCCTCTGGTTGTCATAGAAACCTCTATTGTACAACCTTAAACTTGTTGAATATATTACTTGTTTTTATTTGCTTACATTAAATACAAGAAATTATTACAAATGCCAATATTTCAAATCTAAAATGTTAAATTTGTTTATAACGTTACAAATGTTTTAGCCTCTTAAGACCCAATAATACACGCCTAATAATGAAGTTGACAAAGACCAGTTTTAAATAATTAGGCAGCTTACCATAAATAATTGTATCTTTCATGTATAGGCATCTTATTATGAGTAAGCGACAGTAGCTTACTTATCGCTTGCAATTTTCTTTAGGCACACATTTGTGCTAGCACAGGACTGTACAGAAGATGCAATTAATTTGGACCAAAATAAAGGCTTTCGAATTACTGGATAAATTCATATGAAACTTAGTTGTGTTATAAACATCCTAGGTTACAACAAACTATACATGTTTTAGTTTAAAATTATTTATGTTAGTTTAATTGTTAATTTCAAAAGTATACATAATCAGTTGCTTCAATTTACTCTTTCCAAAGTACCAAGCAAGTTATACTCATATTGCCACTGTGTAAAGCATTTAGAATTCACAGTAAGTAAACCTAACACTTATCCCAAAGTTGTCTTGTCATAGGGTTGTTGAAATTGGTGAATTCCAACATGTAAGCTTACAAGCGTTGTATGAGTTAAAGGATAATTCTTGTAGAGTCACTGAAATCACTTAGACAAAAATATCAGTCAGGGTAACAATACTAAGTCTAAACAAAAGCTGTTTTAACTATCATGGAGGTTAGGTTAAACACAGCGGATTATAGTATTTTAATAAGAACTAATGTAATCAAATGCAAGCATACATTGTTGAAATTATACTGGCGGTAATGTGTCGATAACAACACTTAAACAGTTAAATCTGAAAAGAGTGCCTCAGTTAAACATGGAGATGGTATTTGTCTATCTCGATATGAGTCTAGACTAGCACTGAAACACATAGGGCAGTTTTTACAGACATCTGCTAAATGCAGATCACAGGTGTGTTTCTGTTACACATAGGAAGCATCTAGAACATAGAACGCCTATTGCATATGCCCAGCTGGTATGACTGTGGCATACATCGGTTCATTTAGCGTGGTATTTGAATCACAGGTATTGGCACCAAATATAAATGAATTCTATACTTCACAAGGAAAATACAAATGTTTAAACATACAAATTTTGTAATCTTTTAATTTAATTAGTGGATTTATAAAATTATTATTACCATGACATTTTTACATTACTGAGGTAAAACAAAGTTTTATTTATATAAAAAAGTACATAAGACATACAATTTAGTTTTAGCTGAAATTTAACCTGATTGTGTTTAGTATATAAATCTCAAGTGAAATTTAACTGGACCCCATTTACCACAACCATTTATAATCACCACTATTACCATATTTGCACTTTGTACTAGTTTCAGGTAGAAATTTATTAGTATAGAAGTTTGTTTGATGGACAGTATGCTCTTATATTTCATTTGTGTAAATAATATGAAAACCAACAATCATTCTTGACACACTGTGTCTATACTATTGTTTACTTACTCGTCCAACTATCAACAACTCAGTACCAGTATTTTTTTTTTTTTGACAACTCTCCAACTACAGTATTGTTAGATGTCTTAATAACATTATTTTCCATTACTTCTATTCCAAATGGTTCAGGCAAAACTATAGCTGGATAGTAGTGATGACTAGCAGAAAAAACAACAAACTACTTGGTGGAGAAATGGTCTCGAAAAAATATATTACAGTACTCAAGCAAAGGCTGCAAGGACTTGTTGGGGTAGGTTACTCAGTTTATTTTGTTTATGCCTCCATTTGTTGTTACAGGAAAACCAGAGAGATTTAGAAACTTCAACAGAAATTTTGTCTGAATATTTAGAAAGGGATATAACATCAGAAAATTTATCAGATATCAAACAGAAAGTTCAGGATAAGTACAGGTAGGTTGACGTAATTGAGACAACTGCAAATTTTAAATAGCTTTGATTTTGAACAAATGTTATTTTAATGTATTTTTTAACAGTATTTAATAAATCTGTAATTTTAAAACTTTTCAGATTTTTACCTGGGTTTACAAAAAATAATATATTGGTTTTTTACTTGGGTTTATAAAAAATAGTTTACAATTTAGGAACAATTAGAAATAAGAGCTATTCATGTTCATTTGACTGCTAGAAATAACAATTGAACAAATAATAAGCCTTTTAAAAATCAAGTCAAAGTTGTGTTATTTATTTATTGTAATGTTTCGGCAACTGATTTGTTGCCCCTATCAAGCCTGAAAACAATTTTACATTACATTATAAAATGCAAGTACACTCATAACAGAAATTTAAAACTTTAAAAAAATTTTCAATGAAATTTTAGTCACAAACTATAACCCACCTACATGGTGAGTCTTATATTCATTGTAAATATAATTAAAATCCATAACAAAACTGAGAGAACAACAATATACAGTCAACTCCCGATTATCCGGGATAATTACCGGCAGGGCCGTCACGGATAATGTGAAATCACGGTTAAAACAAACACCATAATATTAACAGTCCTACTTCTACCCAATGACTGTAAAAACAGCTGATAAATAGTACCGCCTCCTGTTGTACCGTCACTACTGTACAGTTTGTTTTGATCAGAAGCAACGCATAGACTGACCACTGAGGAAGTGTAGTGTTTACGTTCGATTCGAGCGATCGCAAATGCGGCGTTCGGATTTATTCACCGAAAATCGCCCGCTCGCGCTCGGGGTTATCGCACCTCCATGCATCACGTTCGATGCTTCGATGTGCTCTGATCTGATTGGATGTAGGATATAACGCGTAATTAGGGATTCGTGCGTCATAGAACAGCATGAATTTATAAAAGACAACAAAAAATATAACGTAAACTCAGACATGCTGACTGAAACTCTGCTCCCGAGTACGCGTCGCGCGGAAACAGGTAGGAAGGACTCCCCAACGACTGTCCGCGCTCTTATCCGTCTGCCGCGTTCACATTTGACTCCCCCTACCCGGCTCTAAGTGGAGCTGACGATCCCGGTTGATCCGCAACCAGGTTGATGTGATCCCGGATAATCGGGAGTTGACTGTACACACATAAAAACACCCAAAGAAAGTAACCATACATAAAACAACAAAAGAGTTCAACATGCAGCCCCATTGACTTGGATGCTTTTAATTTATACAACAATGGCTTATAAATCTACATAATTTATCAAAATCATTTTTAATATTGAAACCATTCTTCTGTAAGTTAATATGGAGAACTTCAGAATCAGTCCTCTTCCTCCAGTTCTGGACTCATTATCCAGTATAAATTATACTAGATATTATATTTTTTGAATGCATTTATAATTTACTATGCATTTACTTAAATATTTTAAGGTTTTCATATATTGTTAAAAAAACCGTTTTTCAGGCTTTTATATAGTTATTAGTTTTAAATACAGAAACTCTCTTAACCCATTCACTTACAATGACGGAGTCGCCGTTGCGGCCCAGTTGCCCACTGAGTGAAGCGACAGTGAATCGCCGTCCTCCATTATAGCTTGTTTGTGTCGTGTTAGTTCTCTATAAATCCAATAGATCGCATATGCTCCTTGTTCTGCAGGCTTTGGGCTTTCCAATGGTTCTATTTTTATCTTCTTTGGACTGTCCGTTTCCTAAATAATTACTTTTAATCTGAAGACCAATCAGCTGACATCGTCTGTAATGTTGTGTTTACGTTGTAGTTGTGTGCAATATGTTTATAAGCTAACCTTGTAACGTTTCTAGCCCTTTTTACCTCGGTAAGTTTTACTTTTATTTGAAATGTGTTGTTAATTGCTTATTACCAACATAATTAATTTTACTTACAAGGGCTCTAGTTCTCCGCCACAGCTCAGGCAGATTACTGTCTGTCTGTAACGGTCTTCATATCTTGAAGCTAGAACTAGGTTACTTGTGAAATGAGTATTGAAAGTTTTAAAATACAAAGTTAAACCATTTAAACTAGCAGAGTCTTATTAAATTCTTATTTAAAGGCTTATTAAATTAAGATGTATGGGATTTGTGTGCTCGTTAAATAATTGCTCTCTTAATCTTCAATTAAAACAAATCCAACATATTTTATTTAGCAAAAAATTATAAAATTACAAACCAAAATACATATTTCTGAAACATTGCGTTAGTTACTGATTTGTGAACATTTAACAATTTACTTATGAGGAAATTTACATATTAACAAATCAATGGCTGAAATGACTCTGTTTTCGAGTTTGCTTGCTTGCTCTTTTCATAATTAATTCTTACAATTTAAACTGAAAACAAATGCACCAAATAATGCATAAATTACATTTATGTACGTATTGAAAAATTTTAAGTTTATTAATTTTGTACTAAACTGTTTAAGCATTTAAATTTTGTGATAGTTCACCAAAGTTTGAATTTGTTCACTTAGCTGTTTTAACAAGGTGTAGCCTCGCATCCTTCTATTTTCAAAATCCTTACAATGTTCGCTCGATCATGATTTTGTAAAATGGCTGCTGGAACTCAGCGTTCCATCTTCGTTTTTGGCAATGTGCGCTGTCTTCTACATTCTGATTACAAGAAATTAAAAAAAAACTATTACATTAAAAGTTCAAAACAAAACATTTCCTAGCTCTTGAAGACGGCCGTTGCCTTCTACATCCTGATTTCAAGCTATTGCTGTTACATAAAAAAATTAAAATAAAACACTTCTTCGCTCCTCGCACTACAAGACATGTTTCTTCCCTTACATCTTGGTTACCAGAGAGTTCAATTATCGGTAACAAGCAAGCGTCCTAGTTACCGTGCATCGATGTGTGCATATTACTTTAATCTTAGTTTCAAACTCTTCCTACAGATGCCACTACCAACCAGATATTTGATTTATTTCTACCAAATCACATTTTTTTTGATCTAGTTCTATTATTGTTACATTTTTTAATACATTCTCATTCGTTTTCTGAAATTTCCTTTTTTAATATGTAACACCATCTAAAATGTGTTACAACCTAATTGTATTTAGTTTGTTATTTGTGTTCTTTTTAAGTTAAAAATATGTGGAATTAATATTTTATTTGTTGATGTGTGTTGATTTTATTTGTTATGTGTTAATGTGGGAAGGAGTTGAAGGATTGTGAAATTGAAAGAATTATTGGAGAATGTGACAGTGACAGTGAAAGGGATTTGTTTGATGAAACAATCCCTATTTGATAGTGATAATGAAATAAGACAGTTGAACATTAAATCTCAAACAGATGAAGATGAAAGTGATGAATCAAATAAAATCATAATAGACTGTAATATAACAGGTTCACCACATCATGAAAAATGTAATTTGCCTCTTTCTGCAATAAGTGATAAGTTACAACTTGAGCAGCCCTCTTGTAATTATGTTAGGCCTAGGACTCCACTAGATGTAAATAAAGTAATTTTTGATACAAATGTCCATGATAGGCCTGTATTACCATCTAATTCAGATGATGAAAGCTCACAGATATCCAATCCAATTGAGCTACTCGATCAAATCTACCGTGATAAAATAATTGCCCCTCTGTCTCCTACTGCTAGTGAGGAGGCTGATGACCCTAGTTTTCTTGATCCTTGTCCTAGGCCTATTAGAGTTAGTACTAGAGGTAGGGTTGAAATAAAACAAACTCCCTCAAGAAGGTGCAAGGTTTGTAGTGCTCAAGGCAAACGCAGTGGAAGTGTAAACTTCGTGCTTTACTTACCAGAATGTTTCAAGTATACCACACAAAAGTTAACTTTTCTTGACTTTTGTGAAATTGTAACATATTCTTTGCACTATTAAAAATATTTTAGAGTATTTTCAAAGGTAATTTATGCTTTTATTTTAGGATAATTGAAATTTTAAAAAAATTTTAATATTTTTCATTGAAACACTTTAGTTTTTTACATATTATTAAATTATAAAAGAAAAGTTATTATCAATATTAGTATATATTTTGAAGGAAAAAGTAATTCTGAATATAAAAATAACAATAGGCTCCATAATAAATATAAATATGAACTGAAAAGAAGTAATCAACAAAAGCATTTAAAAATTGTCTAAAAAATTAGTTTTTTATGGCTAAGTCGGTGTAAAAAAAATTGTAAGCGAATGGGTTAATAATTTTGAGAAAATTTTCCAATTGGTCTACAGGTATGTTGTTGAACTAAATTTTGTCAAAACTAATTAAAACCTCAAAACTATTGTTTATAAACTAAGAGTTTAATTCAATGTAACTATATTAATAATTACCGTACTTAATTAGAACATCCAAAAATCCAGATTTATGAATTAATAACTAAGTACACCTGTAGTTAAATGATAAATGGATCACCAACAAACATATACAGTATTTATTATTTCAATTCTATTAGAAAATGAATTTAAAAGGCTAAATAGGGGCTACATTTTAATGTAAATTGTGTTTGTCTATTAAACCCAATCAGAAATTTTTTTGTTACTAGAAAATACATTCCAAAGAAGAATACAATTATGTGTATGCCTCAAAAATCATAATCATTCAACTTTTTAAAAACATGAACTTTTCCTGAACATGCTAATACACATTAAACTGGATAAACTGAATTTTTCATATAACACAGAACACTATTTCATACAACAGTAAAGATATTTTTAACACAAAACTTTGGGAGGCTATTCAAGTTGTTCTGATTCAATTGGGTCTGTGTGAAACAAACTGTACAAGATATAATTAACTCATGGTTAGATAAATATAATAATGACCTGTAAAAACGACCTTGGAAAAGTATGCCAACTTAATTTACAAAGAAGTAAATAAATTGACACAAAATTATTAACACTTTGAAGCCTAGCCCCTTAGTAGGTCTCTTATCTGCCTGGACGTTATTAGGTTAAATATAAAAAATTCCTGGCATATAATAATTCCATGTTTACAAAATTACATTGTTTACAAATTATACATTGTTGTGAAGGGAATGAAACAACTGTTTATACATATCAATTAATAACTTACATGTAGATGTTGTTATGCTCGTTTGAAAACTGTATAAAACAGCCAAAAAAAATAAAATAGCACTGTACTTCACTGCACTTCACTATACAAATTTTACATTGAAATGAAAAAAATATTACATGTTATATATCATTTTAAAGATAAAAGAAAATGTAATTTAGAAATATTTATTTTAAAATTTAGAAAACTGTAAAATCGGGTCATTTACATTTCCATTCAGTTCATCAATGAAAGATATGTTGATTATACCTCGGCCAAGATCGGTTTCACTGTCACTGTTACTGTCTAACACATCTTGTATTGAATCAGTTCCCAAAGTGTCTAGCTTTTTTATTTATAATATATTATCTCTAAGAATAAAAATTAAATATACTAAATAACTGAATGATAAATTTAAAGCAAAAAAAACATTACATTTGGAAGCCGAAACAAAAATTACACACTACAAATTAAATAAATGAAATGGTGGATAGATAAAATTTAGAATAAACAACTAAAAACTTGAAACGTAAACAACCCATACTAATAAAACAGTCATTATCTGACCAAACCAACATTTGTCAAACAAATGTCTGAAAACTCTCAGTTGCCACTCTTAAACAAATAAGTTTTTGTTTGTAAAATAAACTCTGAATTACCTAAAGGTAAAGACATATAAAGTAAAATAACTAATATAAAGAACCTTAACGGCAAAATTGAGAATACGCGGGAATTATGTTGCTGTGGAAATAAATACAGGAACTCAAGCTATGGCAACTAGGCAATCTAAAATCGGGAGTAAGCTTGAAAATGTTAAAATCCTGTTGCATTCATGTATTCATAATTTTCCAAAGGCTGGGGCTTCATTAAAAACCTAACATTCCTTTTTGTGTTCTATATCATTTCATTATATGATCCAGTATCTTAACAAGGTGGCAAACAGAGTGATTTTCATATTTTTTGTACTCTGTAGAAAAGACTCCATTTTATACATTTTCACTTTTGTTAGGAATATTTTTATATATTTTGAGTACTTATTTCTACCTTTCTTAACATTAATTTTTTTTTTTTTTTTTTTTTTTTTTTTTTTTTGATGCATTTTGGAATAATTATTTTTATAACTTTAATAGCATTGTTCGCCCAAACCTAGAGCTCGTTGAACTTCCTTAAACAAAAGCTTCTGTTGAAGCATTATTTTGTGGAAAAATATTTAAAGGGATTATCATCTGGTGGCTGAGCATCAATAATAAACATAGCAGGAAATATGTTGAATTTTATTATTTCCTTCTATTCAAAATTCCTTTAAACAAACTGTTTCTTACTATGCAAGTGTTTGGAACTAGCTTCTTTTTTTTGTTTTCCAAGTGTTTTCATATTATTTGTTCATTTAATACACTCTTTTCTCCTAATCAACATTCCAAAATAACTTTAGATCCACATGTGTTCTTCATTTTGGTATAATGTTCAGATTTCCATGCCTTAGTTTTGTCTTCCTTATTTTTCAGGAGGCTATTAGAATTTTTTTTATCAGTAGCCTATTAATTTCAGTAGACTAATGTGCTTACAGTGTATTATTTTATTGATATCTAGTTTGGTTCTAAATTTAGTAACCCATTAAAAACAATTGTTTATCTTTTTTCATTGTTAATTTTTTATTTTAATTTCAAAGTTGTCAATACATTATCAACAAAAAGTTGTGAAATATTTCTAAACTATATTTATTTTGTCTATATTCTCTACATTTGTCACAATTTGTATATTGGACAGGTTAGAAGAAAAGTTGTAACTAAATCTAAAGAACTAATTAGGGATACAAAATACCAAAGGTTAGACAAGTCAAGTATTGCTGTCTATGTTTTGAAGACTAATCATAATTTATATGTTTATAATATTAATTTAATTACGAATGTTAGGATAGTTGAATAAATAAATTGATGACTAATTTTGAATGTTTACATAATAGTAAATATGATCCCAAGATTTTATTATACCTGATAGAGACCCTATTCTATTTTTTATTCACTTGTAAAGTAAGATTATGATTTTTGTATACAATCATTTTTGAATTGTTACTTTTTTTTATTTAAAATTTTTAAATAAGTATTAGTTTTAATGTTATTTTTAAATTAACATTATTCTTGCTTTCCTCCCAGGAGGCACGGGGTTCTTTATTATAGGAGTAGCTACTGTGTTTGGTGAGGTGGTAAAGTAGTTAGGTAGATTATAAATAAGGTAATTATGAAGATATAGGCAGTTTTTGTGGCTATACATCTGAGGATATTAACTTGGTAACCAATATGTACATTATTAGGTAAACATGTTTGTAGTTAGAGGTTTTTGAGTATTTGTTATTAGAAAATGTATGGTTGGTAAAGTGTAGCTATAATAACAAAGTGGGGATGAAATAAAGTAAGAGTGGTTTTATGTGTTACAGATACTGTGATTCTCGAAGGAAGGTACTTTTAGAACATGTGCACGAAGGCTATGAACAAGATTGGTGGGAATATATGGAGTGATATGTGATTCAGTTATAAAAAATTCAAATGTACAGAAATTTAATTTCCTTGTAATAATTTTTTATGTTTAACTACAATATATTTTTTTTATGAATAGATTATTTGAAAAGAACTGGTTAAATTATGCGAAGTTATGTTTATATTGTCATATGTTCACAATAGTTTGTATTTATCGCTGCCTCAGCACGCAATCTGACACATAACTGATGTAAAAATCTACACATTTTTAAAACATTTCCTTGAATTTTTTGCACATTAGTTTTGTTTTGAGGCTGTGCTTATCATAAATAGTTGCTTGATTAGACGTGGATGACATGTAGCCATTCATTATTTTCCAGTTTTTGAGAGCATACAATTTATTTGCTTTTGATTGTTTTTGTAAAAAAATTAACATTTTTGTAATTAGTCGTATTTCCCAAACCATTTTAGCTACTGTTGCTGAAGATTTAAAATTAATACTATGTTAATTTTTCATAATTAGAGCCTTAATGCCAATAATCAGTCATTTTCATTACGTGAGTTTTTGCTATGTAGAGGGCATGCACAGCTTATTTCCACATTCGGAGACAGTTGAGAAAAGATTTCATCAAGCGTTAGGTGCCAATCAGTGTCAATAGTCCATCTTACATCTTTGACAACAGTCAGAGCGCTGAAGTGTTTTCAGTCCATGATCATTACAATCTGTCGCTATCTTTTAACGTTTTGCTTCAAATTACCCTCGTTTGAGAAGCACCTTCCTTCAAAATGTTGCTTCAGCTGCAGAAACAAGAGGAAGTAACTTAGGGTAAGGTCAGGGGAGTAAGACAAATGTCCGAAAACATCTCATCAAAACTCCTCAAGCCGGTCTTGGGTCTGACAAGCATCATGTGGGGGCGTTCTCAAGGAACAAAAAAATTGTTTTTGTTTGATAGACGCAGATCGACAGAAGGGTATGCATAGCTAATTTCCAAATTCAGAGACAGTGGAGAAAATATTTCATTAAGAATTAGACACCGATTGGTGTCAATAGCCCGTCGGACATTTTTAACAACAGTCAGTACTCAGGAAGTATAAGGGCTACTTCGTTGTTCATCGTATAATATTGTTCTCCATTCAATGAATGACTAGTGGCAACAAGAAACCATTGGCCTTGAAAATGTCTTTACCATAAACATTACATAACTCGGGATGAATTTAAATTCCATTTTTTTGCCGATAATAAACAAATAATTTTTATGAATTACTCAATTGACGGAAGGAACTAGTGTAACCTCCATAGTGACTGAAGCCTGACTGACTGCTCGATCGATGCATGCACATAGGAATTTTACTGTGCTGCCACTACATCCAGAAGCAAATTCCCCACGATTCCCAGACGTTTACTGTCTACCACATGGATTTTTAAAAAAAATAGTGTTACTTATGAGACATCCTTATTATTTTGAGTTAAATAATTAATTTTCTTAAATTTAAACAAAAGTTCCATATTTCATTATTTTATATTATCAATTGAATTTGGTTAGTCTTCATTACAGTTTACATTATGAGTACACCGCTGTTTTGAAATACAATTAATAAAGATGACCTATTTTCATAGTGGTAGATTCCTACAAATGCATAAATGCTTTGTGGAAGTGTGGTACAATTTATCTGTAACTGAAACAATTGTATTTTTATAAATGAGAACTCATTATTAAAACTAAAATTTGGTTGTTGAACTTTAAAAATATGTAATTTATTTTAACTTGGTTTGAATAAGCCAGTCGCCCAATGTTCAAAAATATTTAAAAGAATTGATTTTATCAAATTGGTAGTATCACAGTGATGATTAAAAATCTTAGAAAAAATAATAACTGTTAGGGTGCTGAATCAAATATCTTTATTGGAATGAATACATTTCTTACCTGTGCAATCAGTGTCAACAAAAATTGATTGCTGGTGCCATAAATTCATTCAAAAACTAGTAAGCATCTATAAATGGCAGATAGAGAAGCTTAGAAATAAAATAATTAATATTAATAACATATTAATTATTGGTTTTTTTTATTTATAATTTAAATTTTGTAAGGTATTAAGACTTTAAAAGAATGGGCAGACATAGACATACCAAATTAAAAGAAATGTTTTTACCTCTGGATTTAATTTTCAGGCATCAAACTGTTACATCTACCAAAAAACAAGTTTTAAAAAAATCACCAATTATTAATTTTGAATAACAATTTACAAACTCACATGTGAGTTGTGCCTGTCGAGTTCCCCAATAGCCTAATACCTTCTGTAATGCGTTCAATTGACATAAATTTTGATATCTTTAAAATTACCTGTAACCTTATAAATAAATATTGACTAAATAAGCCTTTAATAATTTTTATTATAGGAAAGATTATTTATTAAATTTCCCAAAACTATTTTATATGTTTAGTTTTTTATGAGGGTTTTATAAAAAATACAATAGTTATATACAAATATAATATATAGTAGCAAAGAATTGGCATTTTGCAGTTGGTCGCTTTGTTTATAATGTAACTTCAAAGAATCTCTGAGTTTATTATCCTTGGATGTTTATTAGGGGTAATAATCATAGTATAAAAAAATCTATTGATTATGAAACATGAAAAAGATTTTGGATACAGGAAAGGATTGTAAACAAACCATATCCCTTTCAAATATTAAATAATGTTTTTAAAATATAAAATGAATTTAATAAATTAGAAAATTCATTAAACCAGTTTTGTGTTTAATAAACAAAGAGTTCAAAATAAATACAATGGTCATAAATACAACGAGTGATAAAAACATAAATTGAAAACTGTTTCTTCTGTTTTGATGGAGAAAAAATTTCGTTTACTAACAACTTTGATATGAAATTTATGCTTGAACTTAACAAAATAATAACTTGTCAAATTTATTATTTAAGTAAGTTGTTGAAAAAACTTTCTGAGGCGTAAATTTTAGTTGTACTAAGTCAATGGTTACCAACTTTTTTTTGTCACATACCCCTTGGTCCTTTTTCTACTAAAATTGTGCCCCCTAAAATGTAACTACCACTTATCACTGCAAAACTTACATAACTCATATATTCTCTGCTTAAATTTCTTGTTCCCTTGTAGCACAGACACACATGAAAAAGAGTGTGTATTATATATATATATATATATATATATATATATATATATATATATATATATATATATATGAAGTTGATATATTACTATTGTAAATACCTTTATCCACTACTAAGTGCAATAATTTTAGCTTGTTGTGATGAGGCACCTTTTGGTCACTTGACCATTGTCGAATCACTGATATTTTTCTGGTGTAGATGTTCGGTCCGTCTAGGTGGAAACTATTTACCCCCGGAAACTATTTTGGTCATCATAGATGTCACCTCTCTCTATACCAACATCCCTCATGCACACGGCCTATCTGCAATAAAGAATTTCCTAAAGAAACGCCCAGGCAAGCCTTTTCCCACTACACCTTTTCTTGTGAACCTGACCAGGTTCATCCTCGAGAGGAACAACTTTCAGTTTGAGGGAAGGAACTACCTTCAAGTAAAGGGAACAGCAATGGGCACTATAATGGCCCCATCGTACACAAATCTGTACATGGGATTGTTGGAAGAAAGTTTTCTAAAGACACAAATAACCAGCCATTATCTTTTGGTCACTTGACCATTGTCAAATCACTGATTATTTTTCTGGTGTAGATGTTCGGTCCGTGAGATGTTGGTATTTGTTGATGTTACACGCATTTTCTCTTGATTTGTGTGCATAATGTTTTTATATTCTGTATATGTGGTCTGTAGGTTCATTAAACTGTTGTGTAACAACAGTATATATATATATATATATATATATATATATATATATATATATATATATATATATATATATTGATATTTTACGTTGTCCATTATTTTTCCGTTGCACTGACTTTATGAAGTTGATATATTACTATTGTAAATACTTTTATCCGCCACTAAGTGCAATAATTTTACCTTGTGATGAGGCACCTTTTGGTCACTTGACCATCGTCGAATCACTCGCGTATTTAGGTGTGATATTAAGTGCTATGCATTGTTTATTAAAATTTATTTTGTTGATGCAATTTTCAAGTTTGATTTTGAGGTTAAGGAATTTCCTGTAGAGTTGGTTACCTTGGTAGGTGTTAAAATCTTGATATTTTACGTTGTCCATTATTTTTCATAAAATCAGTGCAACGGAAAAACAATGGATAACGTGTATATATGAAGTTGATATATTACTGTTGTAAATACGTTTATCCACCACTAAGTGCAATAATTTTACCTTGTGTGACGCTTATGGCACTTAGTGGTGGATAAAAGTATTTACAATAGTAATATATCAACTTCATAAAGTCAGTGCAAAGGAAAAATAACGGACAACGTAAAATATCAAAATATATATATATAAAGTTATATTGTAATAATTTACAAACAATATTATTCCACCACTAAGTGCAATTATTTTACCTCATGTGATGAGGCACCTTTCGGTCACTTCCAAAAGGGGCCTCATCACATAAGGTAAAATAATTGGACTTAGTGGTGGAATAATTGTTTACAACAATAATAACTTTGCAAAGTCAGTGCAAAAGAAAAATAATGGACAATATAAAATATCACGATATATATGTATAAAATTCATACTAGATTTTATGTATTGAATTTGCACTAATAACTTACTTTTTATAATTGATTTTCTTTTATAATTTATTGCATTAATTTTTTTATACAATGCAAAGTATGATTTTAGGTTTTACTTTTTATATACTTGTGCAAATGAAGCTGTAATTCTTAGAAAAACAACACACTTCACATAAAATTTTATATATTTTAATTAAAGCAGAATATTTTTGGTATGTCTTTAATTTTACAGCATTGGCAGAGGTAATGTAAGTCTAGTTGAATACAAAATGGTGTTAAAATCTGAAGACGATAAATGTCTTAGAAAATAGTGATGGAAAATACGTTATTAGTTCTGGAAACCTGTTGAGCTGTCTTTTCTCAGTAAGATCATTGTGGCTGCTTTGTTGCACATTGTAGTTTTAAAATCTTATTCAATTGTAATAGGCAAACCCTTAAATCTAGGCTTGCGTTTTGTACTTCTATTTGAATTTGTTACACACAAACGTCGGGTGTTATCTGTCTTTCAAATTATTCCTTGCTAATGTTTTAAATAGTTTCATTAAAATTATTTTGTAATTTCTTTAAATTCATCTCATCTTAACTAAAACCTACTATTACATTTTCAAATATTATTTCCTCTAAACATTTTTTAGTTTTAATTCATAATAATTGACTGGTTTTCCCCTAGTCTTTGCTCGCCCTTTGTATTGTATTACCACTTACCTAGTATTGTATTTCACTTTACTAAAATTGGGTTTAGCTACTGCTTCCACTAGTTACCCGTCTTTGTACTCACCAAGGTTCTAAATTCTTGTTTTCTGTGATTTCATTTTGAAACCAGTGTTATTTTTATTATTTGTTGCATCCCAAGTAACTTTGGTATTCGATTTTATTTCTCTCAGTGAATTGAGTCCTTCTCACTTCTATTTCTTTTATTTTTGCACAGCATCCACCATTACCCATTATTTTCAGTGAACCCGTAATTGGTTTGTTGTGTGCCCCAGGTTGGGAACCGCTGTACTAAGTGATAATCTCCATTATGTGCTAGTAAGTTTTCATAATTTACTTGAACTATATATTTGACAAGTGATTAATTTAGATGTATGAGTTTGATCAATTGTCATGAACAATAAAATCCACGATGAAATGACAAAAATTTTAATATAAAAACAAACATGGCAGTTTATAATAAATCAATCTAACAATTAATAGAATTCACAGAAATAGTTTTCTTTGATTTACTATTATAGGTGTTTAAATGGATATTATCAATTTACTATTTGGATACAAAATGGATATAATGTCATTAATTTTTTAAGCTTGTAAATATTTACACACGAGATGAAACAAAATTTAGTCAGGAACCTTCTTACCTACACCTTCTACTGCTGGTAAAAATAATAGCATTGTATCGTATATTGTAATTTTCAAATATTTTCGAACTTTAGTCTTAGACAAATAAAACCGTAACATTAATTTTGTTAACCACGCCTTTTTGTACATAACTTAAAAATCGTACTTGTACATTTATTGTTAATGTTAGGGTTTATGTTGTTAATTAGAAAGTAAAGAATTATTATTATTTTAATGTTGGTATTTTTGTTCCTTTAAAATTTTCCTTTCCTCTTTTTAAAACTAAATTATTGGTGAATCAAAATACAAATCCAGGATATATTTGAAACATACTGTAAACACAAATTTTTTAACGTTTAATCGCTTTATTTTTGTATATGAATAATAAAATCTTTCTTAAAATTAAAAAAAAGCTTGATCTATTTCTAGTCATTATTTTGACATCCTCACAGATTTATCAATTGCTTAACCCTCAAGGACGCGCGCTGTTGTAAAAAGTACAACAGTTTTAATATTTTGATTCTTGTTGAAACCTGTTGGTAGTTATTTGTTCAAAACACCGTTCTATTCTTCTATTGGTCCCCCCATCTACTCTTATCAGTTGTCATCAATGTCTTTATTCTATCAACATAGCCTCAGTGTGCGATTAGTTCTGGTCAGTCATCACTGTTGTACAAAATACAACAAGGCGCCTTCTGACGTTTTTATTTTTTCGGTGCAGTTTTTTTTTCTCCACGATGGAACGTAAGTTTTTTATATACATTTTTTTAAAGAATTATGTAATTATTTGTTTTGTTCAACATTTTTATAAATTTTCATGTTTTAGGAGTGAATTTGGAAGACATTCCAAAAATTTTACAGGATCTTTCTGATGAAGAAATTGATAATGCTGAATTTATTGTAAGTGACGACGATCTGAGCGACGGTGAAGCTGAAAAAAGTGATCATAACTCAGAAAGTGAATTGGAAGGTGATTGGCACTCTACGTAAGAACAAACGGGAAATTCCACCAGAATTTCTGCCTAATAAAACCAATCAGCCAGGTACTACCTTGTTTGGGTTCCAGAATGATCGAACCATGGTCTCATATACAACAAAAAAAATAAAGCTGTAATATTGATTTCGACTATACACGACTCAGATGATGTTGACGAACAAACAAATAAGCCAGAAATTATATTGCAGTACAACAGAACGAAAGGTGGAGTTGATAGTAATAACCAGCTTTGTGCTACATATAGCGTTGCCCAGAGGACAAGAAGATGACCAGTTGCATTATTTTTTGCTCTGATAAACATTGCTGGGGTCAACTCACAAGTAATTTTTTCATTGGTAAGACCAAACTTTTAATAACTCGATTGAAAGTTAAGGAAAATGTAGAAAACCGAGATGTTGTATAAAATACAACAGCGCGCCTACTTACGTTAGATAAAAAGGCGCGCGTGCATGAGGGTAAATAGCAATATTCCAACAAGTTTCTAGCAATATCAGTATTCATTCAATAAATATCATAGAATTTGGTACAAATGTAAACAAAATAATAAATAAACAAAGAGATGTGCATAAAGAACAATAATTATAAATGAAACCAAAATTAAATTTTCATTTGTAGGAGAAGAAAGTTATTTTAAGTAGGTATTCATGAAAAGGCAGCTTAACAAGTGTATGAAACACTAAGGAAAATAAAGAACTTTAGTTGACAAAAATTGTAAAAGTGATGCTTTGAGGGCAGAGCAATTGGCAATTGTTATTAAGAAGAATAAAATTTTATTTTTATAAAAACACTAAAACTTCAAATTGCCACAAGTTTACTGAGAAGGATAGCAGCACTTGAGATTGCTAAAGAACAAGAAACAAAAATTGTGTTTCGTCAATTGTGTTAATTAATTTATTATTACAAAAAATAATTGATGTTCAGTTGAAAAATCCTGAAGTGGTGCAACTTGAATGCTTCTGCACATGGAGAACTCTCTAACCTCTGATTGAATGTAGATATCTCCAAATGGTTTTTAATAATTTTTTCTGTGGGAATAGCAATGATAAATACTGCAGACTTTGTTTATACTAAAATTTTCCAAAATATAATTTCTTAATCATATTTAGTACAATTTTTGCTGGCTGAGGTGGTCATAATTTGCTCTTTAGGTAAGATAATTCAGAGCAATGAGGATTTAATTTAATCTTTATTTGGAGAAATTAGGATTTACCTCTGTAATGTAAAGTCCACTGCAGTCTTAAAGTGGCATCAATTTAGACGGGTTCCACCAATGTGATAGACTGGTAGTGCTTCCTTCTTTTCAGTATGGACTTCCTCAAAAACTATTTCTACAAAATCTTCTGATATAATTTTCTTCATACGAGTATATACACTAGAACAGTAAATGTCATGAAGGAGGAAAACTTGCCTTCTGGTTTGATTTTATCAGAGGGATGACCAGTAAATCTAGATTCAAACTGCTTGATAAAGAATGGAGAGGAACAAACATTAGTGGTAAAAAGCAAGAAAGTAAGCCTCTGTATGGAGTGAAGTCATCTGATATCTACTCTGTGATTTGTAAAAAAATGCTGCCTTTTCCTTATATCGCTTGTACACCATTTGAGGTCTGGTATTGGTAGTGGCATAGCACTCCAAGTTTCACGTACTCTTTTGTTTTCTGATCATAAAAGAATTGACCAGTGGAAGTTTCATATTTTGGTTATGGTCTCAATCTATAATGCTTTTACATAAACCATACAAGATCACTTCTCTCTCGAATAATGCAGTGTAATACAATGTTGTCCTCCAAATAAAAAAGCAAAAGCATAACAACTCCTGTTCCCTAAGTGCATTATGTGTATGACTTCTTTAGTGTTTATAGCTTACCCCACACTCAAACAAAAATGTAAACCCAAACAAAGATATTTACAACTCCACTGAACTTACAAACTAACTTGCTGTTCATATCTGTTTCTACACAAACAAAACAGGAATATCATTTTATATACTATACCAAGAACACACAAAATATCCACAAAGATAACATCAAACCTGCAAATTCTACATAAACGCAACAAAAATTAGCAATGCCACAGTACAAAATATACAAACATTTCCAGCTACATGCAACATACTTAGTTATTACCCAATTACAATAAAATTTATATACACTTTTTGACATCATAACCCCTAAAAATCACCTTGTATCCCTATTCTACTACACTCCCCCCCCTCAACCCGAAATAACCATGTGGTTAATTATGACGTGGTTACATAGTGGAATACATTTCCGAAAATGCCTATCCTCATTAAACACAAAACCTATGTGCTGTTATAAACAAATGTGATATAATATATGTTTAGTGTAAACTAACAACTCAAATTGAAGACGGAATCAAATAATATTAAAAGATGATTGTTATTGATCATTGTAACATTCTAAGTTAATATTAAATTGTATATCATTGAGCGGGAGTGTTGAAGTTTTCTATACCATGTTCTATTAACAAGTTCGCTACTGCAATGTAACCAAAATAACTATTGATAAAGACCAGCCGATTCATATGTGCAATACAGTCTTTCATCTGGACTAAAGTCCCATAATTGCGCCGCTCGGGGTAGTTGAAATGTACCGACAGCGCATATTAGGGACACTCTTTCCGTGTTACTTTTATTCCTCTGACAAATCATTGATTTACTTTAATGGCTTGAAATATTCTTATCTGCCTGTAGACATGTCTCATGTTAGTTCTTAGTTATCAAGGTCAATGATATAAAAAATGGCACCCTTGTTTGTTCCTTCGTGTTACTGAGGCAATTTTTGTTTTGAATGATCACATTTTACTAGCTTTACATTAAATGAAACTAATGATAGAAGATGTAAACGTGTCACAAGTGATGTGTGAGTTTGTAAATATTCTGTACTGTGTATGGCAGTCAAATGTAAATACATTTTGTCTCTGTTACAATAATATTTATATTGTCTATATTTTTTCCATGTATACGCAATCTGTCTAGCATGACTAGCCAAAACAAGTTAGTCAAGTATTTGTTGATGTAAGCCTTTGTAGTGGGACGCTCGGTCTACGATAGGATTTTCGTGCTATATACCGACGGTCTCATATATGCACCATCCCAAAAAAATACTAAAAACAGCAAAAACAAAAATATACATTCAACAAACAAACTTCTAGGGTTTTTATGTAGTATAATAACTTATTACAACATTCCGTTTTTGGTCTGTAACGAAGGTCGGGCCCTCAGTAACACGGTCTGTGTAGAAAGATCGAATTATTACCCCCAGTCTATCGAGTGAAACCAGATGGCGCATATATGCGCCGATCGGTAGCGAACGTGTTAAATCTTGCCCGCTAGTTTTAGATAACCATTATCAATCATAACTGTTCACCTACTAGAATAGAATTTTTGTGACTAGCGTACGTAAAAAGTTCTGACTCCTACTCGGTACTGACACAGATCATTCGAAACGAGTGGATAAGATTTAACATAACCGTGTTGGGGATGACAACAAACTTTGATATTGAGCATTTTAATCTTATTGTTCATATCAGATTAACTGATTTTTTTTAAGTGTTCCAAATAAATTATATTTAATCATATTTTCTTAAACTTAATAATTATAAACAAGGAATTGTAAAGTTCCCTACTCACAAAAAATTTTAAAATCTTGATTCTCCGAAGTTTGTGGTTGACTAGTGACATGATGTAGTGTATGCAGTGATATGTATGTAGGTGGATCGTTTGCAATTCATATGGCAGTGGATATGTATAATTAGATAGGCTAGACATACTGCCATTTTGGATTTTGCTGTCTCGTGTTTTTGTTCATAAATTTAGGCAAAATGTTCGGGCCGGGATCTGCTCCAATTTTAGTCTTAAGTAAGTGGTTCAATATCTTTAAGAATCTATAATTTTTGCTGTCTTATAAACAAATATTTAATTTGTAATTTATTCTAGGTCAGAATACAAAACGAGAATCTGGAAGAAAGGTACAGGTGGAGAATATAGCTGCCGGAAAGGTAGGACATTTCCGTAAACATTTCAAGCCTTTACAACATAAAAAGTTATTTTTGTAATACTTACATGTCTCTAAAGTATGTCATGTATTATTTTGGACCTTGGTTTTTCACTAATGAAATGAAAATTTCAGTAAAACATTTCTAACCACCTTTTAGGTTATGTTTCAGTTTGTCATTCTGAACGAAATGAAAAAACCTCTTATTTTTAAACATTTTACATAATGTTCTTGATACGTTTGGCTTTATATACAAAACAAGGTATATATTTCATATTCAGAATAAGGTATATATTTCATATTCAGAATCTAGAAACATTACAAAAAATTATCTCTAACAGCAGTCTCTGAATAACATTATCGGTACCACATTATCCTTAATGTCTTAACAGTTTTTTAAACCAAAATGTGTATTTCAGGTTGCTTGATCTCCTAAAACTTTAAATGGTAATTGTTTAGTTTGCTAAACCGGGCCTATATTTTCATAAAACATTCAGAAATATGTAAAAAAGCTATTTTCATTGAAATTATTTTTTTCTGTGCCTAGAAACATTATTTTTTCTTAAATTAAAGTTGGGTAAAATTTTCAGTGCGGATGTAACAGTTGTGAATAGGCTGCCTGCCTCGCGGAGGGATACACGACAACACAAACGTACTAATTGTTACACTTGGATAATGTGTAGCATTACGTTTTGGCATAATTTTAATGAATTTAACAAAATAGAAGTATAAAATATGAAGAATCCAGTCAGGACGGATTTGGTTCTAATTGTATAAATATAACCATTTAGGTAATATATAAAATTAAAACCAAATCTAACCTGACTGGACACTTTTTAGGTATATTTCAATATAGGTACACAGTAATGTATAAATTTAAAACCAAATCTATCATAACTGGAGACTTTAAAAGTATATTTAAATATATGTATAAAAATTAAGCCAAAACGTTCATTCTCAAATGTCTACACACGTAAGGTTGCGTGATGTACACACAGGGCCGATGCATATAACCTTATGCACAGCACTGTGACGTAAAAAAACATTTGTATCCGTTCATTTGCGCCCATTCACAACTTCTACATCCGCGCTGAAAATTTTACCCACCTTTAATTTGAGTAAAAATAATGTTTCTAGGCACAGAAAAAAATAATTTCAATGAAAATAGCCTTTTTACATGTTTCTGAATGTTTCATGAAAATATAGGCCCGGTTTAGCAAACTAAACAATTACCCTTTAAATAAATGTGAAACATTTTACTTTTTAATCCTAGAACTGGCCATTAGATAATCTCCACAGCATATTTCATTGTTTTGCAGAACTCCTTTTTTTGTTTGAACAAAATAGTATTTTTTTTGTAATTACTTACTTTAGGCACCCATTTAGACGTGTATAAAACGGTAATTGTGAGATACAGCAGCCACCTGAGATATAAATTGAAAATTGTTCAAAACTACAAAATAGGACAATGTTTTAAAGTTTTATACCGAAAGTTATTTTTTATCAATTTAAAGTTGGGTAAAAAATACAGCGTGGAGTATTTTGTGGGTTTGAACAATTTTCAATTTATATCTCACAATTACTTGTAAAACCATTCCTAAACATGTCCTGAAGCCTTTTCACATATGTTTTCTAAAGAATATATTAGTCCCATAAAATTTCAAAGTCCAGAAAAATTAAGTATTGCTGAACACGTCATAAATTAAAAATATATAGTCTAATGACATCACAGACAATTAATTCATGCTTTTTATAACACTTGACATTTTGAAATTCCTTATCAAGAGCTCATTTATATTATTAAACCAACATACAACATAGCTTACAATTTATAACATTACTTAAATCATAATTAGAATCAACAATACAAAACTCTTAAATATTTTCATTTATAAGTCAAATTTTTTATTACAATAAAACTGACAAATCACAGATACATACACTAACTCATCATACTATTAATAATAGAGTCAACACTTAAAATTTTTTAAAACACAATCATTATAATATATACAATACCAAATATATTGTAACCATAAACATTCTTACTATTTTCAATATAGTTATGTAATAAAAAACAATTCTTAGAAAAAGCACAATACAGGAAAGAAAAACGAAATGAAATATCTATAACATGTTTTACCCAAGGGTGTTTTGCCCAGAATATGTCCGATTAGGATCAGGGAAAATTCTTGGGTTTCTGGGGAAAATATAATGTGCACAATTTTTTATAATATTTGTTTCCTTAATGAGAAGAATTTATAAACTGTTTCTGAATAAAAGAAAATTTAAAAGATACCAAAACTCCTTTAACAAACAGATCAATAAGTTAGAATCCATATCTAGTCTGTTATTATTTTCTTGCAACTACAGTAGCTTATTGGGATCTCAATTCGACAGAGTGGAGCAGCTCGATTCCACACAAATGCAAGATTACACCCGACAGAGCAAAAACTAACTGGCTTCTCATAATGAGGGGTGTTTTGTATCATAATAAAATAAGAGATTTAGTGCATATTAATTTTTATTTGTTTGTTTAATAGTAATTATTGAAAGTATGATTTTTTTTTAAACAAGTTTTGTTTTCTCTTGCCTTCCGGCAACATTCGGCGATGTGTTGCGGGTGTTTCGTATTGTAATAGAATAAAAGATTTAGTGCATATTATTCATATTACTTTTTATTTGTTTATTTAGTAGTGATAGTTGAAATTATGTAATGTAAATATTTTTTTTTTAACAAGAAGTTGTAAAGCTTCAAGCGTTTTGTTTTCTCTCACCTCCCGGCAACATTGGGCAGTTTCACGAGTTTTGTTTCATAACAATTAGTGAATATTTGTTATATGTTTATTATATTTTTTATTAATTCACTTAATAATGAAATTATATGATGTCAACATTTAAAAGCAAGAAATAGGTTGATTGAGCTTACTGTATTTGGCGGGGACGATGTGTTAAACTAGCCTCACATAACCTACATCTAAAGATGGGGGTAAATGACCTAGGCACACAAAAATCAACCCAGCATATCAGGATTTTTGTTCTTAAAAGTACTGATTTAACTTCTAATAGAACTTTAGATAAACTGATAGATGATCCTGACAAGCTCTAATAAAATTAAAAGGGTTGTAAATGAAGGCAGGCCTAATGTTGAGTTCGAATTTCATAAAGAACCATCTTGTACTAGTAGTGATTGGGCTAGTGTCTGTATTGATATGCCTATTGTGTATGTTCAGGTTGATAGTTTCATGTTTCCTATTCATGTAGGGCTACCTAATATGCCTGTTCAAGTTGATAGTAATACAGATGTTAAAATTCAACTATCATCCATAAATTAGCCAATTTAAAGCTGAACAAAAGATTTACTGAAATTTACAAAAGAATCGAACCAAACTGCCAGAGAAAAATAAAGCATACTGAAACCGCTTCTTGCCCAGCCACTTCAGAAATAGATGAATTTGAAGCAAAACTCAAATTTATTAGAGTTAGCAGATCAGTAACACAAATATGTAGTCTGATCCCTTGCCTTGTTAAAAAATTGGGAATGATCTAGTGTGTTTCATATATTACAAATTCAAACATTGTGCCTAGAGATGTAGCATTTTGAAAACAGGTTCATTTGGTCAGTTTTCTCTTCTAGAAGAGTACTTCAGGAAAACCAGAGCAAATAATTTGGTAATGTCAAAGGACATTTAATTGATAATCTGATACATAGTGCTCATAAAATGTTTTGACTTTTCGCAATCATTAAAAATTAAAGAAAAAGTAATCAACGAAGAACGTGAGATTTGGCTAAGGGTAGGTAGGACAGCTAACACTTCCGTTAAAGAAGGTAAAGAGAGCATGTTTTTCGAGAGGTTGTTAAATCTAAATGATTTAAATATATTGATATTGGTGAACTACTCCAGGGAATTTTATAGAGAATTCAGAAAAAAAAACATTTTTTACAATGAAATAAAAAATTATAGATTTATAATAACACAAATCCTGTAATATGTAATAGAGCAGATAAAATAACAAAACTACACAAGACTTTCCAAATTACTTGTCTAATTACGTTAAAGTTGCTTGTTGTAATCATCTTGAATTCACTGATTAAACTAATTTTAAAAATACTAAACTAAGTGAATACGTAATTGCTTACTTGCTGACGCGTTTCAAAACATTCGTTCCTTTTACGAGCTCCTTCTCTACAGGAGTAGAGGGTTAGCTTCGTAAAAGGAACGAATGTTTTACGTATCAGCAAGTAAGCAATTACGTATTCATTTAGTTAAGTAATTTTAAAATTAATAATTACTTTAGTTGATGGTATTCAGACATATATTATCATTGGCATATCTTCTTGAGGCACTTTTCACAACGGTGATGCCCTTTTGGAAAAAAATCAGATCTGCCCTTGACAATTAGAATTGGAGTGTAAAATTAGAATCACTACTAAGTAGTGCATTAACGGACATGAGTAAGGATGCTCATGTTATTTTCGTGAATCCATCTTTGCAAATCACCTCATGGACACTAAACACTTATGCAAAAGTATGGAAAATAACATGAGCATCATCTACACATGCAACAAAGGTCATAAATTAAACATACTAGAACAGTATGAAATATATAGATATAGCTTCACACATAAAAATGACATCCTAAATGAACAAACATGGCACAGATCATACATACTCTTCGTTCACATCACTTCTAACTTTCATAATGGTACCAAAGGAAGCGCAACTGCAGCATTCCTAGCGGCAAAAATACGAGGCTGAAGAAGTCGTAAGACGAAAACGTTTCCTCCAAGTGTAAGTTAACAATTTAACAACTTTTAGTTAACAAAAAGTCTGGTCACAAGTAATAGCAAAAGTGTAATAAGACTTGATTTTATATAGTTTTATGTATGTTGAAAGTGTAGTTCAATGTGCCTTTACTCGAAATGTTTGGGGTATCAGGACTAGGTGTTATTATTTTTCCCCTTATTTCTGAGCTCTTTCTACTTTACCAGGGATAATTTATTATTTTTGGAAAATCTACATGGCCTGGCTAGCCAATAAATACAAAAATTCCGTTTCCTGTTATTACCTAAATTTACTTAGGCTTGTATAAACCAAATCAAACCTAACCAGATATTTCATATAGTAATGTGTTATAACATAGTATGGAGCTTGCTTCTTGGAGCATGGGTCTAACATCAAGTGTGTTTCTTATTTCATCATTCGCATTATCTAGCAACTTGAAAATAGCGTCAATCTTCTTGGTGTGGTGGAATTGTTTTCTTTGCAGGCCTTCGTTAAAGGCAATCGTAAAAGGTTTACAGACTTCTAAAGAGTTTTAGTCTATAATTGGAATACACACTAGAGTGATTTAAAAAATGGCACTTTTGAAAATGTAATGTGTTTATATTTCATTTATACTTTACATCTAAAGGTGCTCGCTTCGAAAAACTTTGAGATGATGGAAAATAATATTTGTCCATGTCCAATATAAAACAAAACGAATGATTCACATTATAGTACACACAACAATAAAGTTGTACTGTATATACAGGGTGCGGTAGATAAGTAATGAGACTCAATCTAGAAAAACAATTTTATTGATCCGATTTGTACAAAACGTTAATATTCTTCGAAGTAGTCGCCTTGGGCATCGACACATCGTTTCCAGCGCGTTTTCCAAGCTTCATAGGCCCCACTGTAGTCCGCTGGAGTTATCCCTGTTAGTGCCTTCGTGACAGCACGTTGGATGTCCGGAATATCATCAAAACGATGACCCTTCAGGCATCTTTTTTACCTTCGGAATACCTTCCAATTCATTCAACATCTCATGGCAAACGTTCACTCGTCGTTGCTTCTGTTCGGCGGTGAGCACTCGGGGAACCAATTTTGCGCAAACTTTCCTCATCATCAATCTTCTGTAGCAATTTGGTGGACCGTAAATTTATTCACGGAGACCTCATCGGCGATCATTTTGAGACTTAAATGACGGTCGGAGTTCAGAACTTCTTTAACTTTGGCCACCGTTTCATCCACACGACTCGTTGAAGGGCGTCTAGATCGTTCCAGGTCTTCAACGGATTCCCTCCCGTTTTTAAATTCATTAAACCATCGGAACACTTGAGCTCTTGATAGGGCATCCTCTTTGTAGGCCTCCGTAATCATAGCAAAAGTTTCCGAACCAGTTTTGCCATAGCGAAAGCAAAATTTGATTGCACACCGCTGTTCTATCGAGCGATCCATCTTCAGCATTTTCACAAGTGTCACGGGCACGCAAACAACGTATACTCGAAGGTCGACCCTCACTGCGCCAGAGCTACGACGCGACTGTGAACAGGTTCTGTTAGCTCAGATCCCCTACCATCATGTCTGCCGGTGGAGACCGCACTGCGAGCGACTGGGGCGCAGCGCGGCGGCCAGTCTCATTACTTTTCTACCGCACCCTGTATGTATCTAACTGGAATTTAAAAATCAACAGAACTTCATGACAGAAATTCTAAATATTGACATTTGACAAATAAGATTGTGGACAGGGGGTCAACTGACATGCCATTGCTTAGCAACTTCAAAGTCTTGGAAAAAGATTATTACCTTTTATTTTTAATTTCTGAATGATGCCAAGTTTTCGAAAGCTCTAGACTGTAGGTAGTTGACTGAACATACTTGTACAATTCAATAGTAACATTAATGCAATCTTTTCTTCCTTTTAAAGAAATGATCTAATTATTGTTTTTATTCAGGCAATTGCAGATGTGATCAGAACATGTTTAGGGCCACAAGCAATGCTCAAGATGCTCATGGACCCTATGGGAGGTATTGTGATGACCAACGATGGTAATGCCATTCTGCGAGAAATTACAGTACAGCATCCTGCTGGCAAGTCAATGATAGAAATTGCCAGAACTCAAGATGAAGAGGTAAAATAACAGTTTCCATTTCTTTAGTTATTACTAAGATTTTTGTTTGATTAGGAATGTATGTAGTTTAATATTCATTAATATTCAGATAATTTCCAACTGACAGAAACCTTGTTTGTTTAAATTAAGTCAGATCTGATTAAGATTAAGAGATCTGTCCCTAAAATAATTGTATTGATCTTTTATTTGACTATATATTGTAGCTATTTGAAATTAAAAGGCATCTTTTTTGAAGTGTGGCCCTTGGAAAGTTTCATAACAGTTGTAACGTTTTTATCTTCTTATATATTACCGCCAAACTAGTATTTTACTGCCAAATAGTTCTAATTGTCGCCGGGAAAGACCAACTGTTGACTGATAGTAAAACAGCTGTCCGGGCAAAGTTTGATTTTTCTGGTATAGTTTTAAGAATGTAATAAGAGCAGTCGTTGAGAGAGACCCAGACTAGCGAGTCGAGAGAGAAGACGTCTTCTTGACAACCAACGGACTGCATCCGGCCGAATGCTAGCTTCCCGAGGGAACCAGTAAGAGGTAACACATAAGCCCTAGTAACGACTCACAAGAGGTAAACGATTTATTTAATGTCCCTTTTTATATTTGTTAATAATTCATATGTTTATATGAACGCACTGTCCACGGCCCGTGAAGGATTTAATGTCCGTTAATTGTACTCAGTGCTATTTTAGAATTAATATCGACGATTTCCCGTTTTATTAAATCCTCCGACAGCAGTGGCGTTTGACAGTTCCAATATTGATTCCACTTTTTTTTAGCAGTATAGGAAGTCCTTTTTCTTGAATCTACCTTTTTGGTTATGGTTTCTTCTATGTTTTCTAATGCTCAAAATGATGACCCTTCAGTTTCAACTTCAAAAAGAACACACCGCTCACAGCTAGTTTTGGACTGTAGGGAATTGTAGAAGTATAGGAACATTTTTCTTTGTTATAAATAACTTTAGTGTGAGCCGACTCGTGTAGCACCCAAACGGCTCACTAGTCCCATTTTTGAAGTCATAGCAATGTATCTTTGTAAACAGGATGATTATTCGTCAGTCCTGGAGGTAAAAATAGATTCTGCACGATGCCACACCTGTGAAGAAAACAACAATTGTTTTCACCTTGGATTTCCTCTTGCACATTTCCTTTGGACGAGGGGAACTTAAAATCTGCCATTCTGAACTTTTGCATTTGGCCTCTGGATTATACTCCAACACCCATGATTAATTACTTGTTGTTACTTTATTTGACTTAATTTTGAGTATTTCTAGACAATCCCAACATATTTCAATCAGGATCATTGTTTACTTCATACACTAGTTTTTTGGCACAATTTTTGTATTTGCCAATGATTTCTTAAAATTTTAATGAACCGCATTTTTAACCAAGCCCGTTTTTTTTTGCAATCGTCTTAACACTAAATCGGTAGTTTTTCACCAACACTCATCATCATTTGTTAAAAAGATTTGTTTTTTCCAAAATGAGGGTGGTCCTCAACAATATCTCTGCTCTTTTTAAAAGCTTTGTACCACTTAAAAACCACAGATCTAGATAAAGGTGCCTCAGTTTACCATAAGCTTCAGTTATAGAGCCAAATGTATTTGTGACAGACTTATTTTGCACAGTATTTGACTGCATGCTTTTTTTCATTGTGATCCTGCATTTCGAACATAATGTACAACCGTATACAAACAACAGTAGCACACAACTGATCCAACTAGTCCACGAAATAAATTTTTACTTGCAGGCTAAGTTACTGCATGTGTCCTGATATACATAGGAAAATTAATACACTCATTTTTGAGACCAATCTCGACCTCATAGTAATCATAATACTTTGTAAAGTACTTTCGTAGTTGGTACATTTTATTAAAGTTCAGTGATTATTATAAATTAAGATTATAAATTTACTGTTCACTGTTAACAGATGAATAATGTATTGTTTAAATTTATTTTAAAGTTGTAGAATTATTTTTATAGGTTGGAGATGGAACTACTTCAGTTATTGTTTTGGCAGGAGAAATGTTAGCTGCAGCAGAACCTTTTCTTGAACAAAATATGCACCCTACTGTTATCATAAAAGCTTATAGACAAGCTTTAGAAGATATGGTTACAATACTGCAAGAGAAAGTGAGGTAGGAACTCGGATTTTAATCATTTGATTTGATTGTTTTTTATAAAAACTGAGATCTCTGTACTAAGTGAAATATTAATTTTATTTTATACACTTGGTAAGTAATTTTTTATTGATAAAAAAATTACAATATGGATGTAAAATACAAGTTTTGAAGTATCATATACACTGGGTATCGTCTATAACGACCTATAAGGGGGGATGAAAATTAGGTCGCTATATCCGGGCGTCGTTATATCTAGTACCTACCTACAAGATGGAGTGGGGAGAATTTTAAACTGAATAATAAAACAAAATTTAAATTAACTTAAAAACGGTTTTATTATTTTATTAGAAAATGTTGCATAGTTAAAATTAAACTATTACGTATATATTTAACAAAAATTATTTTATTTACTAGTAAAAAAGTCAGTTATTGTTGTTTGTTTTTTACAATTTTTTTGATAAAAAGTTTCGGAAAGTTTTTTTTCTATTACGTCGATTCCCTCCTGGATAGAATTTGTACAAAGGTCGTTAACAATAACGCATTTTTTTATTAACCCCACATACCTTACTGCTTCAGCCAAAGTAGGTAATTCGTCATCTACCTCTTCATCAACTTCTTCTTCTTCGCAGATTTTTGCCTGTTCTTCACTGTGAGATCTGATTAATTCTGTGTCGGATATGTCATATTCTGTGGTTATTTTGCTATCGATTACGTCATAGTCTGGAATCAGGTCCCAGTTAATATGTGACTTTATGTGAGTTGTTGTGCCCATTCTGTTAAGTTTTGTTCCGGAGGCTGTATGTTCGGTTCGGAATCCTGCATGGTGATAACAATTCCTTATTGCCTCCGCAGGAACATTCCATGCTTTTTGGACCATTAAAATAGCATCCAGTACTGAGATTTTGGTCATACGATTTTCTTCTGTGTCTTGTAACAATTTCAATACCACCTGCCTCTGGAAATTCGTTTTTATTTTTTGTATAACCCCTGGTCCATTGGTTGTAAGACAGAGGTTGTATTTAGGGGCAAAAACATTATTTTAATGAATTTAAATCTTTTGGTGAGGATGTGGGACGGACAATTATCTATAAGCAATAGAATTTTTTTTTTTTTTGCCAACTGTGCGTCCCAATCTTTCAGAAACCGTGTGAACAAGTTAGACGTCATCCAGGCTTTTTTATTGTTTTCATAATCCACTGGTAGATTTTCAATCCCTTTGAAGCATCGAGGATTTTTGGTTTTTCCGATGACAAAAAGCTTCTTTTCAATTGAACCCATCATATTAGCAGCAACTAAAACGGTAAGTCTATCTTTGGAAAATTTACCTGTACTACACTTTTCTCCTTTAAAATGCATCGTTCGATCCGGTGTTAATTTGTAGAACAGTCCCGTTTCGTCTGCATTGAAGATGTCTTCATATTTGTAACCTTCACGGAGAGTCGGCCAAACTGTTTGCAACCATGTGCTGCATACACTTGACAAAACGCCAGCTGCCTCACCAGAGATTTTCTTGAAAACGATATTGTGCCGATGGCAAAATCGCTGGATCTAACCCTTAGAAATCTCCTCGGAGATGTTTGGATTTATTCTTTTCCATAACTCGGTGGCTTTTTGTTGTAAAATTTGGCCTGAGAGAGAAATATTCTTGCTTCTCTGGAACCGAAACCATTCCAACGACGGCACTTCAATTCCTTCTTGTGTTGCAGTTTTAATTTTTATAGTCTTGAAAGAATTCCTTTTTTGGTTAAGGCTCTAATAGTCTCTCTTTTGGACCAGATGGTGGATATTGTAGTGTGACTAACGCAGAGTTCTTCAGAAAGCTGTTTATTCGTTTCACCATTTTCCAGGCGGCAGCAAATGTGAAACTTTTCTTCCAGTGAGACAGATTTTCTTTTTGACATTTTACGAACGTACATACGTGTTTCACTTTCGGCTGTATAGTTCGAACTGATCATTTTTGTAATGGAACGGAAATGAAATGGGGATCACGATTCTTAGAAAGCTTTGTTTACATCGAGAGGATTACCGTTCGGAGAATTCTAGAATGTTCCGTCGCTATACTCGATTTTTTTTTTTAGATGGACCTGAAATGAGTGTTGTTTTAACCGATCCGTCGTTTTTCCCGATGTCATTATAGGGGATGTAAAATGCATTGAACAGGTACTACAGAATTAAAAGGCCGGGAATCTTCGTTGTTACAGCCGGTACGTCGTTTTAAGCGATGTCATTATATACGATACCCAGTGTAGTATGAAGTTAGATACTTGATAAAGAGTTGGATAGAATTAGGCTTGTTAATAAATTTGATAATTTGCCCTTTGGTTATGTTCCCTGAACTTATTGCGAATACTGAAACCAAATGTATATAGAAAGGTGAGCGTTACATGTTACATTAATTACATCTATACAGTACACTTATAATACGCTATGGTATATTTACTTACTAAACTACTAATTATGTGGACTCACAAACAGACAAATGTAGTTTTTATTGTTAAACACTATTAATTTAATTCAAAACAAGCTTAACATTTTCCTTTGTGTTGGATTTGTTTCTAGTTCTTTACACTCTTTATATGATAGTGCTCCTTCCAGCTCTCGATTAAATTTTAATGCCCATTCTAAAGAGAATCAATTTCAGTAACAGCGGTAACTAACTGTTTTCTTAACCCTTAGAGCTCGGATTTTTGTAACATGCTTTGCTTCCCCACTTGTAATTAAATTGGGACAAATTCCTCACCTGCAGGTTGCATTATACTTTATGGAAAACTTTGTTTTCTCTTAGACGAGGGATTTGGCATCCCTCGCGGTACCCTAGCCTAACACTACACCACTCACAAAGCATACACATACACGTACACACACCAACACAATATATATACACATTTCAACACTTACATCTTCTCTTAGGGAATTTGACTGGTCAGAATCGTTGCGCGTTGGGAGTGCTGAAAGGTCCAGAGCTTGACAAACTCTGGTCTGGGACGCTGATGTGAGCTTGCTCTGCCGAAGACGTATGCGCGGTTGCTGGTCCGCTAGCCACTTTGGTCCTTGGTCAGGGAGTGTCCGCGGTGCACAGGTGTCGGAGCCTGTGCACAGTATTACGAGTTCTCGACTGATGCCCATCCAGTCGAGCTAAGGAGGAAACTATGGGCCCCAGAGTTCCGGGGGTTGGAAATGATCGAAAGTGATCCATGGGTGTACCCGTTCTCATAGTCTCGCCCGTAACGCCTGACACGATGGTTAGCTTAAAACTATTTATGGAAAACCAACAAAAGTCCAACCAAACAATCAACCAGAGTAGTGTAAAGAGGCGTCGTGAGGTTTCTCCGAAGATGCCTAGCGAAGTAAACGTGACGAGTAAAGAGTTTTTAATTGTTTCTTGTTCAGAAGAAGGAAAAGATCTATCTAAGGTATCGCCTTCTCTCATAAATAAGGCGATAACTGGATGTGCAGCAGGACCTGTCTCTTCCATAAGGAAGTTACGAAATGGAACACTGCTATTAGAAACAAGTAGCTCGAAGCAGTCACAATATCTGCTGAAAATGACCTCCTTCTTTGATCAGGTCAAGGTTTCGGTGGCCCCCCACAAAACCTTGAACTCATCAAAGGGAGTAATATCATGCAGAGACCTTTTGTATGTCCGTGAGGACGAAATAAAATCTGAACTGGAATCGGAAGGTGTAACAGAGGTTGTACGAATTATGAGGATGGAAAACGGTCAGAGAGTTCCAACAACATCATTAATCCTGACTTTCGGGAAACCATCTATCCCGGAATATTTATATGCTGGCTATCAACGGCTTCCTGTTAGGCCCTACGTTCCCAATCCACGGCGGTGCTTTAAATGCCAACGTTTTGGACACGTCAGCTCTTCTTGTTCCAAGCCAGAGGTATGCGGACAGTGTGCATCTGAAGGCCATACTGAGAAGGTTTGCACAAGTGCTCCGAAATGCCCAAACTGTGCTGGTGATCACCCTGCTCGCTCCTTTAACTGCCCAAAGTTCAAGGAGGAGAAAGCGATCCTCAGCATAATGGCAAAGGATAAAACATCTTTCCACGAAGCAAAAAAGAAGTTCAAGTCAACTCAACCTAGACTTGAAACAAAATCTTATGCCTCAGCTACCACCACTGAAAAGTCGTGTTCTAACTATGTTGAGCTAAATAAAAAAATTGAACTTCTCACTGAGCAAGTTAGTCAGTTATTAGCATTAGTGACTAAAAAGTCTGTTTCCAACTCAAAGACTAATGTAGAATGTGCGGAAAAATCTCCATTGTCAGTTACCTCTGCGAAAATTAAAAGAAATAAGACACTATTAGAGACAAGCGAGAAAAACGTAAAAACTACTCCCAATACGAGTAATAAAAATAATAGCAAAACTGCACCTGTGAAAGTAGGTGCAAAATCACAAGCGACTCAAAAGAGGACCATTTCAAACTCCTCTTCTGAGTCAAAAAACTCTTCAGATTCCACCACTACAATAGTGGTGGTGGAATCAGATGACTCTCTGCCTGGAACGTCCAACATTCCAGGCCAGCGAATTTGCAATGACAACAGTGAGAGCCAGGTGAATCCATTTCACTAAAACATGATGTCCACACCTAAACAATCCGTGATTCAGTGGAACATTAACGGTGTTAAAAGTCACATTGAGGATCTCAAATTAATTGTAAGGGTTGTGTCCCCTCTGTACATTTGTATTCAGGAAACACATCTTCATGAATCGCACAATTTCCATCTAAGGGAGTATTCAGTTTACAGATCGGACTTCGTTACAGAAAATCGAGCTAGAGGTGGCGTAGCCATTCTAGCCCGTGACTGTGTCGACGCCGTTTCTCTGAACTTAATAACTCCCTTACAAGCAGTAGCAATTCAAACAGCTGTTCCATACAAACTCACTCTCTGTTGTGTCTACCTCCCACCAAGTGACAACCTGCAACAGAGAGATCTTGTAGACCGTATAAATCAGTTAGCGACTCCGTTTTTATTAGTGGGCGATTTCAATGCCCACCATGTTTCATGGGGTTCCCCAGAATGCAACCCGCGAGGTAATCTGATCGAAAGCATCAGATCGGAACTGGATTTATACCTGCTAAATGACGGTTCTCCGACACATTTAGCAGCGTCAACAGGTGGATGGACAGCTGTAGACTTGTCATTATGCAGTCCTGCCTTGGCTACAAGGCTAAAATGGTCAGCATTGCCTGATCTTTACAGTAGCGACCACATTCCTATTGAGATCTCTTTGTGTGACTCCTCACCCTCTTGTGTTCGACATCCCCGTTGGATCCTGAAAAAAGCCAACTGGGAACAATTTTCACAAGATCTAGAATCACTGGACGTGGATTACTTGGCTCCCATTGATAACATTGTCAATTCATTTACAAAAACCGTTTTGAATGCCGCCGGAAAGGCAATTCCAAAAACCTCATCCAAACCACGACGACCACCTGTTCCGTGGTGGAATGATGAGTGCACTGTGATCCTTCGTCAACGGAGAAAAGCTCTGAACCAGTTCAAGAGACATCCAACGAGTGAAAACCTGGAAAAATATAAAATCTTCCGTGCGAAAGCACGGAGAATATTTAGGCAAAGTAAACGAGAATCATGGTCCCAATACATTGGCACTATTACAAGAACTACAGCTCCATCTACAGTATGGAAGAAATTACGATCAGTCTGTGGCATTTCTGTTCCGATGCCATTAATTTCATTAAGGCATTCGGATGGTGTTTTGACCACGGACTGTGAGGAAATTGCCAATGTGCTAGCGTTATCGTTTTCAAAACATTCTTCATCTTCTGCATACAAGGACGCTTTCCAGGTGTTCAAACGTAAACAGGAAGCCTTACCTTTCACGTCAACGAAGGATTCAGCTCCAGGCCCGGATGATATTGTATACTCCATGATCAAAAATCTACCACCGTCGACAAAACTAGTTCTCCTTCGGATATACAACCGTACATTCGAGGAGCACGGTTTTCCCGATGCATGGTTAGAAGCGACAATAATTCCTCTTCTAAAACAAGGAAAGGACAAAACTAATCCCAGTAGTTACAGACCCATCTCTCAGACCAGCTGCTTATGCAAACTACTGGAGAAGATGGTCAACCGTCGTCTTGTCTGGTATCTAGAAACAAACAAACTTCTTACTAACGTCCAGTGTGGTTCCAGGCAAGGACGTTCATCAGTTGACCAATTGGTTTTGTTGGAGTCAGCTATACAGAATGCCTTCATCTTACGACAAACACTGGTAGCTGTTTTCTTCGACCTCGAGAAGGCATATGACATGGCATGGAGAAGAGGAATTTTGAACATACTGAAATCATGGGGTATACAAGGTAACATTCTTGCTTTTATACAAAATTATTTGAATAACAGGACTTTCCGTGTACGTCTAGGAGGCATACATTCTGATCGTTGCGAACTAGAGAATGGTGTACCACAGGGTGGCGTTTTGAGTGTGACGCTGTTTGCTGTTGCCATTAACAGCGTCACTTCAAACGTACAGTCACCGGTCCACTGTTCCCTGTTTGTAGACGATTTTTGTATATATATGGCTGCTAGAAGTATGGCAACAGCGGAAAGATCCTTACAATTAGTAATTAATAAATTGCAAGAATGGACCAAATCTACGGGCTTCAAGTTTTCGGCTTCGAAGACCCAGTGTATAGCATTTAGTCGTCGCAGGCAACATCAGGAACCTATTCTTTATCTTGATGGTGCGCGGCTTCAAACCGCGGATAATGTGAGATTTTTGGGTCTTTTATTTGATAAAAGACTTTCATGGAATCCGCATGTGCGTGATTTGAGGACCCGGTGCAGCAAGATATTGGATATGTTGAGAGTTCTAAGTGGTACAAATTGGGGAGCAGACAGAACCTGTATGCTCCGTTTTTATCGCGCCGTTGTAAGATCGCGCATAGATTACGGCTGTATAGCCTATTCATCTGCTCGATCTACGGTTCTGAAACTCCTTGATTCAATACATCATGCTGGCCTTAGACTTTCTACTGGTGCTTTTAGATCAAGCCCAATCTCCAGCCTTCTAGTTGAAGCTGGAGAACCATCTCTCTCAATGCGACGTCAAATGCTACAAATTTCATATTACACTGGTCTTCGAAGTAAACCTAATCATCCGGCATTCAAAGCAGTTTTTGATAACTACCTCGAGGATCGTTACAATGTGCGTCAACGTTCAACTGCTCCCTTCGGAATAAGAACGGTGCGCATTTTTAGCAATCTAAATTTAGAACATCCACCTATATTTGAACGAACATCATGCTACATCCCTCCATGGATAATACAAAAGCCAAAATGTGACTTCTCATTGTCCATGTACCTAAAACACAATACTCCTGACGTTATTTATCGTCAGGAGTTTTTGCAGATTCAACAAACTCACCAACATACTGTGACTATATTCACAGACGGTTCAAAACTGGACAATGGGATAGGTTGTGCATTTTATATGGAAGGACAAACTTTCACTTACGGATTGCCATCAGCCTGTAGCGTTTTTACTGCAGAACTTTATGCAATTTTCCAAGCTTTAAGATCAATTCCGTCTGCAAAATCTAAATATCTTGTGTGTTGTGATTCCAAAAGTGCTCTCCAGGCTATTCAGGAAATGTACACTAAGAACCCTTTGGTTGGAGACATCTTGTGCTCTATGCACAGGCTCCAATTACGAGGTGTCGAGGTGTCATTTCTCTGGGTGCCTGGTCACTGCGGAATATTTGGAAACACTAAAGCAGATGAAGGTGCAAAATTAGCTACAAGTATGGTACCATCGACACAACGTGTGATGGCATCAGATTTTGTATGCAATGTTAAAACTATACTATTCTCTGTTTGGAATGAAGAATGGCAAAATGTAAATAGAAACAAGCTGAGGGACATCAAAAATACCGTCCGACCATGGAGGACATCTGTTCGTTCGAATCGTAGGGAGGAAGTGGTGATAACTCGACTTCGCATCGGCCACTCTTTGTTAACGCATGGATGGTTGATGCGACAGAGGATCCACCATTATGTCCGTTTTGTAGAAGCAATATTACAATCAAGCATATCCTGCTTGATTGTGATGAGTTGAGCGATTTGTATGTACGTTACGATCTTCGAGGTAGTTTAAAGGTGGTTTTAGGGGACGATGTCACGGCTATAGACATGATTTTAGTAAACTAAGCTATTTTTATTCACTAATATTATATGTACATGATTTTATTATGTTATTTGTAATTTTGAACTGCAAACTACATAATCCTTAGAAGTTATTTTGTTTATGAAACTGAACTACATACTAATAAATCAGGATCAAGTAAAAGATCAGGAATTTCAGAATCACTAATTGCACGTGAAGCCACGGCAAACTACGAGTAACAAATAACCGGCAAAACTGTAACCTACTTGCAGCTTACAACGTAGTGGCAAACTAGATTTTGTGATGCTTCACATATTCCTAGGCATTTTCAACTTAGTTCAGATTATTTTCAATAGAGTGTAGCACCAAACGGTAAAAGATTGAATGTCGTGGGCTTCACCGCAGACGAGTTATACGCATTTGAAAATTGTGTTGGGTGACCCCCGACATACGAGTAAACTGCAATATACGCTTGGCGGGGCTCCCCCGACAGTCGAGTGCTAAGGGTTAAACATACATTTCACAGACAAATTTTAAAGTCAACTTCGGGGATACATTTTTTACCATTTCTTGTTATTCGAGATAGGTGGAGGTTTGGTGTTTAGTTCTTCCAGCTTATCTTCCATTAAATCTTGGTTCACTCTTTTCGAAAGATTGTCGTCTTCTTCATAGTTGATGTCTTAAAATCCTTCACTGTTAATTACTGTGCTATTGAGACAATATCAATCCGCTAGCACAGCACAGTAGAAGTCAAATGATCCTTTGCCACTTTAAACCTTGGAGCAGATTTCTCCTCCTTAAGATAAGTAAGTGCGTGAAGGCATTCTTTTAGAAAAAAAGTACAGTCTCATCCACGTTAAAAACTTTATCGACTGTGTAGCATTTCTAAGAAATAAGGTTTTTAAATGTGTTGGAAATGAATTGGCGGCTTTGTGGTCCACTGATGCTGATATGCCGGCAATTTTCACGTTGTAAAGAGAAACCTGTCTCTTGAACTTGTCAAACCAGCCTTCGCTTGCTGAAAATAATTGATGCCCAGTATGTTCACCACCGTTTTGAACTAAATGTTCATACAGAATAGCTTTTTCACAAATAAAAATTGAACTCAGGGACATCCTTTTTTGTGATTGATCTTCTATCCATGCGCTAAAAATGCTTTGCGACAGATACTATCCTTTCACCAGATCTCAATTTATCTAAAATGTCAATTTCCTTAATCAACCGTATTACGTTTTGTTTGGCTTTTTTATCCCAATCTAAGTTTGATAACATTTTTGCTTGAATAAACAATTTAAGGGAAAAGATTTAAAAAACAAAACAAATTCACAGGTAGACATGATGTTTTAAAAACTAGCAGACACAACAAGCAAATGCTACACCTTTTTTGTAACTAACGGGAAAAACAAATCCGAGTTAGTTACAGCCACCGGATATGATTATCGATGTTTAGATTTAGAAAACTATTAAATTAGCAGTAAGGAAACAGAAATGGTGCTAAACTTATGTATGGAGTTGGATGGGGGCGTCAGATTGACTCATTGTTGTTTATCTGGGACGATATCTAATGTTATAAATAAGGAAGACCTATTTTTTGAGTAGTAGACTTAGGTACTGTACAGTAACAAATGTTTGGAGAATAATCAGATTTCTTTGTGATAAATAAATAAGTACTGTATATAATAAATAAGACGAGAACACATTATCCTACCACCGGCACAGTAACTATACTGTCTTTTTTTAAAAATAAAATACATACTAGGGGGATATCCTGTAATTTTGCTAACCCCGAATGTGCGAAACTGTGAATACCGAACCCACAAATAGCAAAGGTTTATTGTACATGAAACATTTTCGAACTTTTGTAACAAATAACTAGAACATGTTTTATATCTATATCTTTTTCATTTTGTATCTATATTTTATTTTAATTTATTTTATATTCAGTAAATGTCTTTTTCGCATCTTTTTATTTATTTCATTAGTTTGCTATATGTTTCCCACTCAATGTTTTACAGAATCTGTTTCGATTATTGAGTTTTTATCTAAGATACCCTTGTGTTCACACTACCTTGGATAATCAAAATTATAGTGTAGTTTACAAATAAATTAAATTGAGATATGAGTTTTATTTCACTAATTTACTTGGTTTTATACCATTCTCCAACTATACATAACTGAATACTTTTACTACTAATGATGTAATGAAAATGTCACGGTTATACTGTAGTATATATCATTACAAATAAATGATCCTGTAGTAATGATTTCTATTTGAAGTTACTGAAAATTCTAATACAATCTACTAAGGTTAGTTTATAAGTTAACATAATATGTGTAAAAAACCTCAAAAATAGAGAAGATTTAGAAATAGCTAGAACAGACCGGAAGTGTATTATTTTTAAACATTTATTAGGTGTAATTAATTGAAGGATCTGGTTACAAAACAAGTTAATAATTACAATAACTCTTGTAGAGTAAATTATAATTTTAGAAACATTCTCATTATAATAATACATCTATGGAATTTTAAACTCTCATAATAAAACAAGCAATCAGCCGAAGATATGAAAAATAATAATTACAGTATGTTAAGATTTTAGGTTTTTTAATTTATCAAGAGCGTAGTTTCATATTACAGATATCCATATATTGATTTCTGTAAAATTATGATTTTTATTCTATCTAATTGTTAATTAATTTAAATATCCATCTATACAAATATTTTTTTAAAAAATAGTATAAGTCGGCAGATATAACAAGAGACTTGGTTAGGCGATGTCCAGTAACATAGTTAAAGTGGGGTGGCCTGCAAACTCATTATTTGTTTAACCTTGCTGCTATAAGTTTTGATCCGCTATAACCACTGTGTCTTGTTTAGCACTGTGCCTAGATGTGAGAAAGGGGTAGCCAGTTGCTTGGCATTCCACCTCCTCTACCCAGCAAACTCCCTTCCTTAACATGTCATGTCTCTTGCTGTATGTCAAGTTATGCATTATTAATATTTTTGGAAGCAACAATTTTTTATTGGTAATTATAATAATTTAACCGTTTCAGTATTGTATTGGATAAAACAGACAGAAAGCAACTTCTTGAAGTAATACGTTCTTGTGTGGGAACAAAATTTATTGGTCGTTGGTCTGAGCTGGCTTGTAACATTGCTTTAGAAGCTGTAGAAACAGTCTGTTTGGAAGAAAATGGCAGGCGTGAAATAGATATCAAGCGGTATGCTCGAGTTGAAAAGGTAAGACATTTATAAAGTGGTTTATGTTTTAGACAAAGAGCACAGTAAAAATAACAGAAATGGAAATGATAAAGCTGTCAGTCGTTTGGTTTTAGTCAATAAAAATGTATTTTGAATTTAGTTTGTATTAACCTCACTGTTAATTTGGTAAAAAAAAAGGATAACCTTGTAGATGATATCTTGGGATTTTGTTATAGTCCAAAAAATATTTATCTTAAATTTCATACCAAGTATTCGGTTGACAAAAAAAAAAAAAAAAATCACTGCACAAATCAAAAAAATTATTAGACAAAAATTAAATTCATTTTAAAAATACTCAACTAAGTGAATTGCTTACTTACTGACGCATTTCAAAAAATTCTTTCCTACAATAGGGTTAGCTTCGTAAAAGGAACGAATGTTTTGAAATGCGTCAGCAAGTAAGCAATTCCCTCGGTTAAGTATTTTTAAAATTAGTTTAATCAGTGAATTCAAGATGATAACATCAAGCAACTTCAAAAATTAAATATCTCCAGTTCTGTCATTTACACGAGTCTTGGTTTTCTTTCCAAAGATTATCTTATAATCCAAATTATTTACCACACAGTGTCTTAAAAATGTAATTAATGGATCAAAAATAACTTTTTTTGCACATATAGTTTACACAACTTAAGGACAAAGAAGAGACTATTTCAATACCTATTTTAAGGAAAATGCTATACATTTTTGAAAAATTATTTAACAAAGGTGTCACTGCTAGCAAAAAAAAATGGTTTACTAGATTTTAAAAAAGTTTTGGAATCTGTCAGTTGTATATTTATGAAAAAAAAACTGTCAACTAATTTTCAAGTTATAGGGCAATTTACAAAAAATTCAAGCATTCATTGAAGCTGTTAGCTTAACAGAAGACCCAATTAACTAAATTGAAGCTGGCTTTAATTTCAAAATATCACCCGTAAGAGGTATGCTGCTTTAAACATAGTAGAGAAGTGACTCAGAGGTATTTTATTTTCTATTAATACTACAAAATAAAAAAGCTAACCTATATTATTGGTTATATTGTATAGGTTTCATAGCTAACCTTATATTGGGTCCGGCTATGATGGGTCCAAAAACCCTAGGGCTTTTGACCATTTCCAAACATTTATCCCTATAAAATATAAACAAATCCATGGATAAACAGTGAAATTTTTAAAGACCTATCTCTTCTACAGAGAACATTAAGAAAAATAATAATCTTCTCATAAATACAGTTTACTGTTATATTTATTTAATTTATCCTGATGCATATGGATTTAAATATGGGCGAAACAACTACTATATTTTTGCCTCCCAATTGTGACTGCCATATGTCCAGTCAATAGACCAGGTTATTGGAAACATTCTATCAACGCTATTGAAGAAATTGTGTCCACAAGTTTACGAGATATTGAAGATGATCAAGACTTAAATGTCAAGTTGAAAGCATAAATATGACGGATGTCGCTTATTGGGTCTAAAGTCTTTGGGCCATTATCAGGGCTTATGCAATTTCCAAATCTTGATATAAGCTGTTGGGTAATGATGTGAAGTTAAGGTTAAGAGCATACTAACTGAAGATCATTTAGGTAAATATTTCGTCCTTGGTGTAACCTATCCATAGACATGAGTTATCATTAGATGAAGTATAAATTGGTTTTAACAAGGCGAACAATATGAAATTATTGACAATTAAATCATCGCATTCGTAAATAGCAACAGAGACTGTTGGTGCCCATAAAGTTTATATATAATGAAGAAATTAAAGCTCTTGGAAGCAGCCATTCATCACGCTGCACAGCAAGAAAGAGCCAGGGTTGTTGATATTTTTATGATAGCGAGACTTTATAATAAGGAAAATAAATAAGTGTGCATCTCTATTTTAATCTTTACTCATAAAAGTTTACAAGTGATACTCCTATGCAGTTGAAGTTAAGCCAGAAGGCTGACTGCCAAATCATTTTACACCTTTCAGCAACTGTAGTAACACGGTTTCTTTTCACAAAGAAACATCTTCCTCATTTACTGCGTCTGCTTCTCCACTGATTTGACGATTTACAAGGCTATATCTTGTTTTAAATGGGTTAATCTATCCACTGGACCCAGCAAAATTATTTTAAATTTGAAGATCTTTTGCAATTTCTCAGGTTTTCTGGTTAGCAATGTCCCATTTGTACACAGATATAACCTTACGAGCTTGATGAAACGAGCGAGAGAAAAAAATCGTAATAAGCATGAACTGTATTTTGCATTTTATAAAATATATTATAAATCTGTATTTCTAAGCTATAATTTATCAACAGCAGACAAGGCTTTCTCAGGCTGCTTTTGCTAAAATGAAAAAGATAGTATAATATTTAATTTCTATTTTTTTATATTATTTGAAACGGCTGGAGAATAGATTCAACTTTTAGAAACGTTTGTAACAAAATAAAAATATCTAGCATGATATAATATGCTATCAAAAGTACACAATCATTTAATCTCTTATCACCTGGATTATATAGTAAAAAGAATTCAAGTCTGTCTTTAAACAAAAAAACTTCGTAGTGTGCTAACTTGATTTAAAATGTTCCTTAAGCAATCTAAAGAGGACAACGTGGTTGGGATTTTATAATATGGTTATGAATAGACATGTTGTGAAGGAGCAATAAAAAGGAACAATAGGTGATATTTTGACTGTCTAAACTAAGTAATTAGCTACAATGACCCTTAAATTTCTATAACTCATAATTTTTTTAAAATTTAGTGTTACATATTCTTATTACTTTTATTAATTTATTTAACAAACTTAAGGTTAAACTATGTACACTTCTCTGTTTCACTATTTTAAAAATGTAGACTTAAATTTGAAGATACTGTATAAATATAACTGAAGTAGAATTATGCGATTCTTAGAACTAGTATAAAAATGATCCCAATTCATATCTATTTTATTGTGATAAAATCTTCAAGTATTACCTTATAAGGGCTGTGTGTAGACCTTTTGGAGCTATTGTTATAACAATATTGTTTGAAATATAAGCTAGTCAAATTATTTAACTTGTGACATCGGTATATTATAGTTCAAATGTGATTGAAATTTAGACTAAATTAAATGACATGACAGTGTACCTCTCAGGAAAATAAAAGTAATAATATTTAACATCAAATTGATAATAAAATAAATTTAGAATTGCTTGGGAAATAATAGGATCAGCTGGTATAAGAAATTCTTGGTTTTACAATTAATAATTAATATGGATAAAGGTTTTAAAATGTTAATTAATTATTATCTGTAAGAATTTTTTTTTTTTAAATTATTTTAGAAAATAATTAGTTGAAGCAAAAGAAACAGCATGTTGTAAATAGTTATAATATAGTGCATTATAATTTCCATTGGGAGTTACTGAGAACTGTAAACCTGGCACATTGGTAGCCAAATAATTTTATATTACTTATTTCAGATTCCTGGAGGCAGTATTGAAGACTCACAAGTATTAAAAGGCGTAATGGTTAATAAAGATGTAACTCATCCTAAAATGAGACGGTATATAAAGAATCCAAGGATAATGTTGCTGGATTGTAATCTGGAATATAAGAAAGGCGAAAGTCAGGTATTCCATTTTTTAAATTAAAAACTAAATGCGGCATCTTATTCAATGTCTACTATGTTATATGCAAAAAATTCTATATTTCAGTATAGTTGATGTAAATTCCCCCTAAAAGTAAACTGGAAAAAGTTAGATTTGTGTAACTTGTGCTAATATTTTCTGTAACTATTGAATTTTAATTTAAAATAAAAGTAAATACTACTGTAGATAAACAAAATTCATGGGGTTTTAAAGGTTTTTTTTTTACTTTACAGCAAGAATTTACAGGCTATTTTCTTGCAGTTTAAGGAGGTAAGAGATAAATTGATTTGTGTAGGATGACGGTAAGGTTTTAGATTTTTTATGATATTAGAAGGTGCAACTTTTTTTTGATTCCTTGGATATAGATGGTTCTAAGTACTGGATGCTAATGTTAAATGTCTTCCAGTACTCCAACAATATTCAGAAATGTACTTTTTATTCAATGAAGAGTATTCTTGTTCAATTGCCCTTTTAATGAAACTGTGTGATTGAAATTACCAAAGGATTTTTGGTTTGTCATTAAGAATAATGTACAGTAATACCTCAACTTACGCTACCCCGTCCTACACGATTCCCAAGTTACTCGTATTTAAATCATGCTGTCCGAGTTACACAGAAACTGGCCTGTTCTGGAAGAAAATTCCTAAGATAATTTTATAGCTCATGAAGAGAAAATATTTTCAGGTTTTAAAACTGCCAAAGACCGATGATGGTTGGCGCAAATACAACTGGTGACTGTAAATTGACACCTCTCATAGTTTATCCCTCATAAAACCCAAGGGCACTAAAAAATATTTCTAGAGCTAGCTTTCCCATAATTTTAAAAGTCAAAGCCTTGGGTAACAGCTTCTCTTTTTGAGGACTGGTTTGGTCAACATTTCGTTCTCCAAGTCGAACGTCATTGTCAGTCTAAACAAATTCCTTTTAAAGTAATTCCTATTATTTGACAATGCACCTGGCCATCCTCCTACTACTTTACCTATGTTCGACACATGCGTGAAAGTGATATTTTTGCCACCAAACACAACTAGTTTGCTTCAACTGATGGATCAGGGAGTCGCCAAAACATTTAAAGCTTATTACACAAGAATGTTATTTGCGTATCTGAATGAAGCTATGAGACAGAGCAAGGAGGGCTCTCTGCTGAACATTTTTAGAAACAGTTCAATGTTTTAGATGTTTTGAGATCATTGGACAATCTTGGAATGAAATTTCACAAAAAAACTTTTGAATTGCGTTTGGAAAAAGGCGTGTCTATCCCCCCCCCCCCATTGAAACTCAAGCGGAATCAGTGCCAGCGTCTGATGAAATTGCTAATGTGATCGAAGAAGTTGTCGGGTTTTTTTTCCAACTTGAGAGCGGGTTTAAACTGCCCGAAGCATCGCTACCTTAGGTATATTGTACTTACCTCCCTGATCTAGTCAAAGAGCCCCTTCCCTCTTACCAGGTTTAGAAGTTTCCTGACTATTGTTTTACCTTCAGTATACTCTTCAGAGCTATGCTATCACCAAAGAGGTTGAAGCGCCTCTCGGCAAGTGCTTCACATCTATAAATTATGTGTGTGGCGGTCTCCAGTTCTTGCCCGCATAATCTGCACACTGGTTCATCTTTGAAGATACCTGTATTATGCAGATGTTTCCTTAGTCCACAGTGTCCCGTAAGTAGACCTGTGGCTATCCTCAATTCCTGCCTAGACAGATAGAAGAGACTCTTCTGCAGCCCCAAGGAAGGTTTCCTAAGGGTTAGCTTACTGTGTCTCATTCCTTCAGCCCTGACCCAGTGCTCACAGTGTCTTTCAGCCATCCAACTTCGCACTGCAATCTTGATCATGGATTTGGAAATACCTACCGCCAACTCCGGTCCAATTAGGGGAGTTTAAGACCCCTCTCTGGCCAGTGCATCTGCGGCTTCATTTCCAAATATTCCCCTATGCCCTCGCACCCAACCTATCTTGATTTGATTGTGCCTTGCCAGGGCTTCTAGGTTATTTAGGCACTCCCCGACTATGGGAGAGGTGACCACATGTCCGTTTAGTGCCTTAATTGCTGCCTGACTGTCATAGAAAGTAGCAATCCGGGTCCTGTGTATTCCCCTTCTCGCTATCTCTCCCAGACAGGCATTTATAGCATATATTTCGGCCTGAAAGACAGAGGTATGCCTCCCCAAGGAAAAAACTAGTTTTACCCTTGGGTTTTTACAATACACCTCCGCTTCAGTGCCGAAGTCCATCTTGGAGCCATCTGTATACCAGATCTGATCTCCCGATGTTACTGACCCTGACCATTCCATCATAGTTTGGTGGGCCTGGTAAGGTGCAAACGTCCGAGTAAGGTGGTCACTGCCCATCTCAAAGACAGGTTCTTTGACCACGCACTCGATACTCATATGTCCCGAAACATCTGGGAGATTAGCCCAGTTGTTCGAATTATGCAATCTCCATGCTGGGGTTTGGTGCTCGTGGTTGATTGCTTCCCACCTGTTGCACCTCACCCCTCACAACATCCAAGCCTTGAACGTTAACATGCTCGGCTCAGTTTTGGCCTCCCCTGCGTTTTGTGCTCAGGATTATTGGCCCTCCAGCTGCTCTCGCCTGATCTCTTCGGAGCCGCCTTCTGGCCGCTCCACTCATACGCTTTCTCCGTAGAGAAAGCGTGCTCAACTCTACAACCCTTTCACTGGTTTCTGCAGTCGGCAGCTTGGTAGCCGCCCCCGGACCCTCAGTGGTGGTTGCCGTTGACACATCTGCTACAGACTCAACATCAATTTGTGTACTTACTTGGTCCATTAGCTTTCCAAGTATGGGGGAAAGAACGGTCAACCAGAGCAGAACCCCCACTGCCCTGGCAAGACAACATACAATGAGGTTTTGTCTGGTTCCTCAAGGGGATCGTGTGCTACTGCATTTTATACCCTGCAGCTATTCATCCATCGGCACGATGCCTTCCACTTTGGATTAGGTATTCAGTCCCTGACCTTGAAGTATACCCCAAGTTCAGGACATTATTAACTGTTGCTCATGGAGCGAACAGCCTGCTTTACTCTCTTTTGTTACAACTGTGTCGTTAGGGTAGTTTCCTGCCCATACTTCACAGCCTCATTGCCCTTGGTTCACCTGGGAGGTGAGAGTAGCATTGTGAGGACTTAATTCCCAACTACCCCAGTCCCCAGTCAGAGCAGTTATTTCTACCACACCCAACCCAAGTTGTCGGTTTAGTCGGACATCTAAATTTAGAAGTGGATAATGATTATGTTCAAGAACTGCTGGATGAACAGCAAGCATTGGAGGGAGTCAAGGTCTTACTCAGGTTCTTATTAGAACAAGAAAATTACTAGATAATGGCTCGAAATGATGTGGTGCTTCAGTTTTAGTTTAATTTAACGTTTTAGAATTTAGATATCTTTTATTTTAGTTGTAATCTGGTTGCTATTGTAATTATTTGTTTGTGTGTTAAAACCCTCATTGGCAAAAAAAAATCAGAAGAGTAAGATCTGATTTTGGTGCCTTGGAATGGGAAAAGGAAGCAAAGAAGGGTGACTACTTTTACATTTTTTAAAGTTATGTACTACATATATTTGTGTTTTTATTATTATTATTTTAAATATGTTGTACAATACAGTAATAAAATATACTATTATTTTAATTCTAGGAATTTAAAATTTCCAATTAATGTTTGTAACATATTTAACCTTAAATAAATTTAGAAATTCTCAAAATTCTTAATCTAGGTAAATTTAAATCAATTAAATCTGAACTTTTTTTCAGACAAATGTAGAGATAATAAACGAAGCTGATTTCACAAAGATTTTGCAACTTGAAGAAGAATACATTGCCAAAGTTTGTGACGATATAATAGCTTTGAAACCCGATGTTGTATTTACAGAGAAAGGCGTCTCTGATTTAGCTCAACATTTCCTGATGAAGGTATATATTTACTATGAATAATTTAGCGCTATTACTTGAATCTGTCTGAAGCCTTGTCTTATAATTTGGTTTTAAAAACTTTATTTTTTTGGGGAGGTATAAGAATGGTTGCAAAAAACTAAAGGATGTTCAATTAGAACTGTATCTTTCTTGGAGTTAGAATATTTCTCTTTGCATGACAACGAATATACATTTTCAGGGCTCTCGACCTTGTAGTTAGTTGATATACAAAGTGGTTTTAAAATTTGTTTAGTCAAATCTAATTAAGAAAATGTTGCTTTAGAGTGAGCTTGCTTAAATAACATGATAGAGTATTTTTTTATCAACAATTTTTCTAGTTCTACTGGTGTCTAACTTCATGTATACATTTGTTTAAAAATTTTGTGTTTGTCATCAAATATGATTGATGTGTTTCATTGTGATGTGTATGGGGAAAAATTGTAATGTGAAAACATGTCAGCTTCATCGTTATATCATTGTATGATATCATTTAAGCAATAGTTTTTACAATTTATATAACCTGATTTTTATTGAGTGTAGCGAGTGTATTGCATCATCAGTAAGTGTTGAAGAAATATGAATAAATCAGAACACTTGTGATTAATTTTAAAAACATGTATTTCTTTCTTTGATTTTTTTTTAATGTGTGACATTAACTATCGATGTGTTTTATTTTTACTGGAAAGTTTTGTTAGTAAACAAAAAGTATATTCATTTCATTTTGGTTACAGGCCAATATAACAGCTCTAAGACGATTACGAAAGTCGGACAACAACCGTATAGCTCGAGCCTGTGGTGCAACTATTGTTAATCGTACTGAGGAATTGCGAGAAGAAGACATTGGAACTGGTGCTGGCTTGTTTGAAATTAAAAAGGTAAGTAATCTATAAATTCATTTAACAGTAAACAATTTGTAAATTTAATGAAAAATGATATAAATAATTCATATTTTTTTAAACTGTAAACATTGGAGCCAAAGATGAGAGTACTAACACTGCCACTACCGAACCTAGTATACAGAAAATATATAAACTACTGCTACTTTGCTGCTAGTATTCCCCTCTTCGCTCTGAATGTTTACTTGGTCAGATAATACTGTTTTCATATTTTCAATTTCTATTTCCTAGATTGGTGATGAATATTTCTGCTACATCACAGAGTGCAAGGACCCGAAAGCATGTACAATCATTCTGCGAGGTGCAAGTAAAGATGTTCTGAGTGAGACGGAGCGTAATCTTCAGGACGCACTTCATGTTGCTAAGAACATTATTCTAGATCCTAAACTTGTCCCAGGAGGCGGTGCTGTTGAAATGGCAGTTTCAAAGGTATTGATGAACCGATTTCAGTATGGCCTTGTTTAAACTTTAGGTATTTTCACAAAAGGCGGTTTTAGTTCAACTTACAATTATATTGAAAGAACATTATATCTTACAAGGCTTCAAAGTATTATAATAATTCTTTTTTGTGTGATAATTTCAGGCATTGAAAGAGAAAGGAAAAAGCTTAGAAGGTGTAGGACAATGGCCATACCGTGCTGTAGCACAAGCATTGGAAATCATTCCTAGGACCCTGGCACAAAATTGTGGTGCCAATACAATCCGTACTCTCACTGCACTTCGTGCTAAACATGTTACAGGTAATGTTTTTCAACTTATTTATTGTTTGAGAATTAATGGCTATATATATATATATATATATATATATATATATATATATATATATATATATATATATACCTATATATTGAAATGGATGATCCATTTAGGTTTTATAAAAATTATTTTCATGTGTATTTTTTTACATGTATAATTTTAGGTTAAGTAGAGTTTAAAGGTTATTTGAGCTCTAATGGATAATATTATATGTGACTTTCAGATTTTCTTTGGTAATAATCCAATTTATCTTTATTCTATAGATACTTCAAGAAAGGAAACCTACTATAATACTTATAAATAATTTTTACTTATAAATAAGTTTTTACTTTTGTTAAAACTTTATAGGTTATGTTTAATATATATATATTTTTTTAGTTAATTTCATATGTGTATCTTCACTGAGGATGACAACAAATTAGTCGTTGAAACACGTTTGAAATAAAAAAATTGTATATTTGTGAGTTGTACCATATTTTTATTCTTTAATTACTATAATACTATTTATATTTTTGCAACTTAGAATTTAAGTAAGAAAATGATAGTAGCACTTCGACTAAGTATTGTATTTATTCTGCATGTTCTTATTTGATTGACAAAGGGGTCAGTGCTTCTAAAATATATACATAATTTATTTTTATCTATGTACTCAAATCCGAATGTTTATAAGGGATTTAATGGAATATGTAGGAAACTGATAGACTTATGTTAATAACAACTGTACATAATTTAGTTGAATAGAAACTAACAGAAGAAAGCTCCTCTAGTAACAGTTCATCACTCTGTTTTACAGAGTCTGACCAAAATATTTAGATCATTTGAGCTGTTTTCCACTTGAAAAACCTTTGATCCACTTCAAATTTGGCGTAAACAAAATTCTGGTGTAAAAATAACAGTAGTACATCCCAAGTTATCAGATCCTAATACAGAGAAACCATACAACTTCTTCATAGCTCCTTCCGATAAAAGATACTCCTAAAAACTTTCAGTTAGATACTCTAAGAAGTTTCCAATACACCTCCTAAAAATAGTTTCAAAAGCGTAACAGAATAAATTTTAGAATTTATACTTGCATATCATAAAAATATCACAGCTAAGGACTGGGGTTCGTAAATGCAAGGTTGCTTGTCTGAAGTAAACATATTCTGTGTGATATAAAAATGTTTCTTTTGTAATCACAATTTAACTCAAGTGTATCTTCAATGTGCAAAAGCCTGATTTTAATATTTACCTTGTACAGTACTTTGAAGGTGATAAGATTTTGTTAGTATTCTACACCACTATAAATGAAATAATTTATTCCCATTAATAACATTTTATATTAATAATAACTTTCTATTAGCTCACACTCGCCTGATATATATATCTTTTATAAATTTTCAATTGTTGATAAAATACGTTTTTATTCATCTAATCAAGTTCAAATATACTTTTTTAACCTATAGTGGGTGACAATTGATGTTAATACAGTTTTTTCAAACATTTATTCAATAATTGAATTTTAAAAATTTGGGAGGGTCTAGACTTATTCGACCTCTAAATCTTCATATGCGCTTTAGCACTTCGCCAACTTTCCAATACCCGGACATTAATTTTTCGAAGATGTATGTAAATTTTTTCCATCATCTGGTTGTCGTCGAAACCTTTATTGTACAACTTTAAACTGTTACCATGGCTACCACAAATATAAATAAATAGTGCAGTAGGGTTAGAAATTAATAAAATAAACAAACAAACTGCAAATAAACAAACAATGCGGAAAAGAACTACAACACAATGCAAGCGGTGATTAGAAAAAGAAAAACAAAAGCTCCAGTGATAACTCGAATATTAGCTAATCGTCAAAGACATGCACTGTTATTAAAAAATTATGTTCAAGAACAACGCGAATTCCGATTACGAGATCTATGACGTAGACAATGATTAATAACAGAAAGGGCATTATGAGATGTATGAACAGCACAAAACACAATTAAAAGATCGCCGTCGTAGATCACACAAAATGAAACTGAAAAACGACGCAAAGCTTGCCAAGAAAAAGATGTATTCAGAATTAATATTGTGATTCTGTTATGAGTATATAACTATTTATATTATTAGTAATTATAAAATAAAAAGTAACTAAAATAATTTTTTTTTGACCTCAGTAGGAATTTACTTTAAAAAAAATTTCATATTACTTGTTAGTAGATCAGTCCATAAAGTGGATGTTGTTTCATAATACTATGAAATTTTTTTTTTAATACAGAGATTGGTATCATTTCACTTGAAAGTCAGGTGTTTATTTATGGTCTTAAAAAATATACTTCAGGAGAAATTATAGAATTTTTTAAAAAACATTGTAAAAGAAAACCATATTTCAAATTTTCTTAGAGAGTAAAGGTTAAACCAGTAAAGTTAATGTTTGTGAAACTTTAATTGTATTATAAGTGATTTTAGTTATAATGTTTTTAATAATTTTTTTAATATTTAAGTTTGAAGTAAAATTGTAAATGTGACATTAACCTTTTCAAGAGCGCTCCTGAATATACTCGATCCCGATCGCTGCGCGATATCGGAGCATGCACGAGAATACTTAGTTTGATATTTTTTCTGTCAAATGGCATTGCTACACTATCTATTGATCAATATTTGAACTTCTTTGGTGTAATTTGCTAGGACATCTATTGGTAAATAATTGAAGTAACTTTTAATATTTCTGTAATGCTTTTTCATCAAGTAGCTGACATTTCATGTTGGTCAGACAAGAAATATTTGTGTGTAATCATGCTAAAGTTGTAATTTTTCATTTATAATTGTACATAAAGCCTAATTCTGATTACATTTTTTTATTTACTCAGTTTTGTTTATGTTATAACTAAATTATGGCTCTATAGTGTGTTAGTGTAAATATTTAGTAAACAGTTAGTTATTAGGGTAGATATGTTTGTGTGTTAGTAAGCCTAATTATTTTACTGTATAGGAGTATAATTGTTGGTTTTTCTATAATGGAAAATGATGATGATAATGATGTTGAGGAAAATAGTTTTTCAAGTGATGTTGAGACTGATAATAATTCTAATAAGCGATCTAACAATAGTGTAATACATATTCATTGGGAAAAAACAGGACCATCAACAATAAAACTAGGTAATTTTGATACTTCAAAATCTGGCCTAAAGCAAAAAATAAATGCAATTCCTTATCCTATTGAATTGGACTGTTTTTTGGAATTTGTTGGTGGAAACTTGATTCAACATATTTGCAATGAAACTAATTTTTAAAGAAATTAAAAAAATTATTTTTGATGACTAAGTAAGGGTTTTGTATTTCATTTAAGTTTTATTTATTATTTGGAATATAAAACATTCTATTATCTGAATATCAGGAAAATATTAAGCAAATGAAAAAACTCGCTCCGGCAGATTCACTAGTATTGAAAAAACGTGCTACTGAATAGGTTAAAGACTTTCTCCCCTTATTTAATGTCCTCTGTTTCAGATTCTACAACATGGGGCATCAATGGTGAAACAGGAGAACTTGCAGATATGACTTCCTTAGGTATCTGGGAGCCTCTCACTGTCAAACTGCAAACTTACAAGACAGCTGTGGAGGTAAAACATTGACTTTCACTAGTGCAATTGCAAGGAAAACATTTTATATTTTTTTTGTATTATGATTTGATCACTCTTAACCAATGAAAAAAATATAAATAATAGATCCACTTTTATAATATAGGAGTATATGGTTTCCAAACCTTGTTTTAAAATCTGTACACAAGAGTTGTAAATTCATTTATTTAACACATTCTTTAAACTTTCTTCTTTTCTGTTTTCTATTTTATTTCAACCGGTGTTATTCTTTTGTCCACTTAACAAACTGCACTCTTCAAAATCACATTTCAGTTTCAGCCACAGTAATTTAAGCTGTGATCTAAGAGAGAAAATTAAGGTACAGTAGAGTCCCGGTTAACTGAAATAAAGGGACGACAGCTTTTTCGGGTAACATATGACTTTAAAAATGACGTAAGAAAGGGATGTTAGGGAAATAAATATCAATAAAGAACCATTTCTGTAGTTTTTTAATTGAATAGTACATTTGTATTTTAAAACGATATTTATGACATCATTAATATGTTACAACATATTAAACTCACATTTTTGTATTACAGTTAACAGTTTAAAAAAAAAACTCCATGATTTTGTTTGTTTTTTTGTTTGCATTTCAAATCGTTCCCGAACTGTCATGTCCCACCATCTTTTTATTAACAGAACATCAGCAGGTGTTGATTCTTTGCATTGTTCGACAAACTTTAGGACAACCTAAAATTACAAAATCTTATATAGTTTCTGATTGTTTTTTTTTAAATTCATGTCGTTAATGGATTTATAAAACTAGTGTGGCAGGAAAAAAAGATTGAGTACAGTTAGTGTTTAAGTTAGGCTTGCGTCTAATGCATTAAATCCATCATCAGCAGTCACTTGCAGATTCCGTTAACGTCCTATATTAGACTTTTGTGTTGGTGTCAAAACTGCCTCTACAATGTTTTGGTATGTCAGTTCTTCTGAATCATTCGTAATGATCCATTTGTTCACGTCATTTTCATTCCACTCTTCACATCCAGGAATTGTATAAACCATGTGTCAAGTTTTCAAAACGTTCTGTTCCTTCTTCTTCCAGTCCGTCGCAGTTTTCTCCAGCTTCTTTGCAGTGTTTCATTTTTAACTTTTTCTTTCCCGAGCCTACGCATACTAGTATACTACGTGCTTCATATTCACTAAGTTTAGCTCTTCATTCTTATCTCTTCCTTCGCAATCCTGCAGAAAGGTTCGCAACAACAGCCCTTGATAGTGTTTTTAAAAAATTTCTATAACACCTTGATCGAGAGGCTGAAATAGGCTATTGACATTTGAGGGAAGGAGGCGAACAACGATATCACCACTTTTTAATTGCAATAAGTCATGCATTACTTACATATTACTGTAGGTACATTTCCATCTCACTTCGGGATGTCTTTCGGTTGACACGAGTTCGGTTAACCGGGTTCCACTGCAGTTGTATTAAAGGTATATTTTAATGAAACGATACAATACTTTTTTTTATTCAACTTGCTGTTCGACTATTGATGTAGTCAAACCCACTTCCTGCTGTTAATTTACAGAAAAACATATAATACCATATATTTATTATAATTTCAAAATATCTTACATTACTATTGCAGTCAAAAAACAAAATTCCATATTCATGTGTCTAATAAAAATAAATCCCAAAATATAAATAACTTTCTTATGTAAATTATAAAATAAATTCTATCTATTACAAAAGGTCTAAAACTAAAATTTTGTAAAACAATTTTCCAACTGACTAAGGAGAGTTAGTCCATCATTTAATTTGACTGAAAATTATGTTTCAAAGCACACACTTTTATATTGCTTAACACTTTCAACACGGCGGCGATATTGGTGATCTCATCAAACTACTGTCTGTTTTTCGTTAACTTCCAGCTCTGACGGCAATGTAACGGCATGCGGGTTGCATAGCTTGTCGTAGCATCTAATTATCGAGCCCGTTGTTTTCATCTCAATAATTTTATCTCTAACATATACATGTTTATTGGTGACATCAGAACAGTGTCTCTAGAACAGACTCTAAAATATTGTTTTATTTATCGGGTCACAATTTAAAAAAAGAAATACAAATGATAAATTACTGTATGACAAAATAAGAAAACGCAATAAAAAAGACAGAGAAAAAAAGAAAGTTTATATACAAAACTAAAGACCCTACTACTAAAATATATTACATACTCAACGTTTAACTCTGAATGTTTGTTTCTGTTTGTGCCAAGTGTTTCGGAGATCGATAATGTAAACGGAGACATAGATAATACATATGTCACATTCGAGACTATTTATAGCCGAGATAAGCTGACATATGTTTACTACAATCTTATGTTGACATATTAGGGTTTCGGGCGTCCAAGCATTTTGTCAATGACACATATTTACAATAGTCTGTTCCCCACTCGAGTTGGTTCATTCATTCTAATAGGACAATTATCGTTTATTCTTGCGTTAGTTCGGAAAGCTTAGTTAATTTGTACGATCGTTGTTTTTATAGGATATTTTGCCGCGTTAAATGGTTAAAAAAAAACATTAAAATTTAAAGTTAAACCAAATTAAATCTGTTGATAAAACTCCCTGAAACATTGTTACAGTTGAAGCATCAAAAGTTAAATTGGGATGGTCGGATTTAAAAACGACTCGGGCACAATATTCTCCAAACTCTGCTGAAGCATTGACGTAAAAATCAAACCTTTATACAAACGCGTATCGACAGTAGAGAAGTTTCAGTTTGCCTGGGAGTGAACGTGCCACGGAGCTCGCCGTATCTAAGAAAATAAGCTAGGAGCGCATCGACACTCTCTCTGTACCTCGTAAGGGAACCCAGAGCGTGCTGGAACGCTAGCCGTGCTGAAAGTTTAAAGGCAGTTGTGTAGTTGTAAATTTTACAGTGTGGAAACGTTCACCATCTTCTGAGATTGCCCCCCCCCCTCTTTCTTCCTTACAAGGTGGTGTCCGAAATGCTCACGGATTTTTAGTCTTAAAGACAGTGAGTAACCAAACAGTGCAATGGTTATATTGGTAATAAGCTGTAAAGAAGTAAGCAGATAAAATTATCACTCCTTGATGTAATTTACTGCTTTAATAACTTCTTCAGTAGTTTCCAAGTAGTTTTAACCTAAAAAGACAAGATGGGTGGGAGTGGACGAGTAAAAACTCCTGTTACAGAGAACGCTTTATTTACGTAGAGATGTTAGTACACCAGATCCCAGCAGGTCCTGGTGACTTGAAAAATGAACATGAGATAATTTCCCTATGTATTTAATGGATAATTTGTTTGAAAATCTCCATCTCAATTTAAATTGTTAAGATATAATACACTTTTCATTAATTCTTATCTAAGTATAATTTATTTGACAGCTATTTGAAATTGTTGAAACCCATTCAGCCATTGTTGAGTCATGATTCAAGAAAAACACAGGTCACCTATAATATATACAAGGGCCGTTTTTTTTTCAACCTCCGATCGCACGCCATGATGGCTAGAAAGGTCACAGACCGGCCCTGTGCGCAGCAGTCGATCGCGCATCTTCCCCACTACAACTTTTGTCACTCCCGAGTTCAAGTAGCCAGTTTGCGCTTAGCTGCAGTCGGGTAAACATGGCCGCGTCTATTGATTCTCTCGCCAAATGTGAGTTGAGAAGTGTTATTCGTTTCTTGCAAGCAGAAGGGAATAGTGCAGCAGAAATCCATCGGAGAGTGTGCCGTGTTTACGGAGAAAACATTATGAGTGAAGGTGTTGTGCGGGAATGGTGTCGTAAGTTTAAAACTGGCCGAACCGACGTGCATGATGAAGGAGGTCAAGGACGCAAGTCTGTCGCTACAGACGATCTTGTTGAACGAGTTGACAAAGTGGTTAAAGAAAACCGTAGATTCACAATAAGTGCTTTGTCTTTGGAATTTCCAGAAGTGTCGAGATCTTCTCTGTACTCTATTGTTTCTGAACATTTAGGCTACAAAAAGATTTGTGCTCGCTGGGTGCCAAAGATGTTGAGTGACACCCACAAAACTCGCCGAATGGCTTCAGCTTTGACATTCCTTGAACGTTATCGCAATGAAGGAGTAGATTTTTTAAAATCAATTGTAACCGGAGATGAGACCTGGATTCTTCATGACACACCCGAAACAAAGCAACAATCTCAACAATGGATGCACACAAATTCACCGAATAAACCCAAAAAATTCAAGCAAACTTTCAGCAACCGAAAAGTTATGGCTACGGTCTTTTGGGACCAAAAAGGTCCGTTGCTTGTGGAGTTCATGCAGCCTGGGACCACAATTAATGCAGCTGTTTATTGCCAAACTTTACGACGTTTGCGGCGAGCCATTCAGAACAAAAGAAGAGGCATGCTGACATCAGGAGTTGTTCTGCTGCATGACAACGCCCGCCCTCACACTGCAGGTGTAACCCAACAACTTCTTGAACAATTTAAGTGGGAAATTTTCGACCACCCACCTTACAGTCTCGACCTAGCACCGAGCGACTTCCATCTTTTTCCTGAACTGAAGAAATGGCTTGGAGGTCAGCACTTTCCGACTACTGAGGAACTTCAAGACACGGACAAGACTCATTTAAATTCACTGGCGGCAACATTTTATGAAGAGGGTATTGGAAAGCTTGTCCACAGGTATGACAAATGCCTCAATCTTCAGGGTGATTATGTTGAGAAATAAGCATAAGTGTACATACATTTTGGTAATAAAATAATTTTGTTCTATTCACTTGTCTTTTATTTATGGCCCACCGGAGGTTGAAAAAAAAACGGCCCTCGTAGAATTCTTCAAAAAAGCAGAGTGTGATCACGTGTGTTCCCGCACTATAGCTTAAAGCAAACTGTTTGAGGCAATAAATTGTTTGGCTATAAAATTCACATTTTAAGATATACTGAGGATACATTTACTGCACTTAACAACCCCTTTTATGGTTTCAGACGGCAATCTTACTGCTAAGAATTGATGACATTGTTTCTGGCTCGAAGAAAAAGGATAAAGACAGAGAAGGTCAACCAACAAACCCACAGCCAACAGAAGAATCGATGAAAGAATAAAAGGCCTCTAACCATTCCTTTTGGCTTATTTCCTTAATTTTAATTTTTTGTTTTCTCTTAACACCAAACTAATTAATACGCTTATATTTCATTTCTTTCAAATATAAACGACCTTGTGTTATTAATCCCTTTTGCAGGATATAATTCCAGAAAAAGCATTTTTGTTAAGATCAAATTTGTGAACTAGTTTTCTAACAAAAGTAAGTATGCCATTTAATGTTTTTCTATAACTGTTTTTATGGAATAAAAGGTGGATACTTTTAAGTGCCTAGTGTATACATGTTTTGTTTTCTTGCTTTACCTCAACTTCCATTCTTTGACTGAAAATTAACACCATAAAAATATTTTATACGCAATTATATTCTGATTACCACAATCAAATACTTACAAAATGAGGTGTATAACAGATTGTTGGAATTGTATATATGCATCGCCATACCTGCAAACTTTCTCAATATTCCATAAGCAGATCTGTTTTTTTTCTAATTTTATATTCATTCAAGTTGCTCCACCAGTGTTATATAGGTTGTAATCAGTACCTGCATTGTTATTATAGCTTTTGATGAAGGTAATATATGTTATGATTGAAAGTGTCTTGTTTACTTCGCCATGAAACTATGACCAGTTGTGAGAGAGGTTTCAACCTGAATACTTTAATTTCATTGTTATTATAAGATTAACACATTCAAGCCAATAGAACGGGGTATTAAGTTAACACTAGTCACCTAAGCCCGTGTATAGCTTGGGATCCCATATTTATATTTCCATAGCAATGTGATTCCCGCATATACCCGCTTTTCTTTATATCACTCATTATATTGGTTATCCTATTTTACCTTTAAGCAAATTGGATTGTTTTTACAAACAAAACCTTAATTTGTGAAGTATTGTGACAGAGACCTAGAAAACAGTTGTTAGACAGATGTTTTTTGATCAGATAGTGAGCTTTTCGTTGCGAGTTGTTTACATTTTGAGTATGTTTTTGTTTGCTCTGAATTTTATCTATGGGTGATTTTGTTTATTTAATTTGTAGGCTGTGTAATTAGTGTTTAGGTTTCGAGTTTGTTGTTTTTCGCTTTAAATTTTATCTTTTAGTTATTTAATTTACTTAATTTTTATTGTTAGAGATATTACTTTATAGATATAATGGCTAAAGACACTTTAGGAAGTGATTCAATACGAGATATCTCGCTCTTAAACAAAGACAGTGTGTATCCCAAGCAGCAAAATTATTTGCTGCAAAATGTAGTGTTATTCGTGTGGTTTTTAACTCTCACCCAAATAGGACAGGTTGTATAAATATATAGGCCAATATTTCTAAATTACATTTCTTTTAGCTTTAACGCATTGAGTGCGGAGAGTGTGCATGAACGCCTGTACTCTAGTGGCGGTAGGCGTTCATGTACGCCACCCAATCCCCCTCTCAATTCATTGGTTTAGTGTGAGGTTAGCCATTGTAGGAAAATTTTGTGTCATTTGTCAGTTATTGTGCCAGTCTTTGTGAACACATTCGGTGCATTTTTTTGTTCTGCCATTGTTGTCAGATTAGGGACTGTGCTGTCGTATTAGTTTTACTTGAAGGGTGTCATAGTAGTGTTTATTAGGTTTTGTACAATGAATGTATACAGTCAATAATGATGAATTGATGGAGAATGTCTACTTAGACAAATGTAAACATTCTCTAATAACTCATCCTCTTTATCCATATTCATTGTACAGAAACTAATAAACACTAGGCCTACTATAATACATTTCAAGTAACACAGTCCCCTATCTGATAGCAATGATGGAAACAAAATGCACCGAAATGTTCATAAAGACTGGCACAGTAACTGACAAGCAATTCAACGTTTTCCTGCAAAAACTAACCTCACACTGATCCAATGAATTGAGAGCGGGGCGTATATGAACGTCTACCACCAAGGCACCAGTAGAGCACGGATGTTTATGGATGTCCTCCGCACTCGGCGTGTTAAAATGATATATAAAATGTAATATTTATTTTCATTCCAATATAAAATATGTGTAGTGATGTACAATGTTGCTATTTTATTTTTTTAACACATTTTTCAAAGGAGTACAACACCACCTATATATAAGTCTACACTTCATATGTATAAATTTCTTGAAAACATGTTTCATTTCCTTTACAAAAATATCACATACATTTTTCCCAAGCAATTTGGAGAAGAGTTAACAACTTATAGATGAGTGATGAAGCCTACTTTCATCTTAGTAGCTATCTCAACAAGCAGAACTTCTGATATTGGTTCGCAAATTAGCCACATGATTTTTATGAAAAACCTTTCTATTCTGAAAAAGTAACAGTTTTGTGTGCAATGAGATCTGCTGCAATTATGGGAACCTATTTTTTTTAAGATGAACATGGCAATATGCTGACATGTTGGCAACTTTTTGTCTACCTGAAACCAATCAGTATGATCTAGATCAGTGGTTCTCAACCGGTGGTACGCGGGGACATTTCAGGTGGTACGCAGTCATATATTAATAATAACAATAAAAACTGTTACGATGCAACATTTCCGCGTTAAGAATACAATTCCTCCATCTGTGTTTACATAGAATAGTGGCAGTTTGACGCTGACCTTGCCGCTACACAAACAACCCGAGTGACTCAATTCCTTCTCCCACTCCTCACCCCCCGCCACTCATCACGATCACGACCATCCCACCTCGTCAGTTTTGTTTTGACAGTGGCATGAGCTGGTGTCACGTTCTTTTGCGTTACTTTCTCACCCAGTAGTTTTTTCTGATGCCAATGTCAGCTGTTTTTCGATTGTGTTCCATGAAGTGAAGTTTAGTTTTAGTTTTTAGTAGTAATTCAGCATAGTTTTTAGTGGACATAATGAAGCGATATTTGACTAACCCCTCCACCTCTAAGGACAGTCAAAAGAAGATTAAACCTCAGCCAAATCGTAAGTACGATGCAGCGTATTTACAGTTAGGATTTATAGTAAAACCTGGCACAGAAAATAACGATAATCCTATTCCACAATGTGTTGTATGTTCAGAAACACTTTCAAATCAGAGTATGAAGCCATCCTTACTAAAGCGGCACCAGATTACTAATCATCCCGATTTGGTTGACAAACCTATTGAATTTTTTTAAAGAAAATCTGAATTGTGTAAGAGAAAATCACTGCATGGCAAAATTTGTAAATATAGACAAAAAACTGGTCAAAGCATCGTACCTTGCCAGTTATAGAATAGCTAAAGAAGGGAAGCCTCATACAATTGGCGAAACACTTTTACTTCCGGTCGCTAAGGATATGGTCGAGGCAGTATTAGGCGAAAAGGCAGCAAAGGAAATCGAGAAAATTCCGTTGTCCAATGACACAGTAAAGAGGCGAATTCTTGAGATGTCTTCGAGTATTGAAGAACAGCTTTTACTTCTACTGCGCGAATGTAATTATTTTGCACTGCAAGTAGACGAAAGCACAGACATAGCAAATATGGCGCAGCTTCTCGTATTCATACGTTTTGATTATCAAAGTGAAGTAAAGGAAGAATTTTTATTTTGCAAACCTCTTGAATCAAACACTAAAGCTGAGGACATATTTAATGTCATAAATGAGTACATTATGAAAGCGGGAATGTCATGGTCTAAATGTGTTGGTTTGTGCACGGACGGAGCAAAAGCTATGTCGGGTCATTTCAGTGGATGAGGAGCAAGAATAAAAAAAGTTGCTCCAGAATGCTAAAGTACTCACTGCGTTATTCACCGAGAAGGTTTGGCTTCCAATGGTATGGCTGCCAACCTTAAGTCTGTTTTAACGGATAGCGTGAAGGTCATTAATTTTATTAAGGCCAGGGCTCTTAATTCACGGCTTTTCTCTTTGATGTGTGAAGATATGGGTGCAAAATATCAAACTCTCCTACATACCGAGGTTAGATGGTTGTCACGAGGCAAGATCCTAACTCGTCTATTTGAACTGAGGTCAGAAGTCTTTAGGTTTTTAAGTGAACAAAATCATGACATGAAACATTTGTTCAATGATGAAGAATGGCTATCACTATTGGCGTATTTGGCTGATATTTTTGATAGGCTTAATATCTTGAACATGGGACTTCAAGGGCCGAGTACAACAGCGTTCACTACCAACGATAAAATATCATCCTTCAAGAAAAAGTTGGTTCTGTTTCGCTCTCAAGCACAGGACAAGGATTTTTCTGCATTCCCTACTCTTGCTGCATTTTTGGAAGAAAATGATATTTCTCTGAAGCCAGAAGTGACTGATGATATCACTAGTCATATGGAAGCCCTTCAAATGAGTTTTGATAAATATTTTAATCAAGATTTTCTAAATATGAATGGATTAGAAATCCATTTTCAGGGGATTTCCTAGTCACTCAAAAGAGTGTTTCGTCGACCTTACAAGTGACAGCTCAATGAAAGATTCGTTTAAAGAAAAATCTTTAATAGACTTTTGGATGGGGACAAAAACTGAATACCCATCAGTGTTCAAGCAAGCAATAATCTTTTTACTTCCATTTGTAACCTCGTACTTATGTGAATCGGGCTTTTCAAAACTGCTGTACATAAAAAATAAATACAGAAACCGCATTAGTGCTGAAGAGGACTTAAGAATCAAGTTGATTTCAATCGACCCAGATATAGAAAATTTGGTCAAGGACAAACAACAAGAACGAGCTCATTAGTATCTGTTTACATTTAAATGACTGTGTTCAATGAACTAATTTGAGATTGTTTTTAATGTAAGATACATTTCATTTTGTATCTAAGTAAATTCTATGTACATACATACCGTTGTAGAATGCATTTTTATTTTCCTAAACATGACCAAATGTAAATTATATATAATTATTTATAAAAATAAAAATATATATATATAAATATAAGGTGGTACGTCAAATTATCTGAAAATTTCAAGTGGTACGTGGTTATTAAAAGGTTGAGAACCCCTGATCTAGATGAAAAAAAAACTCTTCCAGCAAGATTGTGTAACAACCCATACTGCTAATGTTTAAATGGATTTGTTTAAACTCGCATTTCCAAGACATCTTACCGGCAAGAATGGTGATACCCCCTCACCAGATTTGACCGCTCTAGGCTTCTTTCTTTGGGGCTATCTTGAGTTCAAAGCCTTCCATGAATATCCTCCAATAATTAAAGAAGATCTGAAGGAGGAAATTAACATTCTGTTGCAGATGCTACGGAATGTGATGGGCAGATTTCAGACTCCGACAATGTGTGGAAAACCAAGGATGTCGCCATTGTTTCCAGGAAGAAATTTTTATGTAAGACGCTAGAACTAATTTTAATAGATTTTAAGCCTATAAATAAGTATAATCTTAATATGCATATCCTTTATACAGACACACACACACACACATATATATATATATATATATATATATATATATATATATATATATAGATTTTTTGGACTAGGAGACTGACAGACTTACCTTGGTAAGAGTCCACTCTGTAGTCTTGAAATAGTAACACATAGGCACTTAAACAATGATATATTTCGACCACACAGTGGTCTTTATCAATCGAAGAGAAAACACAAAAAGAAATATGAGAGAATGAAATAAAATAATTGTAATCACAGATTGTGTAGAGTAGAAATCAGATGTCACAGATGCACAGATGAAAGATATATATATTGTTTCCATGAACATATGAGTGATTAGAGTTTATATAAGTCTGTCAGGGGAAAAGAGATAAGGCTAGTTGGAAGGAAAAAAAAAAGTGAATGGATTTATCTGATGTTGAGGTTAGGGGATTCTCTGGACTTGGTATACCACTGGTATGATAGTTCCCACCTTCTCAGTTCTGAGGGATTGCAATCAGGGGGGAGTGATTTAATTATTTTTGTGGTATAGCAGTCATCAAAAGTTGTGATGTTGTGACTCGCAGCATGTTGAGCTGTTGGTCTATCCATATTCATAATTTTAACATCATGTCTGTGGCCATTCATTCTGATATTCAGACCATCCGTGGTCAGACCTATGTACTGTGCTGAGCAAAGTTTACATTGTAGCTGGTATATGACATTTTTTGATGTACAATTATGATGACCCTGTATTTTGAAGACCATTTTTGTTGTTTGGCTGTTGAAACTATTTGCTGAGGGGTGTATTGGACACGTCTTGCATCTAGGTCTATTACATGGGAAGGAGCCATGAGGAAGTTTGTGTGGTTTCTCTGCATCAGGGTCTGGTAGTTTAGGATGTACTAGGATGTTTTTCAAGTTGGGAGGTTGCTTGTACCAAATTTGTGGTGGATCGGTGAAAAGATTTTTGGTGTGGACGGAAGCTTGAAGAATTTTGAAGCCATCTCTCAATATCTTGTTGAGTTTATGTAGACCAGGATGGTAGTCTGTTATTAAAGACAGTTTATTTTGTTCTGTTTGTGGTTTATGGTGAACCGAGGATTGTGCTGAATGAATTTGGTTTTCAATGAGTTTTTTTGGGTATCCTCTTCTCTGGAAGGCTGTTGATATCTTTCTATTAAAATCTTCCAATTCCCTATCATTCGAACAGATTCTCTTACCCCTGATTGCTTGACTGTATGGAATGGATCATTTTATGTTTATTGGGTGGTTGCTGTCGAAATGGAGATATTGTAGGTGGTTTGTAGGTTTGATGTGAATTCCTGTGTTGATATTTCCATTCTGGAGTGTTACCTCTACATCCAAAAAGGTGATGGCTGATGTAGATTTCTCCCAGGTAAATTGAAGTGTGGAGAATTGTGTCAGGCTGTCTAAAAATGTCTCAAGTGTTGAAGCACCCTGTGTCCAAATTAGGAAGATGTCATCTATATATCTATACCAACATAATGGCTGGTGTGTTTGTGTGTGTCTTTAGAAAACTTTCTTCCAACAATCCCATGTACAGATTTGCGTACGATGGTGCCATTCTGGTACCCATTGCTGTTCCCTTTATTTGAAGGTAGTTCCTTCCCTTTTTTTTTTTTTTTTTTTTTTTTTTTTTTTTTTTTTTTTTTTTTTTTTTTCCTTCCAACTAGCCTTATCTCTTTTCCCCTGACAGACTTATATAAACTATAATCACTCATATGTTCATGGAAACAATATATATATCTTTCATCTGTGCATCTGTGACATCTGATTTCTACTCTACACAATCTGTGATTACAATTATTTTATTTCATTCTCTCATATTTCTTTTTGTGTTTTCTCTTCGATTGATAAAGACCACTGTGTGGTCGAAATATATCATTGTTTAAGTGCCTATGTGTTACTATTTCAAGACTACAGAGTGGACTCTTACCAAGGTAAGTCTGTCAGTCTCCTAGTCCAAAAAATCTAAATAATCTTTACCAACCAAAACTAACCTAAATATATATATATATATATATATATATATATATATATATATATATATATATATATATATATAGGAATTTTTTGGACTTGATAGGAGACTGACAGACTTACCTAAAGGCAATAGTCCAAAACTGCAATCTCTTGGAAATAAGCACATATAAAACACTTTTATTTGAAATATTTCGATCAACATGATCTTCTTCAGTCAAGAAAGAGAAAACAAAACCAAACAAAAGACCTTTTGTTTGGTATTGTTTTCTCTTTCTTGACTGAAGAAGATCATGTTGATCGAAATATTTCAAATAAAAGTGTTTTATATGTGCTTATTTCCAAGAGATTGCAGTTTTGGACTATTGCCTTTAGGTAAGTCTGTCAGTCTCCTATCAAGTCCAAAAAATTCCTAAATAAGCTTTAAGCTCTACTAGAACTAACCTAAATATATATATATATATATATATATATATATATATATATATATATATATATATGAAGTTTATATATTACTATTGTAAGTAATTTTATCCACCATTAAGTGCAATGATTTTACCTTGAGTGATGAGGCGCCTTTCGGTCACTTGACCATTGTCGAATCACTGATTACTTTTTCTTAATTTTTCTGCTGCGGATGTTCGGTCCGTCGTGTTGGTAATTGTTGACGTCATATACATTTCCTCTTTAGTCTTGTGTATTATGTTTTTGAATAGTATGTCTTCTGTAAATGTTGTTTGTAGATTCATTAAATTGTTGTGTATGTTTTTATAAATGTGGTATTTTTCTAGTGAGTTTTAGTTCTATTGGGTTATTATTTATTTCAAGTATGGTTAGGTTATTTTCGTAATTTGTTATTTCATATTTATGTGATATTAGGTGTGCTGCAACATTTATGCAACAAAATTTCAAGAATATATATATATATATATATATATATATATATATATATATATATATATATTCTTGATATTTAACATTATCCATTGTTTTTCCGTTGCACTGACTTTATGAAGTTAATATATTACTATGTGAGTAATTTTATCCACCATTAAGTGCAATAATTTTACCTTGAGTGATGAGGCACCTTTCGGTCGTTGACCATTGTCGAATCACTGATTTTTCTCTGCTCTAGAGCAGAGAAAAATCAGTGATTCGACAATGGTCAACGACCGAAAGGTGCCTCATCACTCAAGGTAAAATTATTGCACTTAATGGTGGATAAAATTACTCACATAGTAATATATTAACTTCATATATATATATATATATACACTCGCAAACACAAATTAAGTGAATGTATTGTGGCTGCATGGAAACGTCCTCAAGAGCTTTAAAGTATCGTCAATTTCAATTGCAATTAACTGGACCGAAGATGGCAGGATATGGGAAAATTATATGACCATAAAAATAGAAGCACAAGTGAAGCATGTAGTGATGAGTTCAATTATGAACAATAGGACTAATTTGCTTTTCATCAGGTATGCAATATTATATTTTATTTCAATAAATTGTTTTCAAATTCCTATATTATATACAACTAATATCTCATTTACATATCTTGAATATAGGAGCCACCACATATTTTTTGTGTCAATTCTTGGCTAAAAATGTTCTCTCTATAGATGCATAAATACAAATACTTGCTTAAGTAAGAAAATATGGCTATTTTCCACATGTTTCATTGCACTTCCAGCTTCCAACATGAGGCTGTGGTTTCCTTAAGATACTAGCATTATAGAGAATGTTAAATGAAAGTAGGTCTTGAATAAATACTTCCCAGGGTAGTATTTTAGGTACGTCTCAGTGAAATGCATTAAGTAGGTCTACCTCTATTGGACTTATATTTCCATGGAAAGAATTTTATCATGACTGAAGTCGTAGCTGCATTTCTCAGCAAACTTAATGTCGCATATATTCTTTATTTATTGTCAGACGTAATAAAAATCCCACCCTGTTACTAGAAAGATACATAACTTAAACCAGGACAAATGATGCTCCTTAATTGACTAGTAACAAAAATTATGAAGGCCTTCAAAACAAAATGTAATATACTTAAACTGAAGGAATTATCAAAATACTGCTAAAATATTTTAAAAAATACATTTTCTTATAAAGTGTGCATTAAGTATAAATTATGTTAGTAATAATTTCAACTAACTTAGAATCCGTTCTCTTTTGATATTATTAATCAAAATAATTTTCTAAAAAGTTTATAAAATAGCCTTTCTAGCAAATATTTTTAATATGTAACCCAGTATTTGTAAACATAGATCTTTATCCAATATGAGATCACTGTAGCATTTAATACGTTTAATAACAGAATGTATACTATTGGTAAATAGGTAAATAATGAAAATGACAAGGTTTGTAGCTATTTATAAATAATTTGAAGTTAACTTTTCCTTAATTTTAATAGTCGGGGTAAATAAAAGGATTTTATTTTACTAACCCGCATCTATTCAAAGCTGTCAAATATATGTGAATTATTTCTATTTTTTCTATATTTCCATCCGTTTGAATATTCTGAACTTCACTATTTAGCGTTTCTGAGGTGCATGTGTAGCAATGGCCCTGCACCCCATTAATTTTCTTTTTTATTAGGCCGAACCCAGGCTGGCGGGGAAAGCAAAAAGAATTTAGAATGGCGTTCAGTGAGCTAGAACATAAAAATATATCTTATTAATCTTATGGTGGTGTAACGGTTTTAGCCCTTTTTACCTCAGTAAATTTTACCTTTATTTGAAATGTGATTTTAATTGCTTATTACCAACATAATTAATTTTACTTACCAGGGCTTCTAGCTCTAACGTTACAGCTCAGGCAAATTACTGTCTGTCTGTAATGCTCTTCATATCTTGAAGGTAGAACTAGGTTACTTGTGAAATAAGTATTGAATATTTTAAAATACAAAGTTAAACCATTTAAACTAGCAGAGTCTTTTTAAATTCTTAATTAAAGGCTTATTAAATTAAGATGTATGGGATTTGTATGCTCGTTAAATAATTGCTCTCTTAAATTTTCAATTAAAACAAATCAAACATATTTTATTTAGCAAAAATTATAAAATTACAAACCAAAATACATATTTTTGAAACATTCTGTTAGTTACTGATTTGTGAACATTTGACAATTTACTTATGAGGAAATTTACATATTAATAAATCAATGGCTGAAATGACTCAGTTTTCGAGTTTGCTTGCTTGCTCTTTTCATAATTAATTCTTACAATTTAAACTGAAATCAAATGCACCAAATAATGGATAAATTACATTTATGTACGTATTGAAAAATTTACAGTTTTTTAATTTTGTGTTAAACTGTTACAGCATTTAAATTTTGTGATAGTTCACCAAAGTTTGAATTTGTTCACTTAGCTGTTTTAACAAGGTGCAGCCTCGCATCATTCTATTGGAAAAATCCTTACAATATTTGCTTGGTCATGATTTTGAAAAAAAACTTCAATAACTCAGCGTTCCATCTTCGTCATTGGAGACGTGCGCTGTCCTCTACATTCTGATTCCAAGAAATTAAAAAAAGACTATTACATTAAAAATTCAAAACAAAACATTTCCTCGCTCTTGGAGACGACCGTTGCCTTCTACATCCTGATTTTAAGAGATTAAAAAAATGACTATTACGTTAAAAATTACAAACAAAACATTTCCTAGCACTACAGACATGTTTCTGTTCCTACATCTTGATTACGAGAGAGTTAAATTATCGGTCGCAAGCAGGCGTTCTAGTTACCGTGCATTGATTATGTGGATATTACTTTAATCTTGAAACTCTTCCCACAGATGCCACTACCAACCAGAGATTTGATTTATTTCTAACAAATCACAATTTTTTGATCTAGTTCTACTATTGTTACATTTTTTAATACATTCTCGTTCGTTTTCTGAAATTCCCTTTTTTAATATGTAACACCATCTAAAATGTGTTACAGTGGATGTTCATTTAAAATGACATAGTTTTGATATCAGAATGTCTATAAATAGCAGTAACTTATTCAAAGTTCGGAATGGTTTTCAGTTTATAACTGCCCAAAGTAGCTAATACTAAGTAATAGTAGTTGAACTGTTTAACTAATATGATTAAAGTAGTTTTTCAGAAGAGTCTTTATATGAAAAGAAAATATAATTTGTTTATATTATTTTTAAAATAATTAAGCCAAACAACTTATCTGGTGACTTGATTGGGCCGAGGATGAGAACACCTTAACACTCACTCTGGAAACTTAGAAAAATATAAATCTTTAATAATTATATTAGATTGACAACTGACAAAATAAACTTATAAGATGAAAATCTAATTGTTATAAAATATGCTTAAATGAAAGTACATTTTACTAATAATTCATCGGTATAATTTCTCACTTTTTTCTGTGAACAAATAACTTTTGTACCCTAGTTAACTTCATATTTGTTAGACAGTTCTTTTGTTATTCTTAGTATTGTATCTCCTGAGGATGTTGGTAATGTCAACCAACGAATAGCTTTGAGTGTATTATTCAATAAATTATTCCTGTAATTAGTGTCAATTATTTAATCTTAAAAATAATTCTAACAGGAAAACATATTTGATATTCTACATATATGTATATATGTATCTTTTATCATTCTTAATATTGTAATTCCTGAGGATGTTTGTAATATCAATCAACGAAGAGCTTTGAGTGTATTGTTCGGTAAATTATTCCTGTAATTAGTGTATATTAATTAATCTTAAATATATATATATATATATATATATATATATATATATATATATATATATATATATAATTAATAAATTAAAAACATTTCAAAAACAAAAATACTTTTATTGCATACATTATTCCTTTAAAGAATAATATATGCAATAAAAGTATTCTTGTTTTTGAAATGTTTTTAATTTGTTAACTACAAGAAAACATATCACCATATTTAATATATATATATATATATATATATATATATATATATATATATATTCTTGATATTTTACGTTATCCATTGTTTTTCCGTTGCACTGACTTTATGAAGTTAATATATTACTATTGTAAGTAATTTTATCCACCATTAAGTGCAATAATTTTACCTTGAGTGATGAGGCACCTTTCGGTCACTTGACCATTGTCGAATCACTGATATTTTTCTGGTGTAGATGTTCGGTCCGTGATATTGGTATTTGTTGACGTTACACGCACTTTCTCTTGATCTGTATGTATGATGTTTTTATATAGTATGTCTTCTGTATATGTTGTTTGTAGATTCATTAAATTGTTGTGTATGTTTTTATAAATGTGGTATTTTTCTAGTGAGTTTAGTTCTATTGGGTTATTATTTATTTCAAGTATGGTTAGGTTATTTTCGTAATTTGTTATTTCATGTTTATGTGATATTAGGTGTGCTGCAACATTTGATACTTTTGAATTTTTGTTTTTGAATGCTCTATAATGTTCTTCAAATCTTACTTTAAATGATCTGGTCGTTTTCCCTATGTAAAATGCATTGCAGTCGTTACATGTAGTTCTGTAAACTCCTGATAGGTTATGTTTTTCTGTATTTGTTTTGTGGTTTGTGTTATTAAGATATTTTATTATTTTGTTGTTTGGTTTGTATGTTGGAGTGTAGTATTCTTTGTTGTATATATTTGTTATTTTTTCTATTTTGTTATTGGTGTATTTATATTTTAGGTAGATTTTTTTTTCATTATTTTTGTGTTCCGGTTGTAGTGTTGTGTTGAGGTTAGATTTTTTTGTGAATTTATTGAATATATTTTTTATAATGTGTTTGTTGTATCCATTTTCTATTGCTATTTTTGTAATGTTATCTAATTCTTCATTTAATTTTTGTTTGTTATCCTGTGTGTATTTTATTGCTTTATTTATCATGTTACTGTAAGTGTTAATTTTGTGTGTCCAGGGGTGGTTAGATTTGTAGTGTATTGTGGTGTTGTTGGAAGTAGGTTTCCTGTATACTGTAGTTTCTATTTTATTATCATTTATATTTAAAGTGATGTCGAGATAGTTGATTGTTCTATTTGTTTCTGTTTCAATGGTGAATTGTATGTTTTTTCGTTGTATGTATTTAGTTTGTTTAATATTATGATGTGTTCGTTGTGAGTGGTAGGTTGGTATATTACAAGTATATCGTCTACATACCTTGTCCATAGTGAAATATTGTGTGTGTTTAGAATAGGTTTAATTATTATTTGTTCAAAGTGTTGTAAATATATTTCTGACATGATAGATGATATGGGTGAACCCATGGGGAGTCCAGTTGTTTGTTTATAATATTTATTGTTAAATTGGAAGTAATTTTGGTTACATATGTGTTTGGTTAGCGTAATGATACTATCTTTTATGTTTCTTTTTTCGTTATTGTGTATCAGTTTGTTTTTTATTATTTCTATGGTTTCTTCTATTGGGATACTAGGATACATGTTAGTTATGTCATAACTTATTATTTTTGTGTTGCTGTTTGTTTTTATCGTTTTTATTTTATTAATTAATTCGTATCCATTTTTTATATTGTATGTGTTGTTGATATGTATTTTAGATCTTATGATTTTGTCTAGTATTTTTGCGATTATGTAAGATGGTGCTGTTGTGAAATTTATTAGTGGTCTAAATGGTGTGTTGGGTTTGTGGATTTTAGGTATCCCTGATAATATTGGTGCACATGGTTTGAATGGGTATAGTCTTGTGTGGTATTTTAATTTATTGTTATAGTTTAGGGTATTTCGGTGAGTGACTATTAAGTTTTTTATTGTAATAAGGTATTTGTTAGTTGGGTCTGGGATTTGTTCGTATTTATTTTCTTTTATGTAGTTAGTCATTGAATCGATGTAGTTGGTATTTTCTATTCAAAAAGTTTCTATCATAAAACAAATAATAAAAAACCTAATAGTTGACACAGAATCTAACATCCACAAAGTTACCCACCAACATACTGAACACATAAGAAACAATTTTAATAATAAAATTAACCTAATAAAAACGGAAAAAAACAAAAAAACGGAACAATATATAAATAAAAAAGAAATTATAAAACTCAGAGAAAAACTAGAAAACAACGACTACTTAATATTAAAATCAGATAAAACAAATACACCAGTAATAATAGAAAATACCAAATACATCATTGAGTAGTAGGCCTAGTAGGGTACAGTATGGCGGAGTACAGCATAAAAGAACGCCTATCTTTTGAGTAGGCCTAGTAGTGTACAGTATGACGGAGTACAGCATAAAAGAATGCCTATCTTTCGAGTAGGCCTAGTAGTGTACAGTATGACGGAGTACAGCATAAAAGAATCCCTATCTTTTGAGTAGGCCTTGTAGTGCACAGTATGGCGGAATACAGCATAAAAGAATTCTTATCTTTTGAGTAGTAGGCCTAGTAGAGTAGCCTACACTATGACAGAGTACAGCATAAAAGAATGACAATCTTTTGAGTAGGCCTAGTAGTGAACAGTATGACGGAGTACAGCATAAAAGAATATCTATCATTTGAGTAGTAGGCCTAGTAGTGTAGCCTACAGTATGACGGAGAACAGCAAAAAAAATGCATATCTTTAAGTAGTAGGCCTAGTAGTGTACAGTATGACGGAGTACAGCATAAAAGAATGCCTATCTTTTGAGTAGGCCTAGTAGTGTACAGTATGACGGAGTACAGCATAAAAAAATGCCTATCTTTGAGTAGTAGGCCTAGTAGTGTACAGTATGGCGGAGTACAGCATAAAAGAATGCCTATCTTTCGAGTAGGCCTAGTAGTGTACAGTATGCCACAGTACAGAACTAAAGAATGCCTATCTTTTGAGTAGGCCTAGTAGTGCCCAGTATGGCGGAATACAGCATAAAAGAATTCCTACCTTTTGAGTAGTAGGCCTAGTAGAGTAGCTTACACTATGACGGAGTACAGCATAAAGGAATACCTTTCTTTCGAGTAGGCCTAGTAGTGTACAGTATGACAGAGTACAGTATAAAATAATGACTATCTTTTGAGTAGGCCTAGTAGTGCACAGTATGGCGGAATACAGCATAAAAGAATTCTTATCTTTTGAGTAGTAGGCCTAGTAGAGTAGCCTACACTATGACAAAGTACAGCATAAAATAATGCCTATCTTTTAAGTAGGCCTAGTAGTGAACAGTATGACGGAGTACAGCATAAAAGAATATCTATCATTGGAGTAGTAGGCCTAGTAGTGTAGCCTATAGTATGACGGAGTACAGCAAAATAAATGCATATCTTTTAGTAGTAGGCCTAGTAGTGTACATTATGGTGGAGTACAACATAAAAGAACGCCTATCTTTTGAGTAGGCCTAGTAGTGTACAGTATGATGGAGTACAGCATAAAAGAATGCCTATCTTTCGAGTAGGCCTAGTAGTGTACAGTATGACGGAGTAAAGCATAAAAGAATGCCTATCTTTTGAGTAGGACTAGTATTGCCCAGTATGGCGGAATACAGCATAATAGAATTCCTATCTTTTAAGTAGTAGGCCTAGTAGAGTAGCCTACACTATGACGGAGTACAGCATAAAAGAATGCCTATCTTTTAAGTAGGCCTAGTAGTGCACAGTATGACGGAGTACAGCATAAAAAAATGCCTATCTTTGAGTAGTAGGCCTAATAGTGTACACTATGACGGAGTACAGCATAAAAGAATGCCTATCTTTTGAGTTGGCCTAGTAGTGTACAGTATGACGGAGTACAGCATAAAAGAATGCCTATCTTTTGAGTAGGCCTAGTAGTGTACAGTATGGCGGAGTACAGCATAAAAGAATGCCTATCTTTTGAGTCGGCCTAGTAGTGTACAGTATGACGGAGTACAGCATAAAAAAATGCCTATCTTTGAGTAGTAGGCCTAGTAGTGTACAGTATGGAAGAGTACAGCATAAAAGAATGCCTATTTTTCGAGTAGGCCTAGTAGTGTACAGTATGACGGAGTACAGCATAAAAGAATGCCTATCTTTTGAGTAGGCCTAGTAGTGCCCAGTATGGCGGAATACAGCATAAAAGAATTCTTATCTTTTGAGTAGTAGGCCTAGTAGAGTAGCCTACACTATGATGGAGTACAGCATAAAAGAATGCCTATCTTTTGAGTAGGCCTAGTAGTACACAGTATGACGGAGTACAGCATAAAGGAATACCTATCTATCGAGTAGGCCTAGTAGTGTACAGTATGACGGAGTACAGCATAAAAGAATGCCTGTCTTTTGAGTAGGCCTAGTAGTGCACAGTATGGCGGAATACAGCATAAAAGAATTCTTATCTTTTGAGTAGTAGGCCTAGTAGAGTAGCCTACACTATGACAAAGTACAGCATAAAAGAATGCCTATCTTTTAAGTAGGCCTAGTAGTGAACAGTATGACGGAGTACAGCATAAAAGAATATCTATCATTTGAGTAATAGGCCTAGTAGTGTAGTCTATAGTATGACGGAGTACAACAAAAAATATGCCTATCTTTGAGTAGTAGGCCTAGTAGTGTACAGTATGGCGGAGTACAGCATAAAAGAACGCCTATCTTTTGAGTAGGCCTAGTAGTGTACAGTATGACGGAGTAAGTACAGCATAAAAGAATGCCTATCTTTCGAGTAGGCCTAGTAGTGCCCAGTATGGCGGAATACAGCATAAAAGAATTCCTACCTTTTGAGTAGTAGGCCTAGTAGAGTAGCCTACACTATGACGGAGTACAGCATAAAAGAATGCCTATCTTTTGAGTAGGCCTAGTAGTGCACAGTATGACGGAGTACAGCATAAAGGAATACCTATCTTTCGAGTAGGCCTAGTAGTGTACAGTATGACGGAGTACAGCATAAAAAATGCCTATCTTTGAGTAGTAGGCCTAGTAGTGTACAGTATGGCGGAGTACAGCATAAAAGAATGCCTATCTTTCGAGTAGGCCTAGTAGTGTACAGTATGACGGAGAACAGCATAAAAATATGCCTATCTTTTGAGTAGGCCTAGTAGTGCCCAGTATGGCGGAATACAGCATAAAAGAATTCCTAGCTTTTGAGTAGTAGGCCTAGTAGAGTAGCCTACACTATGACGGAGTACAGCATAAAAGAATGCCTATCTTTTGAGTAGGCCTAGTAGTGCACAGTATGACGGAGTACAGCATAAAGGAATGCCTATCTTTCGAGTAGGCCTAGTAGTGTACAGTATGACGGAGTACAGCATAAAAGAATGCCTATCTTTTGAGTAGGCCTAGTAGTGCACAGTATGGCGGAATACAGCATAAAAGAATTCCTATCTTTTGAGTAGTAGGCCTAGTAGAGTAGCCTACACTATGACGGAGTACAGCATAAAAGAATGCCTATCTTTTGAGTAGGCCTAGTAGTGTACAGTATGACGGAGTACAGCATAAAAAATGCCTATCTTTGAGTAGTAGGCCTAGTAGTGTACAGTATGGCGGAGTACAGCATAAAAGAATGCCTATCTTTCGAGTAGGCCTAGTAGTGTACAGTATGACGGAGAACAGCATAAAAATATGCCTATCTTTTGAGTAGGCCTAGTAGTGCCCAGTATGGCGGAATACAGCATAAAAGAATTCCTACCTTTTGAGTAGTAGGCCTAGTAGAGTAGCCTACACTATGACGGAGTACAGCATAAAAGAATGCCTATCTTTTGAGTAGGCCTAGTAGTGCAAAGTATGACGGAGTACAGCATAAAAGAATTCCTATATTTGAGTAGTAGGCCTAGTAGAGTAGCCTACACTATGACGGAGTACAGCATAAAAGAATGCCTATCTTTTGAGTAGGCCTTGTAGTGCACAGTATGACGGAGTACGGCATAAAAGAATGCCTATCTTTTGAGCTGGCCTAGTAGTATACAGTATGGCGGAGTACAGCATAAAAGAATGCCTATCTTTTGAGTAGGCCTAGTAGTGTACAGTATGACGGAGTACAGCATAGAAAATGCCTATCTTTGAGTAGTAGGCCTAGTAGTGTACAGTATGGCGGAGTACAGCATAAAAGAATGCCTATCTTTCGAGTAGGCCTAGTAGTGTACAGTATGACGGAGTACAGCATAAAAATATGCCTATCTTTTGAGTAGGCCTAGTAGTGCCCAGTATGGCGGAATACAGCATAAAAGAATTCCTACCTTTTGAGTAGTAGGCCTAGTAGAGTAGCCTACACTATGACAGAGTACAACATAAAAAATGCCTATCTTTTAAGTAGGCCTATTAGTGAACAGTATGGCGGAGTACAGCATAAAAGATTATCTATCATTTGAGTAATAGGCCTAGTAGTGTAGCCTATAGTATGACGGAGTACAGCAAATTAAATGCCTATCTTTTAGTAGTAGGCCTAGTAGTGTACAGTATGGCGGAGTACAGCATAAAAGATTATCTATCATTTGAGTAATAGGCCTAGTAGTGTAGCCTATAGTATGACGGAGTACAGCAAAATAAATGCCTATCTTTTAGTAGTAGGCCTAGTAGTGTACAGTATGGCGGAGTACAGCATAAAAGAACGCCTATCTTTTGAGTAGGCCTAGTAGTGCACAGTATGACGGAGTACAGCATAAAAGAATGCCTATCTTTTGAGTTGGCCTAGTAGTGTACAGTATGGCGGAGTACAGCATAAAAGAATGCCTATCTTTTGAGTAGGCCTAGTAGTGTACAGTATGACGGAGTACAGCATAAAAAATGCCTATCTTTGAGTAGTAGGCCTAGTAGTGTACAGTATGGCGGAGTACAGCATAAAAGAATGCCTATCTTTTGAGTGGCCTAGTAGTGCACAGTATGACGGAGTACAGCATACAAAAATGCCTATCTTTGAGTAGTAGGCCTAATAGTGTACAGTATGACGGAGTACAGCATAAAAGAATGCCTATCTTTCGAGTAGGCCTAGTAGTGTACAGTATGACGGAGTACAGCATAAAAGAATGCCTATCTTTTGAGTAGGCCTAGTAGTGCCCAGTATGGCGGAATACAGCATAAAAGAATTCCTATCTTTTGAGTAGTAGGCCTAGTAGAGTAGCCTACACTATGACGGAGTACAGCATAAAAGAATGCCTATCTTTGGAGTAGGCCTAGTAGTGCACAGTATGACGGAGTACAGCATAAAAGAATGCCTATCTTTTGAGTTGGCCTAGTAGTGTACAGTATGGCGGAGTACAGCATAAAAGAATGCCTATCTTTTGAGTAGGCCTAGTAGTGTACAGTATGACGGAGTACAGCATAAAAATTGCCTATCTTTGAGTAGTAGGCCTAGTAGTGTACAGTATTGCGGAGTACAGCATAAAAGAATGCCTATCTTTTGAGTAGGCCTAGTAGTGCCCAGTATGGCGGAATACAGCATAAAAGAATTCCTACCTTTGAGTAGTAGGCCTAGTAGAGTAGCCTACACTATGACGGAGTACAGCATAAAAGAATGCCTATCTTTTGAGTAGGCCTAGTAGTGCACAGTATGACGGAGTACAGCATAAAGGAATACCTATCTTTCGAGTAGGCCTAGTAGTGTACAGTATGACGGAGTACAGCATAAAAGAATGCCTATATTTTGAGTAGGCCTAGTAGTGAACAGTATGGCGGAATACAGCATAAAAGAATTCTTATCTTTTGATTAGTAGGCCTAGTAGAGTAGCCTACACTATGACAGAGTACAGCATAAAAGATTGCCTATCTTTTAAGTAGGCCTAGTAGAGAACAGTATGACGGAGTACACCATAAAAGAATATCTATCATTTGAGTAGTAGGCCTAGTAGTGTAGCCTATAATATGACGGAGTACAGCAAAAAAAAAAATGCATATCTTTGAGTAGTAGGCCTTGTAGTGTACAGTATGGCGGAGTACAGCATAAAAGAACACCAATCTTTTGAGTAGGCCTAGTAGTGTACAGTATGACGGAGTACACCATAAAAGAATGCCTATCTTTCGAGTAGGCTTAGTATTGTAGCCTACAGTATGACGGAGTACAGCATAAAAAAAATGCCTATCTTTGAGTAGTAGGCCTAGTAGTGCACAGTATGACGGAGTACAGCATAAAAAAATGCCTATTTTTGAGTAGTAGGCCTAATAGTGTACAGTATGACGGAGTACAGCATAAAAGAATGCCTATCTTTCGAGTAGGCCTAGTAGTGTACAGTATGACGGAGTACAGCATAAAAGAATGCCTATCTTTTGAGTAGGCCTAGTAGTGCCCAGTATGTCGGAATACAGCATAAAAGAATTCCTATCTTTTGAGTAGTAGGCCTAGTAGAGTAGCCTACACTATGACGGAGTACAGCATGAAAGAATGCCTATCTTTTGAGTTGGCCTAGTAGTGCACAGTATGACGGAGTACAGCATAAAAGAATATCTATCATTTGATTAGTAGGCCTAGTAGTGTAGCCTACAGTATGATGGAGTACAGCATAAAAAAAATGCCTATCTTTTAGTAGTAACCTACAGTATGACGGAGTACAGCATTAAAGAATGCCTATCTTTTGAATAGTTGGCCTAGTAGTGTTCAGTATGACGGAATACAGCATTAAAGAATATCTATCATTTGGGTAGTAGGCCTAGTAGTGTAGCCTACAGTATGACGGAGTAGAGCATAAAGAAATGCCTGTCTTTGAGTAGTAGGCCTAGTAGTGTACAGTATGGCGGAGTACATCATAAAAGAATGCCTACCTTTTGAGTTGGCCTAGTAGTGCACAGTGTGACGGAGTACAGCATAGAAGAATATCTATCATTTGAGTAGTAGGCCTAGTTGTATAAAGTATGGCGGAGTACAGCATAAAATAATGCCTATCTTTTGAGTTGTAGTCCTAGTAGTGTACAGTATGGCGGAGTACATCATAAAAGAATATATATCATTTGAGTAGTAGACCTAGTAGTGTAGATTACAGTATGATGGAGTACAGCATAAAAAATGCCTATCTTTGAGTAGTAGGCCTAGTAGTGCACAGTATGACGGAGTACGGCATAAAAGAATGCCTATATTTTGAGTAGTAGGTCTAGTAGTGTACAGTATGGCGGAGTACAGCATAAAAGAATTTCTAGCTTTTGAGTATGCCTAGTAGTGTACAGTATGACTGAGTACAGCATAAAAGAATATCTTTCATTTCAGTAGTAGGCCTAGTAGTGTAACCTACAGTATAATGGAGTACAGCATAAAAAATGCCTATATTTGAGTAGTAGGTTTAGTAGTGTACAGTATGGCGGAATACAGCATAAAAGAATGCCTATCTTTTGAGTAGGCCTAGTAGTTTACAGTATGGCGGAGTACAGCATAAAAAAATGCCTATCTTTGAGTAGTAGGCCTAGTAGTGCACAGTATGGCGGAGTACGGCATAAAAGAATGCCTATATTTTGAGTAGTAGGTCTAGTAGTGTACAGTATGGCGGAGTACAGCATAAACGAATTCCTATCTTTTGAGTAGGCTTAGTAGTCCACAGTATGGCGGAATACAGCATAAATGAATATCTATCATTTGGGTAGTAGGCCTAGTAGTGTAGCCTACAGTATGACGGAGTACAGCATAAAAAATGCCTATCTTAGAGTAGTAGGCCTAGTAGTGTACAGTATGACGGAGTACAGCATAAAAGAATATCTATCATTTGAGTAGTAGGCCTAGTAGTGTACAGTATGACGGAGTACAGCATAAATGAATATCTATCTTTTGAGTAGTAGGCTTAGTAGTGTAGCCTACAGTATGACGGAGTACAGCATAAAAAAATGCCTATCTTAGAGTAGTAGGCCTAGTAGTGTACAGTATGGCGGAGTACAGCATAAAAGAATCCCTATCTTTTGAGTAGGCCTAGTAGTGCACAGTATGGCGGAATACAGCATAAATGAATACCTTATCATTTGATTAGTAGGCCTAGTAGTGTAGCCTACAGTATGACGGAGTACAGCATAAAAAATGCCTATCTTAGAGTAGTAGGCCTAGTAGTGTACAGTATGACGGAGTACAGCATAAAAGAATATCTATCATTTGAGTAGTAGGCCTAGTAGTGTACAGTATGACGGAGTACAGCATAAATGAATATCTATCATTTGAGTAGTAGGCCTAGTAGTGTAGCCTACAGTATGACGGAGTACAGCATAAAAAAATGCCTATCTTTGAGTAGTAGGCCTTGTAGTGTACAGTATGACGGAGTACAGCATAAATGAATATCTATCATTTGAGTAGTAGGCCTAGTAGTGTAGCCTACAGTATGACGGAGTACAGCATAAAAAAATGCCTATCTTTGAGTAGTAGGCCTTGTAGTGTACAGTATGACGGAGTACAGCATAAATGAATATCTATCATTTGGGTAGTAGGCCTAGTAGTGTAGCCTACAGTGTGACGGAGTACAGCATAAAAAAATTCCTATCTTTGAGTAGTAGGCCTTGTAGTGTACAGTATGACGTAGTACAGCATAAAAATGCCTATCTTTGAGTAGTAGGCCTTGTAGTGTACAGTATGACGGAGTACAGCATAAATGAATATCTATCATTTGAGTAGTAGGCCTAGTAGTGTAGCCTACAGTATGACGGAGTACAGCATAAAAAAATGCCTATCTTTGAGTAGTAGGCCTAGTAGTGTACAGTATTTCGGATGTTTGGAGAATAATTACATTTCTTAGTGATAAATTACAGTGCTTTACAAAACAAATAAGAGAACACATTATCTTACAACCTGCACAGTAACAATCCTGTCTTTTTGTAGTTTTGTAAAAACACGATGGGCCCTACATATTAGCTGGATATCCTGTAATTTTGTAAAAACACGATGGGCCCTACATATTAGCTGGATATCCTGTAATTTTGTAAAAACACGATGGGCCCTACATATTAGCTGGATATCCTGTAATTTTGTAAAAACACGATGGGCCCTACATATTAGCTGGATATCCTGTAATTTTGTAAAAACACGATGGGCCCTACATATTAGCTGGATATCCTGTAATTTTGTAAAAACACGATGGGCCCTACATATTAGCTGGATATACTGTAATTTTGTAAAAACACGATGGGCCCTACATATTAGCTGGATATACTGTAATTTTGTAAAAACACGATGGGCCCTACATATTAGCTGGATATACTGTAATTTTGTAAAATCACGATGGGCCCTACATATTAGCTGGATATCCTGTAATTTTGTAAAAACACGATGGGCCCTACATATTAGCTGGATATACTGTAATTTTGTAAAATCACGATGGGCCCTACATATTAGCTGGATATCCTGTAATTTTGTAAAAACACGATGGGCCCTACATATTAGCTGGATATCCTGTAATTTTGTAAAATCACGATGGGCCCTACATATTAGCTGGATATCCTGTAATTTTGTAAAAACACGATGGGCCCTACATATTAGCTGGATATCCTGTAATTTTGTAAAAACACGATGGGCCCTACATATTAGCTGGATATACTGTAATTTTGTAAAAACACGATGGGCCCTACATATTAGCTGGATATCCTGTAATTTTGTAAAATCACGATGGGCCCTACATATTAGCTGGATATACTGTAATTTTGTAAAAACACGATGGGCCCTACATATTAGCTGGATATACTGTAATTTTGTAAAAACACGATGGGCCCTACATATTAGCTGGATATAAGTACTGTAATTTTGTAAAAACACGATGGGCCCTACATATTAGCTGAATATACTGTAATTTTGTAAAAACACGATGGGCCCTACATATTAGCTGGATATAGGCCTACTGTAATTTTGTAAAAACACGATGGGCCCTACATATTAGCTGGATATACTGTAATTTTGTAAAAACACGATGGGCCCTACATATTAGCTGGATATCCTGTAATTTTGTAAAAACACGATGGGCCCTACATATTAGCTGGATATACTGTAATTTTGTAAAAACACGATGGGCCCTACATATTAGCTGGATATCCTGTAATTTTGTAAAAACACGATGGGCCCTACATATTAGCTGGATATCCTGTCATTTTGTAAAAACACGATGGGCCCTACATATTAGCTGGATATCCTGTAATTTTGTAAAAACACGATGGGCCCTACATATTAGCTGGATATACTGTAATTTTGTAAAAACACGATGGGCCCTACATATTAGCTGGATATCCTGTAATTTTGTAAAAACACGATGGGCCCTACATATTAGCTGGATATACTGTAATTTTGTAAAAACACGATGGGCCCTACATATTAGCTGGATATCCTGTAATTTTGTAAAAACACGATGGGCCCTACATATTAGCTGGATATCCTGTAATTTTGTAAAAACACGATGGGCCCTACATATTAGCTGGATATACTGTAATTTTGTAAAAACACGATGGGCCCTACATATTAGCTGGATATCCTGTAATTTTGTAAAAACACGATGGGCCCTACATATTAGCTGGATATCCTGTAATTTTGTAAAAACACGATGGGCCCTACATATTAGCTGGATATACTGTAATTTTGTAAAAACACGATGGGCCCTACATATTAGCTGGATATCCTGTAATTTTGTAAAAACACGATGGGCCCTACATATTAGCTGGATATCCTGTAATTTTGTAAAAACACGATGGGCCCTACATATTAGCTGGATATCCTGTAATTTTGTAAAAACACGATGGGCCCTACATATTAGCTGGATATACTGTAATTTTGTAAAAACACGATGGGCCCTACATATTAGCTGGATATCCTGTAATTTTGTAAAAACACGATGGGCCCTACATATTAGCTGGATATCCTGTAATTTTGTAAAAACACGATGGGCCCTACATATTAGCTGGATATCCTGTAATTTTGTAAAAACACGATGGGCCCTACATATTAGCTGGATATCCTGTAATTTTGTAAAAACACGATGGGCCCTACATATTAGCTGGATATCCTGTAATTTTGTAAAAACACGATGGGCCCTACATATTAGCTGGATATCCTGTAATTTTGTAAAAACACGATGGGCCCTACATATTAGCTGGATATCCTGTAATTTTGTAAAAACACGATGGGCCCTACATATTAGCTGGATATACTGTAATTTTGTAAAAACACGATGGGCCCTACATATTAGCTGGATATCCTGTAATTTTGTAAAAACACGATGGGCCCTACATATTAGCTGGATATCCTGTAATTTTGCCGAACCCGGGAATAGCGAGGGTCTACTGTACAGTACATTGTAGACCTACAATATCAAGAGCACAGTGCTCTTACATAGTACAATTAAAATGTTGGCAAAAACCCCAATACCACCAAAAAAATTTAAAAAACTAATATTAGACTACAAGTTATTTTTAAATTAAACCCTTATGTACATTTCGATGACCATGACATCATCACCAAATAATGTTCTAGATCGCAATGAGCTGGACGAGATGCTGGATATAAGGCTATGTCCATAAACGTCAGTATTTTTTAGTATCAAAGTTCAGGACTTTTAGTGTATAAAAGTATATAGATATATTCCAGTAATTATGTTAACCTAAAAACGAAATGATCCACTAAACTTAGGTAATGTCATTTATAAAGTAATATAGGCCTATATATATATATATATATATATATATATATATATATATATATATATATATATATATATATAGTCTATATATATATATATATATATATATATATATATATATATATATAAATTATTTGAACGATTGTAGGCCTAGTATTAATTACTTTCAGTGATCTGATTATACGTGCTGTATACTGAATACATTTTTTAAAGTAAAATTGTAATGAAGTTCTGTAATTATTATTCTACATATTTATTGATTGTATCCAACAGTAAATCTGAGTCCAAGAAACGAACCAAGATAGGAACAGTAATATCCAAGAGCGGACTAAGATAGGAATAGTAATATCCAAGAAATGCACAGAAATATCCAAGAAACGGACCAAGATAGGGACAGTAATATCCAAGAAACGGACCAAGATAGGGACAGTAATATCCAAGAAACGGACCAAGATAGGGACAGTAATATCCAAGAAACAGGCCATGATAGGGACAGTAATATCCAAGAAACGGACCAAGATAGGGACAGTAATATCCAAGAGCGGATCAAGGTAGGGATAGTAATATCCAAGAAACGGACCAAGATAGGGACAGTAATATCAAAAAAAACGGACCAAGATAGGGACAGTAGACTAATATCCAAGAAACGGACCAAGATAGGGACAGTAACATCTAAGAAACTGACCAAGATAGGGATAGTAATATCCAAGAAACGGACCAAGATAGGGACAGTAATATCCAAGAGCGGACCACGATAGGGATAGTAATATCCAAGAAACAGACCAAGATAGGGACAGTAATATCAAAAAAAACGGACCAAGATAGGGACAGTAGACTAATATCCAAGAAACGGACCAAGATAGGGACAGTAACATCTAAGAAACTGACCAAGATAGGGATAGTAATATCCAAGAAACGGACCAAGATAGGGACAGTAATATCCAAGAGCGGACCACGATAGGGATAGTAATATCCAAGAAACAGACCAAGATAGGGACAGTAATATGCAAGAAACAGACCAAGATATTGACAATAATATCCATGTTACCGACCGAGCTAGGGACAGGAAAATCCGAGATTTGGAGAAAAAACTATTAACCAGACAACTCTGTACGATCCTGTCGAACTCTAATTGTTTCAGCGCCCTATAGTATCTATTAATTGTGTGTATTTATACGTAGTAAATATAATGTAATCCGTATTGGGCTTTCACTAAGAGTTAATTTTCTAATTTTTTTTATGGTTGATTTGGACCCAAGCCTCCAGTGTATAAAAGATCCTACAGACTGCCCACTGTCGAGATTTCTACTCCTGGACACCCCATAACATTAATTTTTATCGCTCCTTCCTTTCTTTTACTTCCATTATTTTAAGTCATTACACACTTTACTACACTCTTATGTCACAACATCCATACTACACACAGTTTATGCATGTAAAAAAATGTAAATGTCATAAAAAAAATTTTAAAAATGTCAGTCAGCCAGTCCCATATAAATAAATAAACGTTGTCCCCCAGGATTTAAACCTGATACGTCCCACCAATAAAACGTCCTGCCATTGCAGAAACCTCTCCTCAGATCCAGCCTAAACCAAAAAGCCCTGATCCCATATTCCTACCCGCAACCATTGTCGCGTGACGGACGCTACATAACCTCGGGGGCCACCAAACCCCCTCCTTCTCTGACTGACCACTGTCGAGACGACCTGGCTAATATATTTAACAAATTAATTATTTGAAATTTTAAATACAGTATATTTGGGGATTTATATTAAGACATATCTATTGCCCAAGAAGGAAGAAGTTTCTTCCGCCATCTTGGAAACCACACCAGACCTGAACCAATGGACAAGATCACTGGGGATCAACCAAGCTACTTCTAATTTGACTTGACTACAAATTAACTAATTCTTAAAGCCATCAAAGTAGATTTAGAAATGGGCATAAGAAATTAATTTATATATGTAGCTTAGGCCAAAACACAGTAACCTCACACCTATAAATAAATTTTAAAAATATTTTTTTACATTTGTTGATTCCATCTTCGCGTGAGCTACTAGTAATCACTAAACACTTTTAAATGTTTTAAACTTGCCTATAGTAGCACTTACTTTGCTTGTTGATAACTTGTTGATAAATAATAATATTTTTTTGGTCAAGATAATATTATTAAGACTAAAAAACTGTTAAATTGTAGGCTATAGAGTTTATTTTCTGTTGTTTTATAGCAGAAATTAAGCTATCAAGCAATTCATCAATTTCTATTATAAGAATATGTAAATTTGGCCTATTAGTAATTTTTTTAGTATCATTAAAGTGTGTTCAAATAAGAAATCAGTTTTTCAAGATTATATTCTGATAATCTTTTACTAAATATAATCTATTCAAAACACAGATCTGGCACCCAGCAAACAATTTATTATCTTTTTATGATAATAAACTAGATAAATATCGAAATCTTGTTGTTGTTCATGACGAGCTGGTTGTTAATTCTTATTACCCTTTTGCTATTACTTGCGACCAGACTTTTTGTTAACTAAAAGTTGTTAAATTGTTAAGTTACACTTGGAGGAAACGTTTTCGTCTTACGCCTTCTTCAGCCTCATCGTAAGAAGTCGTAAGACGAAAACGTTTCCTCCAAGTGTAAGTTAACAATTTAACAACTTTTAGTTAACAAAAAGTCTGGTCGTAAGTACAGGCACGTATCCAGCGACTTGCTTTGGGGGGGGGGCGATCGATGCAATATATATATATATATATATATGTATGTGTGTGTGTGTGTGTGCGAGTGCGCGTGCGTGTATGAAAAAACATAGAACAGAAAAAGTTCTTTTTACGCTTGCGTTAGAAATCGGTAACGTGATAAAGATTCGTAGCAAATTAGACTTTTTAATAAATAATTATACCAGTTTCGATAACACTTATGGCTAGAGAATATTATTAATTTCATAATAAGCTATTATTATAAAAATGGCTTATTAATTAATATAAGTAGTTATTCTTCCAACACGAACAATTCCGGAGTCAACTGCGAATATTACGCTTGCAAAATTACGTATTGAAAATCATATGTTAGACTAAGCTTCACTAGCGCTATCTGTTGTTAAAACGTTTAGACGTTTACGAGGGTATGCCGAGGAAACGCGTCACATTTTCAAATAAAAAATTAAAATTTTATTTTTTAATTACAATAAAAGACGAATTAACTTAAGTAAAAGTCTAATTAATTAGAAAGTCCTAATTTAATAATATATTGTCGATTTTTAACCCAAAGTTTTTGAGGGTTGGTGGGGGCGATCACCCCATCGCCCCCCCCCCTTGGATACGCGTAATAAGTGTAATAAGATAAATAGTTAATGAACGTAGAGATCAGAATATTTTATACTAAATTAACTTAATAGTTTGAAAAATAATTTTATTTCATAACATAATACTGAGAGAAATAAAAGACATACACAAAACTCACAAATTAATCATTTATTGACTCATACATGTTTCAATGACAAAGTCATCATCATCAATGAGTGTTGCAACTACAAACTCTAACTTACAACTCGATGTTGATGACTTTGTCATTGAAGCACTTATGAGTCAATAAATGATTAATTTGTGAGTTTTGTGTATATCTTTTATTTGTTCTAACATAACCTCACAAGCTAAGTTTAAAGAATAGTTCTATAATACTAAGAGTTCTTTATTTGTTTTAGTAACAAAGCAATGGTAGGTTATAGTCGGCTCAAGTAACATGGATTAAAATTTTTTATAATATATATATATATATATATATATATATATATATATATATATATATATATATATATCACTTACACTTTTGTGTTACTAGGTGTATTTATAAGTTGACTTTTAAGATCTTATTAATTACAGTAGGCTACTCTTATTTTGGAAGACAAAATTTAGTTGAAGCATATTTACTAATTCTAAGTGTGTTTCAAGAAGTTTATTAGTTATTTGTTTTTCTTTGTGTATAGAAAATTAACTTTGTTTTTGATCCACAGAATATCTGCTTGGTTAGCAGTTTTTTGTGCATCACTGGTTTTGTTTTTTTAAAATTATGTTGGTGTTATTGGTTTCTAAGCATTGTTGATTAAAATATATGTTGTGGTTATTATTGATAATCTGTTTCTCAAGTTTTTCAAATGTGTTTAAATGTTTGGTAGCTGATGTACCTTGTAGGTAAGGCCTAATATCTATATCCCAATCATTGATTACAACAGCCTAAATTAGGGTTTAAAAAATAATTACTGTACTAAAAACGCTTGTATGTTACATTAACCTATAGTAGCACTTTTATAATTGTTGAAGAATGCCCATTTCAGGAGATGTATTCCATGAACTCAGACGAATTGGAAGGAATTATCTCAAATAGGCAAGTGTAACATATTTACAAGTGTTTTGAGTTAAAAGCTAGTAGCTCATGTGAAGATGGAATCCATTATAATACACATTTAATGAATTTTAACACTAGACCATAAAATAAAATTTGTTAATATTTTATCATGCATAATATTTAGATTTTAATTCATATATGTCAAATTTTATGAATTTTATAATTCATTTTTTAAATGTATGAATTTTAGATATTGATATTAATTTATTTTTTAGTTTATCTAATGGCCACTACTTCCTCACATGCTAAGAAATATTAGTAGTGGTTTTAGGAGTAAATTGACAAACAAGGATAAACCTCAAAATCTATAACCCAACAATTTCAGTAACTTTTATTCAGTTTTAGATTTAAAATGTAGTAGGCCTATAGATTTAATAAACAGATTAGGTGGAAAATTAATCCTGTTTAGGATATCATTGTTATGGGTTTTTACTTTTATAGTTGTAACTATGAAAAAAAACATATTATTTCAAACATTAATTTTTTAGACAAATATATAAGTAGTCTAATACTTTTACTCTATTCTAAAATTTGACCTCATTCTTGTCAGAAGGTGTACAACTTTTGTATACCTAATTAACCTTCCAGTAGTGATAAGCTTTTAATCTAAATAGAAAATATCACTGCTTTTAGTTTGGATACCTACTGAATTCAATGAAATATGCTAGTCTTAATTGAAAAGTTCAAATCGTATAAAATATGATAATTCATTTAACATCTGTTAAAACATGCCAATAGTCTACCACCCCTCAATAGTCATTGCGCGGGTTTACAAGTTGCAACACCTGGCTTGTTTAGTTCACATTTTCCCCGTAAACTAACGTACGCTAGTGTTGATTCAGTAATGAGCGTTGATATTTTTTTGTAAAATAGTTTAATTCCAAGTTTTGTTGTCTAATAATTACTTTAGTAATAGTGTGTATTAGAATAATTAAAAAGTGTTCAATTTATGTGTTAAATAATATTTATAATAATCAATATTTTTTTTATTGAGTGTTTTTCTTTTACGAAGTCGTTTAATAACCCGCCATTTTGTTTAGCAAGAGAGTGTTTATGGAGAATGTTGAAGATTCAGGTAAACAATGTTAATAGAATTGTTTATTTTCTAGAGATCTTTATCAGTGTGTAAAGAGTGATTTGGATTTAAAAAATTGATTGCCACTTTTTTCTCGTTTGGCGATTTGGGTTGAACAAATTTTATTTGCGGCTTTAGTGTTTACAAAATCTTCTAGACAGTTGTGATTAATGAAGTTGGATGACCTTAATCATTTTTTGTTTCTTACTCTTTTTAGAAACATTATTTGTTGCAATTATTACTGTAATAAATATAATAACTATAGATATTTATTATAATTACTCAAATAATCTTGCTAGCTTATTCCCCATCCTTACTATGTAAAGTAATTTAGGCTAGGACTGGCATGCAAGTTTCTATTAAGTTTTACTTAAAATTTCAAATAACACCAATTTATTACAAGAATATAGGTTTTACATTGTATTAAGGGGTGCAGCTAATATGTAGTAAGCCCACTTATATTTACATTGATAAGAAAAGAAAATTAATGCTGCAAACTTAAGATCTGTTAACTTTGGTATTGGTTAGATAGTGTATTTATTATTGGTGGCTTGAATTAGTTGAGGCTGATTTAGTGAGACAAATTCTATTTACTTTAAATGACTGGTTATAAAGTTTACTCACCAATATTTATCTCTCGTTTTTATTAATTAATTTTTTCTATTAGAACTTGTGTTTAGTTTACTAAATAAAATCCGTTTTCAGTAATTGAAATATAATTTATTGGCTTAATGGCAAAAAATATGTAAGAGCTATTAAGGAGAAATTCTTCGCTATTTATAAGGATTGAATCCAACTTTGTGTTTCTTAAAATTAGTGAAAATAATTGATTTCAAACCACAATTTGTAAGTGTTTAGGTTAGTTAGTTCTCTTAACAGCTGTTTTAACAAGTAAGTTATATTACCTAATTTACTGTATATAATTTAGTTTGATATTGTGTATTGATATTGAATTGAAAATGTCTTTAAATTATATATGGTTTACTTTATTGTATGGTAGCATAAAATAGTTCTTAATTATATCAAGAAACTTTGAATTTATACAATTTTGTATGCTAGTATATACAGTAAAAGCTCTAATATCCGGTAGCCTTAGGGCTGGCATGTTGGCAGTTATTGAAAGTTTCTAGATAATAGAATCTAACCTATTTAGCCTATATACAATACATATGTGCATAACGTTATGATACCTATCAAGGAAAATTGAATTCCTTCTTTTCCATATTTTTTTATATCTAGTCACTGTATTTCTTAATAAAAGAACGTGCTTGCGCTTGAGCATTTATAAGAAAAAAATTATAGAAAGAAAAGAAATTTAACACTAAAAAGCTTTTTCTATCAGACTAGGTTAATATAAAACATGTATCAGTACACTTAACTAAAAAAAAACTAATGATTGTATTTTGTTTTATTGATTTTTAAAGTTATCACGAATGTCTGACTGCCTCATATCTGAATCGTTTTTCAACAAATTTTGAATAAATCATATGCAGTTCCAAAACTTCCTGAGCCGAGTGGCATTTCTCACCTTCAGCAAAAGTTAACAGCGTTGTAAAAGTGGCTGCAGCATTACTCTATGATATGTTTACTTTTTCTTCAACTATTTCTTGGATAGGTTTGTTACTTGACATCTGTTTTCTACTGTATTTCAGATGAGACATCCATAACAACAAAACAGGGTACTGTACTGTTATGTTTTCGTTTGAAAAATGTCCCTGTTATTAGAATGCCATGCAAACAAGCTTTTACTGTATAGATTATATGCCATTAAAAACAAATTTTACCACTATATATTTGTATTTATAAAATCTCTTGTTTCTTGGCATTGTGTTTATTCATTCAGAATATTTTTATGTGGTATTCTATTGTATTATTATATAGTTATTATTTTGTGGTTAGCAAAATATAAATTTGTTATAGTGTACTTTTGTGCTAAAATTAACATAGAAGAAATATGCAAAATAACTCATCTCACAATTTAAAAAAATTAACTTTAATGTCATATGTTTGGTCAGTCATACTGTCATCATCAGTGACTTGTTTACAATATATTTCTGAGGTTTGAGTTATTTTGCTATTTATGGTAAATGTGTTTTTAATTCAATATATTTTTATTTGTATGTTTATTGAAACATTTTTAAAATTTTCTTTACAATATGAAATTTTTTTTTCCAAAAATTTTCTTCCTGTAGAACTCAAGAATATCAGCAGTTTGGATGATTAGGTTTTCGTCTGCCGATAAAACCTCACCAGCTTTCGAGAAAAGTTTCTGCTGGAACGGATGTCCCAACAACTGACAGATATTTTCCAGCCAATTGATGTAGAGACGAGTTTCTTGGTGAAATATCCTTCCAAATGTTGAAGGGATTGTCCCTAAGGTCTATTGGCTGGAAATCCCCCCCATAAATTCTTTCACACCGACTCCTCTAGAAAGTTGAAACTCCTCGCCGGTGTGCAATAGAATTAATCCTCCCTCTGGTATAATACATGGAACATGTACTTGCTCAATTTATTTTATTTTCAACATGTTTTATAAGAATATTATCTGCTAATAACAGCCACGTAATGCTTTATTAAAATATATCGGATTTGATAATATAGGTGAAAAAAATTGCCAATTCATCTCTGATACATTGATTTTCGGTGTCCCAACCTTATTGTTTTGGAGTCAATATATATTTAATATTGAAACATTACTGTGTTGTATTTGTCTTATTGCTTTATGTTTTTATGGGTTTATTTGATAACAATTTCTACATTCTAAAATACAATAAAATTTCGTAGAACTGTGGTAGCAAACAACCCTTTATAATTATAGGCAGATAATTATAATTTTCAATTTTTGCTATTTTTGTCATGGAATCTACCATTCACTAATCATGGGAAAGCAAAGAGAGAGCTCCCAAAGCCATTTTGGCATTGGCTGTAAAATATCTTTTCAACTAGAATTCTACTGTAGGCGTGTTAAAATTTCGAACACTTAAACTGGAATACTAAAACCCAAAATAAAACTCAAGTATGTCATTATAACAACTACCCTTATTAGAAGCTACCTTTATATTTAACGAATGTTAATTGAAATAATGACTTCATTCAAATTTATCATTGTATTTAAAATAAGTTGTTCTGATAATGATTAATATTGTTAATTGTGTTTTCAGATGATACATCGGAAGTCTAAAGATGTTGATTGGTGCCTATATGAGAAATGGTTAATAAAACTTCTATAAATACAGTATTTATTTAAGGGGCTTTTGTAAGCTGTGTTTATTGCCATTGTTCCTCTTAAGTGGGGATGAAAAGTGAGTATTTAATTTATGTTGCCATATGACTATAATAATTCAGTTTGTATGGCAGTATTTATTTGTGATTTAATCACTATATGATTCTGTCTAAAATGATCATTTTGCAAATTAATTTATTTTTATAGTTTTTTTATTAATTTTAACATGCAGGCATACATAGACGTATGTTAAAATCTCCTTATAGTAGCACTTACTTTGTGTTAAATGAGGATAGCAGATTTGTGAACTATTCCTTTTCGAACTCGGATTGCAACTGACCTGTTAGTTTTTTTGAATAGGGTTGGATTGAGGGTGATAAAACTATACTAGGTGTTTTTATGAGATTTTAGGGATTATTATGACAAATGGGGTATGTGAATTATATATTGTAATTAGACTATATAATTACACCTAATTAGATGTATATATATGGTGTGATTTAATGTTTTATATATAGTTTGGTTATTTGAAGTCTGTTATTTTTATTTAGGTTATATACCATCTGTAGATGTTTAGGCATGTTTATATATGTAACTTTGAGATTTATGATTTATAAGTGGTAATCAGTTCTTGGTATCATGTTGCTGTCCGAATTGATAAAAAAAAAAAAATATATATATATATCCTTCAAAATGGCTATCTTTATTTATTTAATTGAACCTAATTGCTGCTACAGTGAAGTTTTTATATATTTTATTATATTTCAATGTATATAAATATATACGGGTCGCTAAAGCTTAAGAAAGAAACAACAACCTTCAAATCTGTTAGACTTTTGGGTAAATATATTTGATTGAATAATTACATAATTTGTGAATGCACAATTATTTCATTTGAGTTTATATTATTGCCAACCCGTATTATTAAATCTGTACTTTTATGTTAAACGAATTATAAAAAAAATCCAAAATTGTAGAAACCGACATAGGAAACAGGGGTTGGTAGAGATGTAAACGCATAAAAGTGCTTACACACCTGTTTTAAATAATATTTTTTTGTTGTAAATTAGAGGTACAGTTATTATATTTAACTACAATGGAACATAGTAGATCTATTTTGGTATTTTGGAGGAAGTAGAATATATTCTTTTGTTAAAATTATGTTTCACTTTGAGACCATATGTTTTTATTTTGCTTACGGTTATAGTATTTTATAAATACACACCAGATATTGCATTTGTAACTACTGTAATTGTAAAATTATGATTTTGTTTTAGAAATGATCAATGAAGTAAATTGTTAGATCTCTGATTCATTAACCCTTTAATAAGCATTCACGTACCAGTACGTGAGATTACGCAACAGTCAGCGGGAGCATTCATATGCGTTCTACAGCTTTTCTCAGATTAATTTTGCCGTACATTTACGATATGTTTTCCTGTGTATTGTGCTGTATTCTAGGTTAAATATTTGCAACTATCTGTAAAATAAATAATACACAGAGTACATAGACACCATTCTTTTATGTCCAAAGTCGATGGGTTTTCCCACATATTTACAGATTGTTTCGAAGTTTGTGCGGTATTTTACAATAAATAGGCGATTTAATAATGAAAAAACTTTTTTTTGTCCAAAGTCTGTGGGGTTTCTTACATGTTTGCAAATCGTTGCTCTCAAGGGCCGTATCAGGGCAGGCACGTATTGGAAATCAAAGGGTTAAATAGGCAGTACATATTTTAACACAGTTCTGATATATGGAATATTTTACAAACTAAATCAAAATGAGCGAATCGTTTTTAAATCAAAGCCATTGTGTAGTTTGTTGGTGTCTGGGGCAAGATTAAGTTATTCTTCCCAAATGAATTCCATTTTCATTCATCAAATATTAAACTTATTGTAAATATTCAAACCCAAGCATACACCAAGTGATATGACCTGACACTATCAAATACATGTAACTATAATGGGGTTAAACACACAGTGAGCGACATAAACTGGACAAGTTCCAAGCCTTATCAGGTTCAGTTATTCATTAGCAAATTGTTGTTGCAGGTTGCTCTGTCAAGCCAGAATATATGCATCATATTATTAAAAATTCAGTATTTAAAACTCTAACTTTAAAAATATGTTATGCAACTGCCCCGGTCACTTCCGTTTTAAATGAAAGTGCCTGTGTAACAACCCTGACTGAAATTAACTTGAAATACAGTAGAAAAAACATAAAAAAGAAATAAAAATTGAGTTAGCGGTATTTAGGTGTAAAGCAAAGTAAGCACATTAAAGAGAGTTTGTTTTCCAGCATTTTAATTTCAAAACTTTAATTTTGAGAAAAAAGTTACCAATATCTAACTACAGTTATATATATTTGAAGTTATTATTAATTGTAAGTAACTTTTTCTACCACTAAGTGCAATAATTTTACCTCATTAGTTAAATGATACACTTTTAAAATGATGAGACACTTTTCTGTCACTTCTCATCACATAAGATAATATTATTGTATTTAGTGGTAGAAAAAATTATTTACAATTAATAATAATAACTTCATAAAGCCAGTGCAACGGAAACATAATGGACGTGACTTATCACGATATATATATATGTATATAGGTTAGTTTTGGTTGGTAAAGATTATTTAGATTTTTTGGACTAGAAGACTGACAGACTTACCTTGCTAAGAGTCCACTCTGTAGTCTTGAAATAGAAACACATAAAAGCACTTAAACAATGATATATTTCAACCACACAGTGGTCTTTGTCAATCGAACTTTGGTTCGAATGTTAAATTGACAATTATAAGGTAAACTCTTGAACTTCTTATGTGAAATTATATTAGTTGCAGAGTTGGGCTACTGGCTGTGCAGGCTGCATGGAGTTATACAGTATGCCACAGCTTGCTAAAACCTCTCCTGCGTTTACAGATCATGTACAGTATGGCGATGGCCAAGTGTCAAATCAAACTTTATCGAGGACCGATGTTGGTAAAGTAAGTAACATATAAACATGTAAATAGTTATAATGAATTAAGCCAATTGAAATAAAAACTGCAAGGCCATTTGCACAATAAAAGGTGCAAAAATAAGATTTCTAATTACTTTCATTTTCTCCTTTTATATGTTACATTATTAAAAACATCCACCCATTAAAACAACTAGAAAATTAATTCTGCTTGTTTCTATACAGTTTTTATATAGTTTCAATTTGTATACATTTGAAAAATGTTTGTATCAGGTATTTGGTTATAATATATTTCTAATGTGAGTAGTCAAATAAGATTACTGTTGAATAATAAAACATGATGTAGCCATATAATAAAAGTGATAAAAAACATACAAAAATTGTAGAGAAATAAAAGAAAGTTAATTGTTAATGTTGAATATTGATACCAAAGCATTTGTTTGTCAGATATTATTCCAGGGTATTCCAAAATAATCTTAAAATGTACTAGTTAATTTAGAAACATCTCCAGAAAGTAATAATATTAAGTCTCTGCAGCGCAAAGGAAATTAAATTGAATAAAGGTTGGGAGCTCTTTTTGTTAGGTTGATGTAGTGCTATATTGAAATGTAAGTCTCTTTTTGGGATCCTGCAGCTATGAGTTATAGAGCATAACCTGATTTCTTGTATGTATAATATATATATATATATATATATATAAATTTTTATTTTATTATTTAAAATACGATAAATCGCCGTTCAGTTTACCATTTCCCTTTCTATGTATGGCATTAGAGTATTATTTTTGTTTGTTACTATTTATACGGTTTTTTTGTCGCTGGCATTGGGTTATTTCTTTTCACTTTTGCATTGTTAGTTTTTGAACCAAAGTTTGATGCCGTTAATCCTATTCGTTTATTTATATTATTCTTTTCATTCATTTTTAATCCTAGAGCATTATTTATGATATTGTGTGGTAATCATGGCAAGAATTCAAGGTTGTACAATGGAGGTTTCGAAGACAACCAGGTGGGTGCAAAAATTCATATACATCTTTGAGAAGCACATTTCTATCAATGAGAATGTTGGCTCAATGCCAAAGGGCTAGACTTTGAATATGAAAATACTCAGTTTGAATCTGATGTTAGCCCCCCCCCAAATTATTATAATTTAATTATTGAATAAATATTTGAAACAAACTGTATTAATCGATGTTATCGACTATAGGTGAAAAAGAATGTATTTGCACTTGATTGGACAAATAAAAACATATTTTATTGATGATTGAAAATTTGTACAAGATATATACCAGGAGAGTTTGAAGAAGAAAAATTCTAATAGAAGAATTGAAAAAAAATAATCGAAAGCAATTTTGTCTTGTTTGGCAAACATTAAAAAAAAAAATACAATTAAAAAATGGCGACTTTTGTCTTTTGGGACTCTAAACTGATTTAGATTCACTTCATTAATTTTTTGCCCTAGGAGAAACAATTTATACCTTACAGTCATGAGCGAAAGAAGCAATTTCCTGATGGAATGGAATCTGTTTGTTGCAAGAGAATTAATGTTGCCATACTGTTGATGCTACAAAACAACTTTTGTCACTTAGATCTCTGATTTAATATCTTTAGATTGTCTTCTTTTCTCTTTTATGAAGTCTGAAAATGAGGTCCAAATTACTGTCAAACAATGGACTAAAGAGGCAATGGTATATGAATAATAAGGCTGGGGGATTCCCTATTCTCAAAGTACATTGAGTAGGATAGTTACTATGTCAAAAAATTGTATTTATGTACATGTGTAAGTTTGTAAATTTTACAAGAATATATTGTCTTGAATTTTTTAAAAGCTAAGTACTCTTTCTAGACCTTTTTTTGTAATTTTATCTCTTTTGTTTACATTGATTTTGCCTTAATAATAATTTATTCCCATAAAATATTGTCTTTTTAATGTTGCTTTGATTTTTACTTGACTAAATTTTATCTCAGAAAATCCACAAGTTACTTTTATAGCATAAGCCAAGTACAGTGAACTCCCGATTATCCGTGGAATAGGGTGGCCCGGCAACGCCGGATAACGAATTTCCTGGATAATCCGCTATGAACAAAGAATACGCAAAACGATCGATAATCGATTATTCCATGTTACACAAATAATGACCTCGGTTTTGCAACTCACAAATAATCTTCAGAGGACAAAATAAATATAGAAAATAATTTAAAATGTCGATGTATTTGACGGATTACAACATGTACATTTATATGTCTAACTATTTACAATACGTACATAAGTATCTATCAAAAGTAAGTATGTATGTACATATGTAATTTCCTTTACACATAATACTTTCACTTTTTTAACAAAAAAATCTGTCACTTTCGTCTGTTTTTTTGTGAGCATTGATTTAGCTTTAATGTGCGATCTAAGTTTCTTGAGAACCATTCTGTCGCACAGTGTCTGCTTGTGTCATGTGTGTCACAAAGACATAAAGATCGATAATGTATATGACAGACATGGATAATGCATATGCCACGTCCTAGACTATTTAAAGCCGAGATTAGCTGACATTTGTTTACAATCTTATGATACACATTAGGTTTTCGGGTTTTGTCATTGTCTCTTATATACAGTAGTCTGCTCGCCCCTTTTATTTTGCTGGCTCGCGTCGGTATGCTTCCCTTTCAATGTAAAAATTAGTACGTAGGCCTACATATTTACATATCTATTCCCTTCATCTTAACTTCTATTAAGCCTTATATGTATTTACGTCGTAATTCACCGTTTGGAAATTTAAACACATGAATCTGATTGGAATAAAAATTGGATATTTGTAAAACAATGGCAGACCCCGGATAATCCACAAACCGGTTAATCCGCCCACGGATAATCGGGAGTTTACTGTAGTACATTTTCTGGTACAAAGTTTCTACTCAATGATCTTTGTTTTTTTAATATTGTTTGTCTCATTCGAAAGAAGTAAACTACTAATTATTTAATCACTTTAACAATAGTTTATGACTATCCGAACTTTAAATTTTGTAAATTTGTTGAAACTTATTGAGACAGAACGTTTTCGATTGCTATGTGGCGATCTTCATCAGTGTCTTCTGCTTGGAGATGTCGGGTCAAGCGGTGACGGTTTTAAAGGCAGGTTTTTGATAATATCAAAGAGTATGTAATCTAATTAAGAGTATGGTGATTATTCTTGATTTTTGTAGTTCATTATGGTGAAACCTTATTAATTACTCTTACATTAGTTTATGGCTATCCGAACCACTAATTATTAATAAAAGATTATGTATAGTATTAAATAAGCCTGTTTTTATCATAGTTTTTCAGAAAGCTGCCATGCGGCAAATGGGTTTTGTCTAAATTACAATTGACATTTTTCAGAGTTATTTTAAAACAAAATTATTTCAAATATTGTCTATATCAGTTTTGTAATGCCATATTGAATATACCTTGTCATCTGTCATCCTTAATATAGTTCTGTTAACAGTCATCTTAAATTTGTTCACGTTTTCATTGGTAATGAGAGTATTCAGCTCTCATAACATTTTCATATCTGAACTAGTGTACTTCTCTCTTCGTTACATTGGTTAGCAGGCATTTTAATTGTTTAATCTTATGTCATACAAGTTTTATCGTTTTATTTTCTAGTATGCTGAACCAAGTTTTTAGTAATATTAATAATTAAATCCTCTTCACCAACACAATTGAAGCATTATTTTAATCCTTATGTATATTTCAATTACCATGCAATCATCTTCATAGGAAATTGTTTTAATTTTTGTTGTAATAATTTTCTTAAAGTGATTCCTTTACTATTGAAATCTACGCAAGGATTTAAATGAAAACATTTATTTGTATTTAAGAGATTTTATTTATTTAAATTAAAAATTTTGCCACAATTTGTCCAAATTGTTAAATTGCATACTATATTATGATTTCATAATAATACATATTCAAGAAAATTTTATTGCACGTTTCATTATATTGTATTTTTTTGTTATTAAAATATATGATTTACTTGTTTAAAACTTAAAGTCTGACTAGAGGTTATAAAGTAGAAGGTGGTTTTTATTATTTTTTTAAAATTACATATTCCTACTGTTTAATTATTCCAAATAATTCTGTTAACTGAGGTTTTAAGATTTTAACTTTATTTTATTATTTTTACACAAAAGTGCACTAGTGTAACCGCAATCTTCTATTCTCATTATATTATTCTTTTAAAATAAATCATGCTTTCACTGTATGGTCTGGTATTACATATTATAGATAGGGTGTTTTAAAATAAATAATTAATCTGTATTTTAGAAAATAAATCTAAATAATACATATGTATGCAGTTTGGAACTGTGTCTGGGGATATCTTGACAAGCTCTGCGTGGAGTGCGGTCATCCATCAACCTGCTGAAGACTCTGAACCGGATGAATTGCCCTCTACTGTGGATATGGATGCTATTAAAGTAAGTACATTTTATCTCACTTACAGAGATGAAATCTAATTTTAAGTAGGATTTTTTTAAGAATGTATAACTAAAATATAAGTTGAATATTGAAGTTGGATTTGTCTTTTGAGGTTAAAAATAAACATTACCCATAATAACCCTTAAGAAGCTAATAAATATGTCTTATAAGTCTGAAAAGTGAGCAGCAGCATATGTATAATTATTTCTGAAAAGTACTTAACGAAGCAGAATTTATTTGTATTTTATGGAAAGTTAGTATTTTTTAAAAACATTTTATACTGTAATATACACTAAATATTTGATTCAAGTGAAATTGTAAGATCACTGTTATGATTAAATTTATTTTTAGAAATCTTCTATGGGCATTAGAAATCAAAAGTAAACATATCTCGAACAGAAGTGGTTTTGTTTCCTTCCTATTGTCTTTATATTTGGAAGTTTATAAATTTGAGGTTACCAAGACAAAAATTTGATTATTATTACAAATAACCTGGACCACTGTTAGAAGGACATTCTTATTTCATTAAAATGAGTAACACAAAATAAAATGATTTGTAGCTTACATAATATGTGTTTTAGGAGCCTGCAACTCCATTGCCTGCACCTTGTACACCAGGACCAGGTTTGGGACAGATAGAGAGGGAGAGAGATGACGAAGGAGGCAGTGGAAAGGAAAGTGATGATGATGACTCTAGTTCGGGTAGTGATTCAGAAGCAGATTCAAGTTCAGGGACTGGCAATGAGTCTAATACTGACAGCGAAGTAAGTCTATATACCATTGGTTTATAAAAGTTTAATGACATTTTGACATTGTATTTTTTGAAGAAAACTGTGGTCATATACTATAGATAGACCCTTGATATTAGTCATTCAGTAAAATACATGAAAATTTTACTTTCATATACAATAAAAAGAGCATTAAAAAGTTAACCTTTCTTAACCCGGCAGAGGAAAATAAAACGTGAGGGGTCGCACACAGTGGATTCGACCAGGTCATTTTATTAATACAAAAAAATTACTGAACAGTATTTTATTTTAAAAAAACAAACATCGTAATTAAGTATAATGTATTTACCTAAGTTCTATTGGTTTTAATTGTAACATTAATGTATTAAATAATTAAAATAATATTTTAAAATTTACCAAATTTATTTTTTGAAAAAAATACAAGACTTTAGATAGGTTGTCTAATCTAATCTGGTTACAGGCTCAATTTAGTAATTGAACGCAAGCGGGTTTTAATATTAAAATCCATAAATATCCATACACTTTATTGCACAGCAAACAGATTTATTCCTGTTTGATTGTTTAGGATGGGAGCCATGCAGGGAGCTGCAGTTGGAGTGACAGTGATTCAGATTCTAGTAGCAATGGAGGAACAGGAGGAGGAGAAAAAGAGGCTGGTACTCGACGTAGTTCTTGTTCCTCTCGGTCCAGTCATTGCTCAGATTCCTCTGCATCTCCACAACAACATTTCTCCATCAGGGAGACTAACTTTGATCAGGTAGGAAAAATCAGTCTTTTTAAATGAACGTTGACAATTTTTTTTGAAAAATGAATATTTAAACAAATTTTTCATACATTAACACTTGTAAATTTAAATGGCAGAAATTTACTTATACAGTGAAACCTGTTGAAGCCGGAATCCATTGGTACCGGCATTTTTTTCAGTCTAAGACAGGTTTCCGGCTTATACAGTAGTAGTGTACTGTATGATGGTAATACCATCACAAAACATTTGCCGAGTCTATTTTTAGCGTTGGGGTGAGGTTAGGCCGTGGGGATTCTTAGCTATAAGACTATTATTTCTACTGATCTGCTGTATGGCGCTGTACCAACACCACTTAGATAACGGACAATTAATTGTCATCGTTTCTACATTTGTTTAAGTTTGTTTGTAGTATTTAATTTAATTATTTATTTCCGATTAAGTACTGACTGTTTATTTCCTACAGAGATAACACTTCAACATATAAAGCAAGTGTATTTAAATCACAAGAAAACTATCACATTTTAACGTCTAAATAAACGTCATTCAACAGTAATATCGGTTATCTTGATTGCCTAATGACAGCCCGTAGCCTGTGCCCTGTGACGTCACAACTCGCAAACCTTGTTTTCTAGGTGGTTTTGGCTATGCACACTACAGAAAATGTTAAAACCTACATTACATAATAAAAATCTTACCTTTTAATGCAGCATCCTTTTATCCTTCTCCACAAAACATTTTTAATTGAAAACTATAAAACTAAAACACTTATACACTTGTCAACAAAATTTATGAATTAATGATGCAATTTATTGAAAACTATATTTTTCCACTTACTGTATTTAGGCTAAATGCTTTACATAGTAGGCTTGCGTAAAAATAAAAGAAAATGAATTAGGCTTGAAAAAAATCTAGCATTCACTTTTGTTTTAAAATGTTAGTTTTACTTGCTTTTGTTTCAGTTATTGTTTTTAGTTGTAACAAATAGTGACGCATTTTCGGGCTGTTAATACGTACTTCAAAATCTTCTAACTCGCAAATTTTCATTAAAGCCTCGCCAAGTGTTTTTATTTTGTTTTCTACAACTTGTCCGTCTTCAATTTCTTCTATTTGCGCATGTTTTTTGCCTTTTGGAATGAAGCGGTCTCTCGCCTTCCAATATGTCAATCAATATGACGTCAATATGTCTGGACGTGGATGTTTGTAAACCATTCATTGCATTATCCTGAAGGAAATGAGTGCTGACACATAGCCTATCGTAAATTATGGATGATTGTATTCCATTGCATTATCTTGTGCATATCAGCAATCCTTAACGTTATTACAGAGTTCTCAGAAATAAATACGATCCGTTACAATTAAGCAGACCTATCTGAGAATTTTGTTATGGTAAAAAAATATATTATAAACTGTATTTTATCTAAATGGAAGTCATTGTAACTTTATATTTTACAGCATGTATATGATCAGATTTTCCGGCTTATGTAAAACTAAGACGTAGTATTTACGTATCACTCATCCTTTTGCTTATTCCGCTTTAGCGTTAGACAGTTTCCGGCTTATGAAGGTTATTAACCAGGTAAATTAAATAGGCGACAGTCGGGACTTTTAAAGTTTTCCGCGATAGACGGGATTCCGCCTAACACAGGGTCCGTCTAAGACAGGTTTCACTGTATTTAAAAAAAATGATTGTTCAAATAGCAGGTTATTGATAAATTAATATAAACAGTCAAACTTTATCATTCTGCATTAGAACTGAACTATTTCTAACTAGTCACTGAATGAATTTATAATTTTCTTGTAATAATATTTCAAATTCATCCACTCCAAAAAAAAAACTGCTATAATTTGTTTAAACAGTGAATATTATTTCCGCATTCATTTCCATTAGTTATAGTTTTCTTGGATTGATCATATAAAATTTATAATTTTTCTTGTAACTAATAAAAACAAATTTTGTTACAAGTTTTCCCTTCTTATTCATCTTTGTATTTAACCTTCGAGAGGGAGGATAGAGTTTCAAATGGGAGAGGGTGCTTGTGGAGGTTTATCCGCACAAATACCCTTTAACATTTAAACGGTTTATGATTTTATGTTTGGGTGACTTCACAATTAAATACTATATAAATGCATTGTAAATAATTTTAAACATTATTGTACAATTTTAGTTTTCTAAACGTCATATTTCTAAAAATATTTTGAATTGTTAAAACGTGTAAGCAATGTATTCTAGACAACTGTTTTCATTACGGAAGAGGTATTTACGGTTTATCTTTCTGTAATAAAGTAATTCAACGTCTAAACACAAATAATATTTTATCGTGATGGTAGGCTCTACATATGAGAATATGAAATTAATTATAATATTTAGTGAAAATAAGGAATATTTTTATTAAATATATAACCCTAAAAATTAGTGGATGAAAAAATATGTTTATAACACAACAGGTTCTAGCAGAATTTTACAGTCTTTGTTGAAAAAAAAATTCATAATTATTCATTTCTAAGTTTACTAGTCACCACTAGTGTAGCGTGAACATAACCCACTCTCATGAGAATTATGTTTCTTTTTGCTTTCCTCCCTTGCCTTTCTCGTTCAGTATACCACAGCATTTTTCAGTTTTGATTAAAGAAAGGTTTTTTTCTATTGTAAAACTGCACCGTAACAGCTTCCTGGCGGATTTTTAGTGGTATTTTCTTTGTAACGTCAAAATCTGATATTTCAACAAATTGGCCATTTCAGATTCACCTATTATGTCTTCATTTGTTTCATTTACAATTTCATTGACTACTTCGCCAGGTTCATCATTTGGCAAAGAGACTCGTTTTCATCAGAATCATCAAAGAGCTGTATAACAAAATATCCGGTAGAAAGTATTTATTGGTTTTCTTCTATTTTGAAACCACATCTTTTAAAAATTCTCTCCTCTTCAAATGGAACAACAGTAAAATGTGAAACTTAGATACTAAAAAGACATACAACACTAAAATAATAATAACAACAAAAACAGTAGTAATTTAACCCCACAAAGTCTTTTGTAATGTTAATAACTGCATGAGGAACTCCGCACAAATAAGTTACACGAAAGGGCTGTTGCGTCTGCAATCTGAAGCGCGTGAGAAAGATGAAAATTACACTAATGTTAAGATGAAAAAATGAACAAAAATAGGTTGGGCCGTTTCCTAGAATGCATGTTGTGGAGTAACGAGCTGGAAATATACTTCTGACAACTAGAAAGACATTTCCTTAAATAATGATATGTATGGAGAAAAACTCTTCATGCGCTATCTCGAAGGTTAATGGGATTTTACATTAGATACAACATAAAACAAGGATCTGGGTGTGTATTTATATAAATTACAATTGTAACTTAGATTTTATAGCTAATTTAACTAGAAGTCAGATGTACAAAGGCAATTACAAAACAGTATAAATTTAACCGTGCAAAAAAATGCAGATAATTTTGTATATTTTTTATGACTCTTAGATTATGATTTGAGTTATATTTAAAGTAAATGGAACTTTTTATGAGAAAATTATCATTTGGTTCTTTGTTTGTCTTGTTTAAACAAATTTTGCATTGAAAATAATCAAAATTTATGTAGAAGTATTTAAAATCCAAATAGTTTGAATTCCCAATTCCTTTTTACATAATTAAACAGTTTCGTCGTTTTTAAGGCATAGTTAATTAAACTTCAAGATTTTAAAGCTTGGTAGCATTTGTAAAACATTTATAAATTATACATTAAATATTACATCAACTCTTTCAATTTTTATTCTACAAATGTTTAATGAGAGCACCATTCCTTATGTGAAACACTTAGAGTCAATAGTTGAGTTCAACTCATACTTTGATCAGAGTTTCTGGAGTAATTGTTGCAACAATTACTGTTTTTTATGACAGAGGTTAGCTAGTAGTAGAGGAACGTAATGGATTGTTTATAAAGCCCTTAAGGCAAAAATCACATGATATCAGATCAGATAAAGGCGAATCTCATTTGGTCCTCGGCCCCTAAAACAGAATTTGGGTACAACATTGTTTAACCAGTGATGTACTTTGTTATGTTAGTGAAGCATGTACCATATTGTTGTCCAATGAAGTTCTATTGTTTGTCTTATAATTAGGAAAAGCGTCATAGTTCTAGTATATCTAGATAAGAAACCCCAGTTAAAGTTGTTTCACTGAAAAAAAATGACCCATACACTTCTGTTGGTATATGGCACAAAAATGTTCAATTTGTAGAATTGCAACTGTTCCACTTTATTAGGATTTGGTGACTTGCCCAAATTTCCGCAATATGTTCACTATTCCATTTGAGGTCATCATGCTTAGAAACATTTTGATTGAGATGTTGGCATGTAGAGTGTTATTTATAGGTTGCAAAACTTATAACACCTGTAGACGGTATTAATTTTGTTGTACAGTAAACTCTCATTAATCTGGGAGATATATGGGGCTGAGATACAGAGGATTACTAGAGGCTCTATTAAAACCACAAGTACATCGTACAATATTTATGTGTATTGCTAAAAAATAAAGAAAACATAGTCTTGTACTGTACTTGAAATAATAAAACGAGAATGAATGTAATGGTCTGTACTTTACAATAAAAGGTTATTATATCTTTAACTGTAAAAACAAAAATTAAAAAACAAAAATAGTCTACAGTACAGCTTTTAAACATCATTTAAACTCACATTATTTGCATTGCTCAGCAGGATTAAAAAGGTTTTCTATTTTCTTCTGCTTTTTGGCTGGAAATACTTTAAAAAATTTTGCCTTGGAGTCCCTTTTCATAATAAGATGTCACTCGCTTAAAACTCTGTTTTTTCTGCCCACGTTTTGAATCCAGCCACTGGGTTACATAGTCTGTGGTTACGTCATCTGCTGTGAGCTTGTAAATAATTGAAAGTGTTTGTTTATCATGAACTACACAAATAGAACTAGGCGGCATGAAGGTCACTGACATCTGCATGCAGTTAAAAATATACAAGTTATATTTATATATTTGTTATGTTTACATCTTCTGTCCTAGACGAAAACTCCGGATTACTGAAAAGGCCCAGATAGGTGAAGGGCCGTATCATAGAGAGTTTACTGCAAATGTCTCCTTTAAAACTATCCGTACAGATGTCACCGGAATCGCGAATTCGCAAATAGCCTACATTTAGTTATTGTTTTATTTTAATAAGTTTATTTCCATAGCTGTTTTTAACCTTATAATCATATTCTGTTTTTTGTTTTATAGAAAAAAAAATAAATCATATAATATATTTAATTTTCTTCAGAATTTCATAGTTAAGGGGTTTGTGTAGGTATCATATGCGTATGCACCTCGTCAGTTCAACCAAGAATTGAAATAAGTTAATAAATTCAACACATATATGCTATTTAAGTTCAATTTATCTCAAGTCCAACATTTTAAATGAAATATTGTTATGTTAAAAACTTTGAATTGTTGTCTTTTTTGGGTTTTTAATAACATATTTTAATTATGTTATTGAATTTTATAGATTTTTAATTATGTTTGATTGTTTTAGGGTGGGCTGAAATTAAAAATCTCTGCCCTCAAGATTCCAAAACGTAAACCTCCTAAGGAGGAGTCAAGCAGTTCAACTGATGACGAGCGTGATGATTCTTCTTCAGATGAAGCTGAAAAGTCTTCCGATGCTGGTCATAAAATAGATAAATATCCAAGAAAATCCAATGTTCAAGAAGATGTGACTCCTGTAAAACATGAGAGAAAGGAAAGCCCAATTAAAGTTAAGGAAGATGATGAAAAAGAAAAGAGATCTGTAAAAATTCGTGAGGAAAAGAAAGATGTTTCAGTTAAAATAGTTAAACCACTTCTAGAAGATAAAGTATCAAAGTTGGTAACAGAAGTTAAAAAAGAAAATAATCGTTTAAAAAATAAGACGGATTCGAAATCTGATTTAAAAGTTTCAAAGTCCCCAGCTAAATTAAAGGAAACTGTAAACAGTCGTGTGAGTGATGGACCTAAAGTTAACAGTGTAAAATCAAACAAAAGTACTTCACCAGTGAAAAGTGTGCCAGTTTCTAGTGTGCAAAGTGGTACAAGTAGATTACGGAGTGTTCGAAAAAAGCCAATAGTGCAAGAACCAGTCAGGACTCCAACAAAGGTAAGCAGTGTTTTAGGGTTTTTTAAACTTTATAATGCATGTTTTTAAATAAGTTTTATTATCTTTATAATTCAAATTTATTTTCTACTGCAAGAAAATAGTTTATAGAAACTATGCTCTTAGTCTAATATTGATAAATGTTTTTATGAATAGAAATATTAAAAAAGTTTTAAATATATATAGTTTTCTGCCAAAGTGAGTACTCTACCAAATCTTTTTAATAAAAACTAAATAAGTTTTTTTTGTTGAACATAAAAAATGAAAAACATAAAAAATCTAGGATGATGCATTTTTATACTCTCTAAATTTGATATGGTTACTTACTACGGTGGCCATTTAGCCATCCTATTTGATTGAATTCATTCAAATTCTTTAAGAGTGCTAGTCATTTCTATTTGCTATAATAAAAATGAATTTTTATAGTCTGTTCTTTATACAAATTGGTAATGTAGATTTCCGTATTCACAAATTGTTTTTGTTAAGAAATGACAATTTTTTCATGAACCAGTATCAGATTTTCATGTTATTTGTTGGTTGTTATATAAATGCTGTACCACTTATTCAAGATATACACATATTATTGTAAGCTAGATGTTTGAACCCACCATAATAGTAGCAAAAGTAGAATTTTTATTTTGCTATATATTTTATTTTAAAATAATTAGTGGACTAGTGGAAAAAAATAGGATAAATTAATTTTGTATATATGACACTGTTTTATATATGACAGCATTTTTGTCCATTTTAGTAAGAAATGTAAAAAAACTTAGACTGAATTGAAGTTGCTGCACTTTAGCTATTTATGAAAAACAAGCAATTAGGGATTTACAGTGAAACTGCCCCCAGGCTAGTCGGGCTGTCACATTGAATGTCAACCATACATTTGGAGTACAGTACTGGGTCATTCCGTGTCAAATCAACACACTTTTAAGAGATTTTTTCCATCACCATCTCAGATTATGATAATATTTGGAATATAGGTTACCTTCATGAAGAATAAAAAAATACCAATTTTCAGCTTAATATCTCAAACGGTTTTCGAAATACGGCCATGTAAAGTTTTCAAAAAACGGTCAAAATGTCGCTGCGGGAAAACGTTTAAATGGTCATAACTCCTCTCCTAATAAGAATCATGGGAAAGGTGTCATTTTTTAGCTCATTTTATGCCCTTTTTAATGATATATAACACATATAGGTTGTGAGAAAAAAAATATTTTAAAAATCAAAAATAAATTTTTGAATTTAAATATTTTTGAAAACACATTACTAAAAATTTTCAAAAAAATATATATAATAGGTCTTATTATCACTAATTTGTATACCAAGTTTAGTTATGGGATTGCAACAATAGTTTCATCAACAATGGTGATACAGTCCTTCATTCCTGGCATAGCTCTACTAAGCTCATCATTTTCATAGAAGCCTCGGACATTTTGAATTAAGAACTGTCACTGACTGGATGTGTAGTTTTTACCCAGAAATTTCAAAGATATCAAAGATTTGTGATACATGCAGGAAAGATGTTTCAGCAATTAAAAATAAAAACATTGCTTCTAACAAGGTCCAAGAAACTGACACTATACAAGATTTGGATGAAGAAAGTCAAAGAGAATCAAACAAACCCAAGGACAAAGACCCTTTTGATTCCGAAGATGACGATCCCAGTTTTCAGGCAGAATCACACGTGGTTGAGACACTCAACACTTCTCTAAATGAGCTTGGTGAGTCACCTATTGATTATAAAAAAATTAAATCAAAATCTTATTCTGCTAAAAAGGTAAAAAAGATAGATTCTGCTTTGAAAAAAAGGCTTTTTGTATCAGTAACAGATTCTGAGTCAGATGATGACAGCCAAGAATTAAATAATTCTGTTTTACAAAATCTGAAAACCCAGTTTTCCAATGCAACTAGTAGAAAGAAAAAGTTAATGATTTTAACTTGTATTCCAAATGATTGGGGAGTCAGAAAAATAATGCGTGAATTTAATGCTCCAAACTACATGGTGCGTCAATCAAAAAAAGTACTTACAGAAAAAGGAATTTTAGAAAGCCCTAATCCTAAACCTGGTAAAAGTTTGCCAAAAGACGTTATTCAAAATGTCCGAGACTTCTATGAAAATGATGAGCTTAGTAGAGCTATGCCAGGAATGAAGGACTGTATCACCATTGTTGATGAAACTATTGTTGCAATCCCATAACTAAACTTGGTATACAAATTAGTGATAATAAGACCTATTATATATATATTTATTAAAAATTTTTAAAAATGTGTTTTCAAAAAAATTTAAATCCTAAATTTATTTTTGATTTTTAAAATATTTTTTTTTCTCACAACCCATATGAGTTATATATCATTAAAAAGGGCATAAAAAGAGCTAAAAAATGACACCTTTCCCATGATTCTTACTTTATTAGGAGAGGAGTTATGACCATTTAAACGTTTTCCCGCAGCGACATTTTGACCGTTTTTTGAAAACTTTACATGGCCGTATTTCGGAAACCGTTATAGATGAAAATTTGAAATTTAGTATTTTTTTTAGTCTCAACCCCCACTTTGGGTGTACCAAATTTCATAAATATATGAAAGGGTGTGGTAAAATAGGTGTGTTGATTTGACACGGAATGACCCTACTATGTAATTGTCATATTTGTTTAATCAAATCTTTAATATTTTTAAAAGTTATTTAGTGTTTCATAAACAAGATATTTATAAAACCCAACCAAGGACAATGATCATTTGATGGGGACAATATGTTTAGTATAGGGTTTTCTGGTCAATATATGTAGTTGATTGTTAGTGAAATTTATTATAACGTGAGAACTGACAATTTTTGAACAAGTATAAAATATTTTAAACATTTTTTTAAAGTACAATAAACTAATGACTTATTGTAAAATTTACTTCAGAGAAAAAATGTTTACTCACCAAATCAGGTTAATTGTTTGATGCTTTAAATCGTACATTGTAGTTTTTGCTCTATATACATGATTTAAATACTATTTCGAATTTACCTAATACTGTATTGTCAAAATAAAACTTAGCAGAGGAAGAACAATAGCAGTGGAATATAAAACAGAACTCCCACAAAAAATTGCTGTTTGAAAAAAAAGTATTTAAGTAATTTCAAAATGTCAAAGTTTTTTTTAAACAAAAATAATTTGAGAAGGACATTGAAGAAAAGAAGTGTCCTTTTCTAAAATAAACAAGAAAAATGAATTCTTTATTTTTATAAACCTATTTACTTACTGAGAACTTTATTTTTTGTCATTACTTTTCCCTGTGCTACAAGTTGGATTGGAAAGTGAGACCAATATTTAGCTTGCGAAGATAATGGGTTGCAACCTATTTTTGTATTTCCAGGAGAAACTCTTTCTGGGAAATCAGATTTTGACAGTAACTATTCTGCTACGTTTATTCTATAATCTGTATAATGTGTCTTTACTTTTGATATTAGGAGTTTTAATTCATTATAAATAAAAAAAAAGAATTAATAATGCAAAACAAAATTTAAAAAAATTATATAGTTTGGAATCAAAGCCACTAGGTTCACTTTCACTCTCTTCCAATAAATGGTCCAACACTTCGATGACCAAATTTTTCATTTTCACATAGTAATATGGCACACAACAAACATAAGCTGCCAAAAGACATGAAGTAGAAATTATGCTGAGCTTCTTATTGCAGTTAACATAAAAACAAAAGGAAGGTTTTATTTTGGCTAACAGAGGTTCAAATCATGGGCTATAAATTCTTTCTTTATTATTCTTGTAAGTTTCGAGAGGTAATAAACTTACCCTAGGCAGTACAGGCGTCTAGTCTTGTACTGACATATCAGAAAATAAACTCTGAAGCAAACAAACAAGACCACATTCATGACAAGCTAGGCTCGTCTAGTCTTGTACTGACATCAGAAAATAAACTCTGAAGCAAACAAACAAGACCACATTCATGACAAGCTAGGCTTGTCTAGTCTTGTACTGACATCAGAAAATAAACTCTGAAGCAAACAAACAAGACCACATTCATGACAAGCTAGGCTCGTCTAGTCTTGTACTGACATCAGAAAATAAACTCTGAAGCAAACAAACAAGACCACATTCATGACAAGCTAGGCTTGTCTAGTCTTGTACTGACATATCAAAAAATAAACTCTGAAGCAAACGAACAAGACCACATTCATGACCAGCTAGGCTCGTTAATATACCTTCTACCAATAATGTGTTGCAAGGAGCTACCCTTGTCTGTGTAGGCTTCTATATATACACTTTTAATTTCAAGTACTCCCACAAGAAGAAACCATATTGACAGGTCAGGTGACCTTGGATGCCACTAAACATCTCTATTTTATGTCCTGTGAACATTAGTCAAACCCTCTTCCATGGATGCTTGCCATATGAGCTGTGGGTTAAACCACACTTCTCTCATGTTCACTTGATGCCTTTCAAGTTCTGAACAAGAAAAATTTTGGACCTAGCATGCTGATATCTTAGTAACTGTGTTCCTCTCTTTTCTAAATGTTATTTCCAGTAATCCAATGACTTGGAGATACCACACCACACTGTTATTTTTGAGCTGTGGAGAGGTTCTTGGTATAGTTCATGTGGGTTCTCTGATGTCCAGTACTGTCAGATCTATTCTTTAACTAGGGATGGGCCAGTTTCAATTCTCGATTCCAGGGATCGTTGATTCTAATGGTATCAAGTAATCGCCGACACTCAATTCTCCATTGATTAAAGTGCTGATTCTGAATCTGACTTTTTTAGTTAAAAACTGTGTGCAGTGTAATTTATAGGGAAAACAACTTTGTCTTTTTTATGAATTAGTTGCTTTTAATGAATTAAACGATTAAAGCAAATGTTATTATTTTTATTTATGACACAACAATAAAGAGGATTTGAAGCATTTCAGGTCCGTTTGTTTGTAATTGCTCGTCTGTCTCTGCTTTCTCAGTCTCATTCGACTCTCTCTTTCTCTCTCTCTCTCTCTCCACGTCTCTACCCACCACTACTCTGGGACCGCTTCATAGATGTAAAAACAAAACTCAAAGAAAAAGTAATTACAATTTCTTCAGTTATAGAAACTAAAATGACTATTACTGAAGTTATATTGTAATTGTGGACTCAAGTTCACATTTGTAATTTTCAATAAATCATTACTTATATCTGATTGTTTGTCATGGTTTCAGAAATTCCTACTTAAATCAAGGTTGAATGCTTGTGTAGCCTATTATACATTAAAACGAGACTTTCAAAAGGCTTCACCATTTAACCAAGATGTTAACTAAATTTATTATTAGAGAATATCATGTTGGCCTACATAAATTAAAAGAATTGAGAATTGACTTAAAAATCGAAAACGAGTGGACAAATTTTAGAATCAAAATAAATATGTTAGGTATCGGTCTATCGCTAACTTTAACATAACCATCCATATGAAAATGAGCTTCATCACTCTATAATACTGGCACACCTTCATCTTGTATAATAATATTGTTCGTTTTGGGTCAAAATTTGTTTCACTTAGCTGTGGGACAGTTATTATTTTTACATGTGAAATTTGAGTACCTCATGTAAGATGTGACTAAGCAAATGATGTGACACCCAGCCTAATGAGCCTGTTGCCTAACAACAGGCTCCAAGATTTGTACTACCAAGATTAGTCCTCACTCTGTTTAAGTTTTACGGAGTTTGAACTGAACAAAGACCACTTGTTTTTTTTAAATCATAGATTCAAAACATCTAATCTCTAAAACATAATGGAGTGTTTTGATCTGAGTTCGCATTTTGATGTCCAAAATGACACCTTTGACAGAAAAGATATTGAATTATGAGTACAGAATCAATGTTTCTAAAGAAGTGTTTGACATTCAACACTTGATTCTCTGCTTTCCAATGGTCCATAACAACTGAAACTGCATTGTCAGAGTTAGTTCCCAATGACCATTTATGGTCAATAAGATGTTTGTGCCAAGTAAAAATCTTTCTAGCCTCTAAAAACAACATGTATTTCCTTTGCTTCACCCTGTACAAACCTCTAAGCTTATTCTTAATAATTTTTTAAAGTTCGTTGTTAGTCTATTTGTATTATAAGAAACGATAAAAATAATAATTTTATTTATTATTATAACAAGCAAAATAGTGTTTAGATATTTTTTAATGATATTTTAAAACAGTTTTCATTTTTTTAATATTTTCAAAGCGAGATTATTAGAAAACAACAGATTTTTCACATATAATAAATATAAATAATTAAAAATAGTGCTTTATTTGTATTATATAATTGGTATAAATTAAAAATTACACTTTACAATAAAAAATCTTTTCTTAAATTTACTTGATTTAAAGTGACCGTAAATATTATGGTAATTATTAACTTCTGTTAAATTATTTGATACTAACAAATTTATTATTCAACTTTTAGATCAATTTGATATCTAAAAGTTTATTATAATGTTACAAAATAAATAAATAAATTTAAATAAAAACATAGTTTTGTTAATACTTTTGCTGAAGGAAATTGGGTGGATCAAGATTTGGTATTTACAGGAGAACCCCTCAAATCCGAACCCCCGTAAAATTCAAACATGATTCAATAAAAACAAAATTTTAAAAAAGTATCTAAAATTTAATGAAATATGTACTGAATGTTTGCTACTTACGTAAAACAGGACTGAGATGTGATATATATTGGAATTGACACTGTAAAAACATGATATAATACGGAGGCCTATATTCTACTACTGTATCACTTCATTAACATTGAATTTATTGACAGTAAAATACAAATAAAAAAAAAACAAACACTATATACACTTAATACAAGACAAACACTTAATAAACTATATGTTTTACTTAAAAAGAAAAGCCACAAATACTTAACTATATTTTTCACTTAAAACCAGTAATCTACATCGGGCGAAGAGACGTAAACCTACCCAAGGATGGGATGTTGCACCAATGTCGCATTAGCATAACATCATTGGGTGTTGCAGCTGCATGTTGTTCTACGTAACACAACACAATGTACAGAGAGCGGCGACATTCGTAGAGGCATCTTTTTCCTCGCTATCGCTATCTGCTACAAGATCGTGTTGATTCTGGACCAAACACACCATGTCATTCTCTGTATATCCTTCATTGTTATCTGTGTTGTCCACTCATCCAGGCAAACTTCCTCAGCATCTTCACATCCTTGTACTCTTTGAATGAGCTAAAGGAGCTCAGTTTCATCATCCTGTGTTCTAAGTGGTGTTTTCACAAATTCAAGGCTAGGCCAGAGCTTCCTCCAATACTGCAGTAAGGTGTTATTGATATTACTTCAGGATTCAGCTACCCAGTAAATTACATCCTTTATTGTAATCGTCTTTTTTCTGGAATAGAAAGAGAACAATCTTCTTCAATAAATGTTTGGAGAAGCAAACATTTATTGTGGCTCAGTTTTATGTTCTGCACCACACTTTGATCCAGGCTGAAGCAACGATGTCACGTTAGGTGGAGGAAAAATTGATTTTATGTCTTTACATAACAACTGCATGTCTGAAGAATGTGAAAGAGCATTGTCTATCAAAAGTAGATCTTTTGGGGGCAGTCAATTTTTTTCATTAAATTTTGTTACTGAGGCGCAAATTAATTGTTACTGAGGCACAAAGGAGCAAATTAATTTTTGAACCACTCCTTGAAAATATTACTTGTCATCCCCACGCCTTACACTGATTTCTGTAATAAACAGGAAGAGAATTCAAGTTCATACTTTTAAGTTCTCGTGGCTTGGCGGATTTTCCAATCACCATCAATGTTAGCTTATTTGTTCCCGCGGCATTACTTCTGGCTAAAACTGTGAGATGCTGTTTGCTCGTTTTAAATCCTGGGCAAGAAGATTCTTCTTTAGAAGCAAGACTTTTAGTGGGAAGGGCTTTAAAATTCAATCCAGTCTCATCCGCATTATACACTTGCTGGGGTGAGTAATTTTCAGACAAAATCAATACTGAATTCATATAAATATTCTTTTGCAGCAAAATTAACAGCTGATAAATTCTCCCCGCTTATCATTAGTTGTCTAATTCCATGCATTCTCTGCCATCTATCCAACCTCCATTGCTAGCAGTAAATTCCAAATCCCCGTTCATTATTTTTGTTTAACTGTGATACCTTTTCTTGTATTAATGGGTCACTAATAGGAACTCTTTTCTGCCTCTCTTGTGTAAATCATAAACATACATCCTCGTCAATTTTTACATTTACTTCATTTGCATTTATATTCATTTACTCTCGCTAACGCCATAAAAATTTAAAATGTTGAAAAAATAGAAATTCCTTCCTCTCCAGCACATGTGAAATGTTATTAATTTAACGTGTTAGGTTTATTTTATTGACGTAATAACTCGCAAAGTGTCTCGAAATGTAATTAAATTTGCTGTTGACTCCCAAAAATTACAAATTTAAAAAAAATCTACTTTAATAAACCACTATTAGCACCCAGCACCACGTTTCACACGGCACACAAACCTTTTAGAATTATAAAACACACACACTTTATTTTTCGGCAATAATAAGTCGCAAAATTACTCAAAAGGACAAAACATACACTTACAGACCCTATTCCACAAATAAATATTGCATTGAACATTAACACGCCTTTTATATCTACCGTCAAAAATGATAGAACTTACACCGCACAAAGCATATTGACTCAATATGTGAAAGTTAATTTTTTGGGAGTCAATAGCAAGATTAATTACATTTTTAGGCATTTTGCGAGTTATCTACATAAAAAAAATAAAGCAAAATCATTGAATTAGTAATGTTTTATGGGTAAAGGAACAGAATTTGTAATTTTTGGGGCGTGAGCAAAAGTTTTTATAATTTTTGTCATATTCCCAATGACTTTTTGCATCGCCCGGTATAAATATTTTACTAAAATCGAACAATTGGGAACAGGAAATAAATATCCAAAATTTGACAGTTTGTCACATCTACACTAATTGTACTGAATGTTTATGATACTAATTTTAGTGTATGATGAAAAATAACAATAGTAGTTTTAAACAACAACCTTATTAAAAGTAGATGAATAGTGATAATTATCAACATTGATTGAAAACGTTTTTATACAAACGCTTCTCAACAATATCATACATTTTGTTATATATCTGATTACCTTGAATTTTGATAGCCAAAGAAAATTTGTTTATTTGATTATATATAAGTAGCCTTAAATATGTTAGTATACAGATTTTGTTATATTGACGTAAAATATTAAATATTTAATCTTGACATATTTAAGAAATTAGCATGTAAACAAGTAGACACATGCTTTATGACTCCATTGAGTATTAAATCAACATCAGATAACTGTCTCTGCTTCCAAATTTATCCTTTTACTCTGAGTTTTAGAGGAGTTCAACAGCTACCCTCAGCTAATCACATAACTTTCTCCTTCATATCCTAAAAAAAAATTTGTAATACATTCACTGCGGCCGTTTCCGATAGAACACGAGCCGAGCAGTACTTGAGTGTGGCCGCATCCGGCTGGATATGCTCGGTTAAAACTAAATATTTTGATTGGCAACCCCAACTATCTCCCATGATCTAGCATATGCCGACTTAGCGAGTACAAAACTGCTCTTCAAGCTCATATAAAATCTGTACCGCCAAACATGAAATGGACACACTGTAGCATTCATCTACAGGCTTACTGGCCAAGAGATTCCCTGAAATGTGTCAGAAAACTCTCAAAGAAGTGGTTCAAATTATTAACTACATTAAAATTCAAACTTTGCAGTCTAGATTGTTTTCTTTGTTGTGCAAAGAAATGGGCAGTGAGCATGTGCAGCTTTCATGCTGAAGGGAGGTGGCTTTCTTGAGGTAGTATATTGAGCTTAAAGTTTTTTGAGCTTAAGGATGAGGTCAGAGTTTTCCCTCTTGATAATAAGTATGCTGATTTTCTTGGACATTTCTTGGCTTGGACTACTTACTTAGCTGATGTGTTTAAACATTTGAATGTTTTGAATCTATGCTTATAAGGTAACAATATACAAGATATGTCATAGATATGTTTAAAGTTGAAGACAAAGTTAGTGCCATGGTTAAAAAATGCCGTGGACAACTAGAGTCAATAATTGGTCTTTTACGAATTTCCCCACTTTGAAAGAATTTCTGGAGTCTTCTTATGAAAACTTAACTGACCAAATAGAAGAAAGCATAACTGAGGACCATCAAAGTTTAGCAACCATTTTCAAGGGATACTTTCCTGAGCTCGTAATGAGAGTTGGATTAGAAATCTGTTTTGCTTCCCTGAAATAAAAAAAAGTACTAGAGTCGTTCAGAAGAGGAACTAGATCAACTTGAAGTGGCACATTAAAAAATGTTTTTAATAGCGAGGACATTGTAGAATTTTTGTTCACAGTGTGTAAAGACTACAAAACTCTCAACGATAAGAAAATGAAGGTGATCTAACTATTTACCGGTCTCAACTGTGTGCTTCATGAAAAATAAATACAGTCGAACCTCTGTATAACGAAGTCGATTATCCAGAGAAAGTATTCGTTGTAGAGAGGTATTACGCATATCGCACTACCTGCGGTAATAAAAGGGATACATTATAATACCGCGAGCGTAGTTAGTGCAATAGGCCAATGTTAATATAGGATAATGTTTTATAAAGTCTCAATTTATTTGAAATTCAAGTTGTTAAAAAATCTTTTATTGTTGTTTCTTCATTGTATTAGATATCCACATTCAATATTTTTCATAGGGTCTACTCTGTATAGGCTATTATGATAAGTTATCTAATGCTTATGAAAACTTACTGGTAAATAAGTACACTCACCAATTCATTTTCAGGAAGCATGACTTGAACGTAGTGGAATTTAATCGAAGCAAACTCAGTAGGCCGTAATTTAATAACCGTATTATTGATTAACCGTATTACATTTATTAACTGCCTATACTGATTTTATTTGAATACACACAATCTATCAGTATTTTATTTTTATATACACAATTCAATTTCAAACAACACAAACTGTTTTATACACTACACAGACCGTATTCGGAGAAACAAATACTGTATTAAATTAAACATAAAATACGATGTACAGGAATACAGTACTGTAAATACAGTAACTTCGTATAGGTACTTTTTAAATCGTTTCTAGTTTTCAAAATTTTACTTGAAAAAGTTAGTAATTTTTTGTTGCACTAAAACATTACGTTCAATGTTTCAAATTTATTCACAATTTTTTTTTAAAATTCTTTTTTTGTAGTGTAGCTTTAAATTTTTAATTACTCCCTGATCAAGTGGTTGAAGTATCGATGTAACATTTGGTGGAAAGAAAAACACATTGACACTCTTCAGTTTGGAATTGATGTCTTGCGGATGTGCAGGGCAATTGTCAATGAAAAGTGCAATTTTCCTTTTCTCTTTGGAGATCTGCTTGTCCAGCTTCAATATCCATTCAATGAAAATTTCGCTCGTCATCTAGGCCTTTTTATTAAACGCGTAATCAACTTCTAAGGACTTGACAAATCGGAAACATCGCGGAGATTTGCTTTTTCCAATCACAAGCAATTTGAGTTTTTCTGTCCCTAACATGTTAGCTGCCACTAATACGGTGATCCTTTCTTTGCTTCCCTTTCCTCCAAAACGACGGTCGGTTTTAAAAGTTAAGTGTCTTGTTGGGCAAACATTTAAAAAACAGACCCGTCTCATCAGCATTGAAAATGTCTTTTGGTTCATAATTATTTAAAACTTTTTCCAACACATTTCCTTTCCAAAATTCACAAGTGGGGATATTAACACTAGCACTTTCTCCCGAAATGACTTTTTGAACAATGTTATGGCGTTTTTGAATTTTTCTATCCAACCGTTACTTGTGTTAAAGCCACTGTGTCCTAATGATACTGCAAATTCCAAAGCCTTTTCTTTAATAAGATTTCGTGACAATGGAAGATTTTTCTCGCGTAACCCATTTAATTATCGCGTTATTGATATTGTCGAATGCACAAAGTTTCATTTTCTTCTTTTGCTAATCATAAGAAAAATCTTGTTTTAGAATTTGATCCCGGCTTTTTAGGATAGTGGATAGCAAACTCTGAGGTATACCTAATTTTTCTGCAACATCCAACTTTTTTACACCTTCATCAACCTCTCGTAAAACACTCACTTTTTCTGCTACTCAAACACTTTCTTTTTGACATCTTTTCACAGCACGACAAACTCACGGCACGAATAAAAATAAGTAACTGAGCTAGCAACATTTGTGCCACGTGTTCCACAAAGCCATAGAGATCGATAATGTAAACGGAGACATAGATAATACATATGTCAAGTCTGAGACTATTTATAGCCGAGATTAGCTGACATTTGTTTACTACAACCTTATGTTGACACATTAGGTTTTCGGGCGTCCAAGCACTTTGTCAATGACTCATATTTACAATAGTCTGTCCCCACCTCCAGTTGGTTTATTAACTCTAATAGGACAGTTATCGTTTATTCTTGCGTTAGTTCAGAAAGCTTGGTTAATTTTTATGATCGTTGTTTTTACTGGGTATTCTGCCGCGTTAAATGGTTCAAACTAAAAAAAACAACATTAAAATATAAAAGTTAAACCAAATTAAATCTGTTCATAAAAATTCCTGAATCATTGTTTCAGTTAGCGCATCAAAAGTTAACTTGGGATGGTCGGATTTAAAAACAATTCAGGCACAATGTTCTCCAAACTCTTTTAAAGCACTGGCGTAAAAATCAAACCTTTATACAGATATCGACACTAGAGGAGTTTCAATTAGCTTGGGAGTGAGCGTGCCGGTGAGCTCACCGTATCTAAGGAAATAAGCTGGGAGCGCATCTGTAAGGGAACCCAGAGCGTGCCGGAACGCTAGCCGTGCTGAACGTGTTAACTGAACCGAACTATAACATGCAGTCAATTGCCGACATGTGTTTCGCCTACCATTCTTGGTTTTGTTGACTTTTCTGCTGAAAATAAACAATTTCCTGGAAATGCAATTGTGAACTGCCTATACAACATACATTTCAACCTACATTTCTTGAAATGGGAAAAAAAAACTTCATTATTGAGAGGTCCGAAATTCGTTACATGGAGGTAAATAAGCAGTATAACTTCTAAAATGTCATGGGACAAGATAAAAATTCGTTATATAGAGGATTTCGTTATATAGAGGTTCGACTGTATATGAATCTTCTTGATATGTAGTATGAATTCAGAGTGAAAGTGTCAAGTATGAAATTTCTGAAATAATAAACCCAAAGGACAGATCCAACTCATCCAATGAAATTAATCAAGTTGTGAGTTATTACAATTGCACTGTATGATAATTTTGAGCTAATAATATTAATATTCTTATATTTTTATTCAATAGTTCTTCTCTGTTTATCGTAATAAAAACAGAGTTGTGATACTTATTTTACTTCACTAACTCCTTGTTCCAAACAAAACATTATTATAAATATTCCCTGAATATTTATAGGATTTTAATTGAGTAGGTTTAAAGAATTTTCCCTGAACCTACAAATTTTAATATGTTGATAGACTTACTTTTAGTATCTTAAATAAAAATTAAACACTTCTTGAATGTGCTTATAATACTTATGGTAGCATGAAATTGAATTTTCATATGTAAGAATAGCTTCCACCTTATAGTAAGTGGGTACGCAAACCATAAATTACTTACTAATTACTAATACAACACAAACTATTTTGTGTGTAACCTGCAATTTAGGTCTAAGAATTTAAGGGTCCTTGTTAATGTAGTGACTGATGAGGAGGTCCTTGAAAAGATTCTGTTGGGAACCACTAGCATAGAGTGTGCCAATTAAAGAGAAGTACTAGGAAGGGAGTAATAGTCACAAAGAGAAATTCCTCATTTTTTTTTCACAGTACAGAAATGCACTGCGAGAAATGTTCACTGCAGTCTCAGAAACTTTCACTCCAAGAAACGTTTTGGTGAAACGTTTAACCAATGGTAAATACTATACAAAATGTTATATTTCTAAGGTGATTATATTTGACAAAGTTTTTATGCTTAGAGAGGTAAAGGCACTTGGAGTAGTTGTAGTTTGCGCTCTTTGAGACTGTCTGTACTCTTTCCTATATAGTAGGTACACGTCTGTCCTGAATGTAACTTATGCTTTTGTTTAGTGTGTAAAGTAGTGAATCAAACAAAAATTAGTGGTATACCTCAAGCTGGTGTTGGAAGGTTGTGTACCATTCGTCATGTGTTTTCAGTAGAGAATCAAATGGATTTATACATTTCAATATGTTTCCAAATATGAAGTTCATTTTGTGATAAGGTTTTTACTTTTTACCAATCTACTATCATTAATCAAGAAATGTGTGCTGTTTGCTCACCAGAAATGTGTTGTGACAGAGTTTTACATTAGTGAAATATTTATTTAAGGGTAAATGGACAATCGTATATAGTGATAGAAGTGACCAGGTGATTTGAGGTGAATAATGAGCACCTGAAAATTGACTAAACCATTGTTAAAAACCAACATTTAATGATGTATAATCTCTCAGTATTCTTTTCTTAGAGTTCTAGGAGTTTGTTGGATGAATTTATGTCTGAAAAGTTGAACTACCTCATTGAGTGCCAAAAATTATTTAGAACAGAAAATTGTAAGAGGTGAATGATTTTCCTTAATTTTTTCGTTTCTGACGTAGAAGCAGAAGTAACACTGAGTTATAACTGATGCTTAGACTTGAATATTATACATTAGTCTTCAGTTAAAAAATCAATCCGTGTCGTGTGATTGTAATTTTTGGGTATGTCCTCACCAATGAACTCAAAAGCCTCATTTGCCAAAAATGGCTACTTTTTTCGTGATTTCAAAATAATTTTGTTTTTGGAGCTTATGCAGAGTGAAATAACTTTCAGTTCTGAATCTTACTGTGAGAAGAAGAACAAATTTAGATTAACCATCCAGAAAAAGCACAATTATTTATTAACCATAATCTATGCTTGTAAACATAGTGCTTCATGAGTCGGACATTTTTCAGCTCCCACCATACTTTCTGAATTTGCCTTCAAGTGAAATGGTCTGTTTCCTTATATAAAAAAGTAACTTAGCTCCATATACTTTAGTCTGGTGAAGAGCTTCCAGATAACGTCCTTGTTAGGGGTTATGTTTAAATATGTCTTGTGATTATAATCACAGTAAAAGAGATAAGAAGTTTTTATATTTACAGATAAATAATAAATTATCTTATAACCTAATGAAAGTTACTTTCTTTATATTCCTTGTATATGGGTGTGTACAGCGGATATACAAGTCTCTATATCTGTTATAGAAAGTAACATACAGTAGAACCTTCCTAGTTTTGTCACAGTAATAAAAAAACATGGTTTGCACTGTCACATAGTATAGGCACCATCGGAAGTAAACATGACATCAAGTGGTATAGGCGCAATCGCATAGTAAAAAGAAAATGTCAGACTTTAAAAAAATAAAATAAAATATAGATAGATTTAACAAACCGAATTTTTTCTTGCTAGCGTTATTGTTCCTACATGGTACTGTAATATGTTTTTGTGAGTGTCATTTATGAAAATAGTGTAACATACTGTATTTGTAGTTACAAACTATACTGCAAGCTACTCTTGTTTTATAGTATTGTGTAAACGGGTTTTTTAGTTTTTCGACAGACATAAATAATGTAAATACAACATTCATTATGACATTACTTACCTATTTACGTATTTATGTGCTATATTTACCCACAATTACTGTGCATGTTAATTGTCCCGAACATGACAAATTAGAGAGGTTCTAATTTGGGTATATAATTTGTGCACACGCACGCACATGCACAGACACACACACACGCGCGAAGCACGAAACAGGAAACATGATTTAATTTTGACTTCCAGACCATTGGGGTTTGTGTTTCTTTTTAAAACTGACTATTATTCACAACCCTTCCTACATTGTTTGTTTGATAATATTTTAAATAGTGATTTTGCAAAAAATATTGCTAAGTGATTTATATACATACACTTTTTTTTATTAATTCAGTCTTTCTATAGTAAAATGACTATACAAATACATTTGGTAATAAATGTAGTTTGTTGTTAGAACAGTAGCAATAAATTATAACAGAACTGTGGGATTTATATATACATTTTAGTACATTATGACAGGAAAATGACTATACAAATACATTTGGTAATAAATGTAGTTTGTTGTTAGAACAGTAGCAATAAATTATAACAGAACTGTGGGATTTATATATACATTTTAGTACATTATGACAGGAAAATGACTATACAAATACATTTGGTAATAAATGTAGTTTGTTGTTAGAACAGTAGCAATAAATTATAACAGAACTGTGGGATTTATATATACATTTTAGTACATTATGACAGGAAAATGACTATACAAATACATTTGGTAATAAAAGTAGTTTGTTGTTAGAACAGTAGCAACAAATTATAACAGAACTGTGGGATTTATATATACATTTTAGTACATTATGACAGGAAAATGACTATACAAATACATTTGGTAATAAATGTAGTTTGTTGTTAGAACAGTAGCAATAAATTATAACAGAACTGTGGGATTTATATATACATTTTAGTACATTATGACAGGGTACTGTGCAACGTCTAGACATGAATATATCTATAAAGCATCCAGTTAGGATAGATTTGTTGTAATTTTATAGAATATTAATATATACCTATATTAAATTATACCTATGACGTATCTACTCAGGATAGATTTGGTTGTAGCTTTATACAACATTACTACTTACTTATATTAAAATATACCTATGACGTATCTAGTCAGGATAGATTTGGTTGTAGCTTTATACAACATTACTACGTACCTATATTAAAATATACCTATGAAGTATCCAGTAAGGATAGATTTGGTTGTAGCTTTATACAACATTACTACGTACCAATATTAAAATATACCTATGAAGTAGCTAGTCAGGATAGATTTGGTTGTACCTTTATACAACATTACTACGTCCCTATATTATAATATACCTATGAAGTATCCATTCAGGATAGATTTGGTTGTAGCTTTATACAACATTACTACTTACCTATATTAAAATATACCTATGAAGTATCTAGTCAGGATAGATTTGGTTGCAGCTTTATACAACATTACTACGTCCCTATATTAAAATATACCTATGAAGTATCTAGTCAGGATAGATTAGGTTGTAGCTTTATACAACATTACTACGTCCCTATATTAAAATATACCTATGAAGTATCTAGTCAGGATAGATTTGGTTGTAGCTTTATACAACATTACTACGTCCCTATATTAAAATATACCTACGAAGTATCTAGTCAGGATAGATTTGGTTGTAGCTTTATACAACATTACTACTTACCTATATTAAAATATACCTATGACGTATCTAGTCAGGATAGATTTGGTTGTAGCTTTATACAACATTACTACGTACCTATATTAAAATATACCTATGAAGTATCCAGTAAGGATAGATTTGGTTGTAGCTTTATACAACATTACTACGTACCTATAATAAAATATACCTATGAAGTAGCTAGTCAGGATAGATTTGGTTGTACCTTTATACAACATTACTACGTCCCTATATTAAAATATACCTATGAAGTATCCATTCAGGATAGATTTGGTTGTAGCTTTATACAACATTACTACTTACCTATATTAAAATATACCTATGAAGTATCTAGTCAGGATAGATTTGGTTGTAGCTTTATACAACATTACTACTTACCTATATTAAAATATACCTATGAAGTATCTAGTCAGGATAGATTTGGTTGTAGCTTTATACAACATTACTACGTACCTATATTAAAATATACCTATGACGTATCTAGTCAGGATAGATTTGGTTGTAGCTTTATACAACATTACTATGTCCCTATATTAAAATATACCTATGAAGTATCCATTCAGGATAGATTTGGTTGTAGCTTTATATAACATTACTACTTACCTATATTAAAATATACCTATGAAGTATCTAGTCAGGATAGATTTGGTTGTAGCTTTATACAACATTACTACGTCCCTATATTAAAGTATACCTATGAAGTATCTAGTCAGGATAGATTTGGTTGTAGCTTTATACAACATTACTACGTACCTATATTAAAATATACCTATGAAGTATCCAGTAAGGATAGATTTGGTTGTAGCTTTATACAACATTACTACGTACCTATATTAAAATATACCTATGAAGTATCTAGTCAGGATAGACTTGGTTGTAGCTTTATACAACATTACTACCTACCTATAGTAAATATACCTAAGAAGTATCTAGTCAGGATAGATTTGGTTGTAGCTTTATACAACATTACTACGTACCTATATTAAAATATACCTATGACGTATCTAGTCAGGATAGATTTGGTTGTAGCTTTATACAACATTACTACGTACTTATATTAAAATATACCTATGAAGTATCTAGTCAGGATAGATTTTTTTGTAGCTTATACAACATTACTACGTACCTATATTAAAATATACCTATGAAGTAGCTAGTCAGGATAGATTTGGTTGTAGCTTATACAACATTACTACGTACCTATATTAGTGGCCTTTGTATAATATGTAAGTACCATAGATTATTTTAACAATTACTCAGCTAATGACACTGTGGACACCCGTTCTGTAAGTTTGCCAAGATAAATTTGATAACTTGCCATAGACCTACTAATTGCTCATAAATACAAACCATCCTTATGCTAATGTAAGAGTGGACCAAGATGTGATGAATGCACTTATAAGACAAATCTTTCCATTTGTAAATGTTCTATACACACTAACTTTGACACAATTTACATAATTATATTGGGAAAAGTAATTGTAATACTATTTATTTAATGATTTCATAACAAATGTCTCATGAACATTTCTTATCAATCAAATGCCATATACCTTGAGAGTATATACTCTATTTTTCCAATACCTCCAAAGAAAACAATTAGACTTTGGTGCATCCCTAAATCATGAAGCAATTTTTTTAGGAAATTATTTGTGCACAACATTTGTTAATATATTAACAGCATGAGTTATAGTACCATATTGCCAAACCTCACACGCTTTTTTAATGATTTTTTTGCCTAATCTGGATTTATAAAATTTTGGATCATGTAAACTTAACGATTAGATTCAACTATGAGTATAATTACTTCGGCGAAGAGTGAGTATAGGTGTAAAAACTGTTTACAATAAGAGAAAATAGATGCTATTTTAAATTTAAAACACATATCTCTCTTGAATCACAAACATAATATGTTACAATAAAAACTTCAGACCAGTATCTATCTATGATTCAGACTGCTTGGACATTGACCAAGTTTGACAGAAAAAATCACTGCCAAGATTTTAGAGAATGCTATTGAATAATTTATTATGAGTAGTCTGACAAGGACAAGATTTAAAGTGAACTATGAGAAAAATATGGTACATTTCTTTGTCGGAGTTGGTTTTCTTGGATCCTCATAAATCAGAAAAATATAAAATAAACAATAAGAGATCAGAGATTTTGTATTATTAGCAAAATTTGGATTGGCAGTCGTTAGTCGGATAGAGTGGTTACTGAACCAACTATTTGTTGGTGTGTAATTGCAGAATGCAGGAATTTATTCAAAAAGGTTACATTAACTCCAAACGACAAATTTAAGGTAATCTAGTAATGAAAAGAAATAGTTATTCTTAACAACGTTTCACAAAAGTTATAAACTTTAACATTAGATAATTTTCTTTAATTGAAGGACTTGTAAACTACCCAAAAATTACAAAAGGCAAAATAAAAACATTTTTATAGTATTGTAGGATTTTCCTAAATTAAAATTAAACAACAATTCAAATTTTAATATAATGTGTCAATTTATCCACTTTGAATTGCACCCACTGGACTAAGAAGGAAATTGAATAGTCTTAATACTGTGTTCTACAGCAGGTGTGGGGCAGGTGTAAATTTTGGAGGAGGCATAGGCTCTCCGACAGATGCTGTTATTTGGTGGGCATCTGCAGCCTTTTTGTTGTTTTTTTAAAATTAAACGTTTAAACATCGATTGCAATCTTGATAATAAACTTTTTCTATTCTTCATTGTTTCAGTATGTATGACTGATGGGATTTTGGCAAATGTATTTAATATTTATTGTAATAAAGTGGTTTGTAAATACTGTGCATACTTATATACACACTTAAAACATGAAGTTAGAAACAAAAAACAAATTTTAGTATTTTAATTTTTTGCCTTTAGCTAAATAAAAATTATAACTGTATATTTTATTAAAATAATGTAAAATGGATAGTGCATAGAAATGTATAATTAAAAAAAAAAAATAATTTGATTTTGTGGTAATTATGTATATATTAATTTTTTTATACTCTTGATAATCTTCTACTTTTTGATATATTTATTTTTTATTTGCTTTTATTGACATTAGCATTTGTTGGGGTTTTGTAGATATATCAGAGATTCTTAGAAAAATTTAAAAATTAGTAGGTATATCAAAGTTTGCAATTCAAAGAATTTTTTTTTTTTAGTTAAAAAATATAGGTAGCTCAAAATATAATTGCTTCACACTTCCTTAGGTCTGAATGTTAGTGCTGCTATATTTTGAGTCTCATTGTAACCCTTAGGTTTAAATTTGTTTTTTTGAAGCATCAAATTCAAATTTCAAAAAGTTATTTCCACAAAATAATTTGGATATGCTTTGTTACACTTTTTAGTGTTGAGAAAGGTGAAATTCAAGATGAGGAGAAAGGTGAAGTTTTCAAGTTGACTTGCAATAAAATTACTTGCACTAAAGATAATTAAACCTATTTGAAAAGGCATATCATTGGAATAGTAGAATTTTGAAACTCTGAAACATTTGTGACAAGTCTATGTTTAATATTTTATTTTATTTCTGTTTTTATAACTACCATAAATTCTTCATATATATGGCGTGTGTTTTGTTATTTACAATCTTTAAATAGTGCCACTGTCTTTTGAGAACATTATGAATTTCTCCCAGGAAAAATAATTATCTCTTTGTGAGAAATCAATTTTCCATTTCAGTGTGATTGACAAACCTAGTTTTGGTTGACGTTTTGCACTGTTTCTAATCCTATATTGCTTGTTTATTGTTGGTTTTCATCCAACATACAGTATGTTATTTCAATAAGTTTACTATATTTTTATTTCAAAACTTTGCATATAACATTTCAAATATCGTTTGTAAATGCGCAGATATTATTTTAGTGTTATATAATTTTCTTGGCTTCTATCAATTTTGTTTTTTTAAAAGGCGGTTGTCAAGTAAATTTCCTGGAACGGCACTAGACTAGTACCCTGATGATTGATATTCGAACATAATGGGTTTAGTAATTTGTTCCATCGGGCAGACAAAATGGCCCTAAGAAAGTGTCCATCTGCCAAATTTGGACTTGACCAATCGATAAAGACATAACCGCCATGAAGTAGCAGTGATATAAACAGGTAGCATGGCAGGAGGGGAAGGGGGAACCAGTTTAGAATTGCATGGATGCCCTTGAACTGTCCTCTAGGTACAGTCATCTTCAGAGGAAAGTACAATCACTGCTTGATAAATTACGCGACACGCCTAGAAAACATATGTTTGTCTTTGGTTAGCAGAATTATACCGCATC
>JBAIZL010000002.1:334976819-335136819 GCA_036971475.1 Prosapia bicincta
AATTACAAAAGTTTTATATTTTTACCGAACTTTTGGCTTGCTACACTTTGTTTACGTCACGAATTTTAGTGTAAAAGAGAACATAGATGTAAATTAAATTACAAAAGTTTTATATTTTTACCGAACTTTTGGCTTGCTACACTTTGTTTACGTCACGAATTTTAGTGTAAAAGTAATTAGCATTGTTTGATACCGTTTTACCAACACTCATTCGTAAATGAATATCACCAAATTACGTAGAAGTATAAGATGAAAGCTAGGTGTATATACAAGAAACAAAGCCCTGAACGGCTTGGACGAGAATAAAGGTCGGTGTAAACCAGAGATAAACCATGATTCTGATCCAACCTTATAATTAAACAACCTTTGTCGCGTAATATCTGGGCACTTTAATGATCCTACTAGAGAACAGTTAGTTCCGGCCTTGTGTCCGACCTTATTCTTACTCAACTGGAAGTAACAATTTAGATTTTTCGTTTTTTTGTTTAATTTTGTTTGAAAAAGCAAATTTGTAGTGAATTGAAAAAAAAAAATTGTTTTGCACTAATGGCTTTACATTTAAATTATTATAGATGGTTTAAAAGTGTTTTTTAATGTTCCTACCAGTTTATACGAAAATAATATCTTTCAAAAAATTCTAAATGCATAGTTTTTTGTTTGTTTGAAACCAGAGACTCTGGTATTGAAATTTCGAGTCAAATCATTGAATTGCAGTTTTGTCTATACAGAAAATGCATTTACTCCTTAGTAAAAATAATTCCAAGGAGAAACTCTTATCGAAGATGTAAAGTTAACAACTTACGACGGCTCAAAGCGTAATTTAAGTATTTTGTTTTTTTTTTTTAAATTTAAGCGTAGTTTAATATTTTTTGTTTGTATTTTATACGTCATGAAAACACTTAGCTTCGGTTGAAGGGATCCTGGTATCCAAGCAATCTTTTGTTGGAAACAACAGTATGAGAAAATTTTATGCCGTGGTAGTAATTTGGTCTTTGCGTTGTATAAACTGATTGTTAAAATTTTATTGTAAATACATTTCGTTACTTCAAAATTGTTTTTAATAAAAACAAATTTCGTTCTATTTCTTGGGTAAATCTATACAGTTTTAAAATTGGAACTGATACAAAAATTACTTGAAACAAGTGCAGTATCAGTTTTCCGTGGAGAAGGTACTAGTGTTTGGGTTGAACGGTGACACTAAAAGAGTGTAATGTAGGAACTGATACAACAATTACCCGGTACGAAGTGTAATGTAGGAACTGATACAATTACCCGGTACGAAGTGTAATGTAGGAACTGATACAACAATTACCCGGTATGAAGTGTAATGTAGGAACTGATACAACAATTACCCGGTACGAAGTGTAATGTAGGAACTGATACAACAATTACCTGGTACGAAGTGTAATGTAGGAACTGATACAACAATTACCTGGTACGAAGTGTAATGTAGGAACTGATACAACAATTACTCGGTACGAAGTGTAATGTAGGAACTGATACAACAATTAGCTGGTACGAAGTGTAATGTAGGAACTGATACAACAATTACCCGGTACGAAGTGTAATGTAGGAACTGATACAACAATTACCCGGTACGAAGTGTAATGTAGGAACTGATACAACAATTACCTGGTACGAAGTGTAATGTAGGAACTGATACAACAATTACCCGGTACGAAGTGTAATGTAGGAACTGATACAACTATTACCCGGTACGAAGTGTAATGTAGGAACTGATACAACAATTACCCGGTACGAAGTGTAATGTAGGAACTGATACAACTATTACCCGGTACGAAGTGTAATGTAGGGACTGATACAACAATTACCCGGTACGAAGTGTAATGTAGGAACTGATACAACTATTACCCGGTACGAAGTGTAATGTAGGGACTGATACAACAATTACCCGGTACGAAGTGTAATGTAGGGACTGATACAACAATTACCCGGTACGAAGTGTAATGTAGGAACTGATACAACTATTACCCGGTACGAAGTGTAATGTAGGAACTGATACAACTATTACCCGGTACGAAGTGTAATGTAGGAACTGATACAACAATTACCCGGTACGAATTGTAATATAGGAACTGATACAACAATTACCCGGTACGAAGTGTATTGTAGGGACTGATACAACAATTACCCGGTACGATACAAGTAACAGGTATAGCGAAAAAAATCGTAACGTCTGAAATAAGTTGTAAAATTTAAAAATTTAAAATCTGGAACTGACATAAAAATATCATATACTTATAACAAGAACCGCGCATAACGTCTAAAGTCTGAACGGAGTGGTAATTATTGTTTCAAGGTGCTGCCACGGCGGACCTTCAAAATGTCCAAATCTGACAGCGTTTGACCTCCGTCAAGGCCATTCCGTCTGTCTTACTGGTTATTTATCTAAACATGATTCGGCAATAAGAGATAAACTTGCCAAGAACCGATGCCTCCATCAAAGGCTGTAAAATGAGTTTTCGAAGATGTTTTTCGAAACGTGTTGGTGAAGAATTTCTATACTGCATGAACTCAAGACATTTATAAATGTCACTTGCAAAGTAAGTTTAAACCTTGGAGAAATTCGGTAAGAAATTTGTGAATGTTTTCGATTCTAGGATCGTCTTTTCGCTTAAAACACGGGAAATGTTATGCATAATTGTTGAAACAATTTTAGATAGATACGTTTCAATGGCCAACGTCACCATCATAAATGAGTACAGTATAAGCAATCAAAATCTAGTTTTACATACACATTTCACTAACAGAAGTCATCATCATTAATGAGTATAACCCATCAAATTATAGTTTCACATACGCGTTTCATTTGCAAAATTCTTCATCCAATAAAAATCTTGGTTCACATACCCGTTTCAGTAACAAAATTCATCATCATAAATGAGTTTAACCAACCAAAATCTAGTCTCACATTCGCGTTTCATTAACACAAGTCATCATCAATAATGAGTATAACCAACGAAATTCTAGTCTCACATACGCGTTTCATTAACAAAAGTCATCATCATTAATGAATATAATTTACCAAAATCTAGATTCAAATATCTGTTTAAATGACATCATCAGTAATTATAGTCACACAAGTCTAATTATAGTTTAGATTTTTTGTGATTATGCTCATTGAGAATGATATTGTTATTGAAACGCGTAAAAGGTAATAAATTCCTGATTGTGGATAGATGTTAGTTTTGATTTGATAACCTCTGCTCACAGACTAAGCCCTAATTTTGGTGTGAAGGAGATAGTTATCTTCCTGTCAATATAGGCTCGATATAAGCCAACACTACGATCAGCTCAGAACCTCATCACCTCTTCGATCAACCAGCATACCAATAAAGAACTTACAAATCTCAGCAAGCACAGAAAATGGGAGTGCCTTACAACGGAAGACCAATTCCATCGCACCTGGAGAGAGCTGTCGCCAGATTCCGTCATACCACTGGCCATGATTATCTCCAAGCACACCTTTATCGCATTGGTTTGGCTGAGAATGATATCTGCCCCCTATGTAACACAATAAGAATGGATGGCGATCACCTGCAACACTGCCCTGAACTCGTCCTTCTTACCCGACGACCTGACGATACGATACTGGGAGGCTCGGCGTCGAATGGCCCATCAGCCACGGACGGGCGTTGGCTTAATAAATAAATAAAATAATGTTTCTGTCAATATTGGTGTTTTGATCTGAGTTGTGTTGTTTGATAAGTGTACCGTTAGGGGAGCCAAAACGCTGAAAATGGTTATTGTGCCCCAACTCTCAGAGAAACTTTGTGCCGTTGTTAGAAAATTTACAAAATATAGTGACTGAACACATGGTCTGCTACTGCCGGTAACTTGCATAACCACAAAATATATTATCTATTCCATAAATTGCTTGTATCGTGTGAGGCTATACGATTATAAATAGGAAATATTTGTGATCTGTATCACAGTTATTTCAGAACAGATCTTCCGTCAGCGTTCCATTTGTTAACTCGCTCAGCTGTTAACCCATTGCAGTTACCGAATTACACAGCTTTACAAATAATCCGTCACGTGACACACTTGGTGTCTAACTGGTAAGGCTTGTTGGCGCGATCAACATGGGAAACACATGTCCGACCAACGACCTTGTAACGATCTTCCCACACTACAACACGCCCGTATCTGTTGAGATTTGAAGGATTACGCAACGGCCGTGTCCGTCCTTCAGCCGCCTCTTAACATTTTCGGATACGGCCAGGCTACCGGACCTTCGCATTGTAGTTGTAATAATCTATAAAAGATTTGTACTTTGATAAAAGTGTCTTGTAAATGTTGAACTTTCCATTGTGAAACATACATTTTGTCTCAGAGAGAGGTAACTACTATGCGGAAGGCAAACTGCAGTGCACGCAACATATAGTAACTTGAATTCATGTTTTTTTACATTAAAATTTAGGATTATTGGTCTTTATTTTTCACTTGTCGTAATATTAGTGATTTTGTAAATTGTGTTTTGTTATTGTTTTGTGTGGATTTATGGGTTGCTTGCAAGTATATATACAAAATAAATTTATTTATAGCTGCTAAAGAGCTGAGATTATAATAAAAACTTAGCTTACAAATGTCTTAAAAAGTGTTTCAACGTTTACATTGTCGAAAATTTGGTTGTATCACCAAAATATATTTCTAAAAATTTCATATTTGATCTTTGATACTTAAAATTAAAATTATCCTCAATTTCGATTCATTATTAAATCTTATAATTTACATTTTTAAGTTCAATTACATTAAAATTTCAATTACCAAATTCATACAGTTATGTACTTTCAAATGAAAATTTTCTTTGTATTTTCTTTAAGTTTATCAATTTCTCATGCAAAATCATTTTATATCGAAATCTTGTTGCTGTTCATGACGAGCTGGTTGATAATTACTTATTACACTTTTGCTATTACTTGCGACCAGACTTTTTGCTAACTAAAGGTTGTTAAATTTTTAACTTACACTTGGAGGGAAGGTTTTCGTCTACGACTTCTTCAGCCTCCGAGGCTTGGAGACTGAAGAAGTCGTAAGACGAAAACGTTCCCTCCAAGTGTAAGTTAACAATTTAACAACCTTTAGTTAGCAAAAAGTCTGGTCGCAAGTAATAGCAAAGGTGCAATAAGTAAAATCATTTTAATAAATGATGGGTTTTATTGAAACCAATATGTTAATAAATTACAAACATAGCCATAATGACAAATTTTGATTCATTAGACAAGCTACGAGACGTAAGCAGCGTGGAGGAAAATGACAACTTGTTTGTATTGTTCTTTAAAAACTGTTAACACCTGTATTGTAGAAAAATAGAAAAATGTTGAAATCCTGAATCGAATTCAGAATGTTTAGAAAAAAAAACATTAAACATTCTCTATTCCGTGAAATTCCACTTAACTGTTGTTTACAAACTTGTGTCTTGAAACAATGGTGACAGATTGGTAGTTTGCCAGAGCAACAAATTATAACAAGAATCGATTCGTAATGACCTTGAGCCGACTTTGACATTGTCCTTTATAGAAGTGATTAATCAATTTTCATTGCTTTCACGTTTCGGAACAACTAGTTTCTTTGTTCCCCGTTGGTCGGGAGTTACTTTAGGTAGAGATCGCAAGGACCTTCTCTTCCGGCGTTTCGTGTCTGACGGTTGCTCTATTTGTAATGCTCTTTATTCCAACGAATACAAACAATACGAAACTGGTTACTTTTCCGATAAATATCAAAATGGTGGCAGAATGAAAATTTTTAAGGATCTAGGAAGAAGAGCTCTCTATAAATTTAAAGCCACTTGAAGAAAAATATATCTGTATATAGCTGGCCATCGCTTAGTATTGCCGGTATGTGTTTCAGCCTACATTATTTATTTACTCGTTGGCGGTGAGCCAACCTGAAGCGATCGTCTAGACTCGAGTTATGACACATTCGCTGCCATGCATAAAATCATGAAACTTGAGTTAGAACCTAAATAAAATTACACAATTTTACACAACCTACGCTCTAGTAATTACACAACTGTCGTAGATTTTGTAAGATAAAATTTTTATGAACATAAATGCGTATGATTAAACCTCCTCCACACGCTAGGCATAAAAACCAGTTCATCTCATTCACGTTAATTTAATATTAAATTTAATGCCAAACATTTATAGTGAAAAGCGAATGTTCTCGGCAGCACGGTAGAGGAGGCTACATAAACTAGGTTAGCAGCGAATGAGTTGAAAATAATCTAAAGCTGAGGTTTTCAATCTTTCGGGTTCTGCACCCCTTATATAACACTGACATGAGGTCGCCCCCTCTTATTTATATTTGGTCAAGAATTACAATCTGGGTATGAAACTGAACCTGCTTACTTCAGTTTAACATCATATAATTTTATTCAACTTTTAATGAAAATATTTATATAATAATATTATATATATATATATAATTATATAATAGGCTATTATAAAACTGATAATGGTGCAATAATATAGTGTAACTCTTTGCAAAACGTACATCTTGAAAAGTTGTTAAAAATGCATAGCATAGAAAAAAATGTTATCATACTTTCACAATAAAATGTAGAAAAAGACTAAATAATAAAGCAAGGCCTTTATCTATGCCCCACAGGTGTTGTCCTTGAGCACAGATAACTGAATCAGATGGACCGTAACTCAGTAACAATGGTTTTATATCAGGACCTAACATTATACGTAGTTCAGTACGTACATGTAACGTCAGTCTACCCTCTGGTATTTCTAATTGGGTACGCAGACCTCTGGTTTTTAAGCTGTTTCAGTGCACATCAGATGTGGTTTTACACGCCTTCTGAAAACCTCCTAGGCTAGCCTCTTAGTTAAAGAACCCGTGCTATAAAGGATTATAATCTATGTGGAAACAAATTGGCCAAGCAACATATAACAAAATATATCGAGTTGTTGTGAAAAGTGTTCGCTTCGGTATAAGAAAAATAAGATGTATTGGATGCAACAAGAAACATACTGGAAAAATCTAAGGAAAATATAGGTGTTTGTGCACTTTTGGGTGTAATGTTATCATAACAACAAACAGAATCCTTTGGAACTAGAGGGGGTTTTCTTTTATGACACTGCTTTTTTTATCAGGTATCGGTAGTTTGCAAATCTTTTGAAGTAGCATCTTGTTCATTTCGTGAGAAAGACATTTATGACGCATATTATCAGACGCGTGTGCTAAGATCTGATAAACTGCATGACTGGATTGTTTTCCTCTGAAGGCTTGATCATATTTGCCCGCTTGATAAAGAAGATAACTTAAGTAATAATATAAGCGTGTCCTCCTTCATTTCTATGGAGAGGAACACTTCCTCATCTGCCTGAACAACAGTATGGCAACCGACTTCAGAATTTCCGGGGTATAAAGTGCACCTGTATGTTGAACGAAGCATTGGCACTGAACCGAGTAGATGAATAATCACGTAAGACGGTGGAAAGAGTTATCTCTCTCCAAGCGGAAGTACGTTATTGTCCCTCCTCTTACATAGAGAATAATGGAACATTACAAGATTTTCGACTCTTTTTCGCGGTCAAAAACGGCCACTAAAAAATATTAACCCTTAGCAGGCGGGACACACAAATGGCTTCTAGGCACACACGCTATCTAGGCAAGTAACAGATTACGTGCTATTAGATAAAAAAAACTTTTTTGCGAAATGTTCAAAGTTCTATTTAATTCTGAGTTCCTAAAGATGTATTTGAAAAAAATTAAACTAGTTATTTTTATATTTTTACACTACGTAATTCAAGATATCAATAAATCCATTTAAAATAAAACTAAAGTAACTAAAATTATTATTCACCAAATCATAAACAATATATTATTGTTACAGTACAAACAAAAGTCACTCACGTAAACAGTAAACAACTATATCAATCACAATACCAACACAAAATACGAAAATTGGCAGATGCTGCGTCCTGCCGAGAATACCCGTCATACGCGCATGCATAGACCACGTAATGACGCCTGGTGGCTAAAACAAAAAATGTGAATCGGTAGCACGTGGCCAAGAACAATAAACGTAGCAGAGGAGTTTATTTACACCAAACAAACATTGCCACACATTTTAATTGACTTTAAACAAACAACTAGAACTTCCATAAACAAAATATTGTAAATACGTGAATTCTCGTGATACGCGCTAGCGGAGATTTCAGCCTTACGAGAAATCACGTAATATGCGCGCAAAGGGTTAATCTCGATCTCAAGTCTAAAGTGAGACAGGAAGTGATCTTTGCGCAATGCGGAGTAGCGGATCACTGCAGAGATTGGAAGCTGAGGCAGCCTATACAGATATCAAGTTATTGAAGTACAAGATGATGTCTATGAGGAAGATGGAACCACTAACCGTAACATCTATAACGAGTATTGCAAGCCAGAAGATGGACGTATCTAGAGCAGGGATCTTCACTAGGATTTCATAGAGAGTCAAACAGTTTGCATCAAGTTTTCCTCAGGGCCGCAAATACAAGTAGCATTAAAGTTCAGAATTTTACTCAACTCCAGGAATACCTGTATTGGCTTAACTTTTTGAAGCCAACGGGCGAAATCTTTGACATCATTAATGGCATCCATGTTAGCAAATTGGGAAGAAACTGAATTTCTGAAAATATTGACAAGTCTGAGAGTCGCGTTTCCAGGGTCTCGTAAATGAGGATGCTTGGTCTCAGGACCGTGTAGTGAGGATTCCTGGTCTCAGAGTCGCGTAGTGAGGATTCGCCTGATCTAGAGGATTCCTCGGCAGGGAATGGCGTCGGTGCTACGATGTACAGCTTTTATTGATCTGGGCCTTACAGTCCAATAGAAAGACAAGATTAGCTTCGAAAGCTATCACGTCGACAAACAGCTTTTACGGGTTCCATTTGAAATATTCCACAGTACTATTTTGTGTTTTCCATTTCCCTAGTTTAGTCATTGCATTTTTACTTTTTACGTTTACAAAACGGAAGCGAGAATGTATTACACATGTAGGAATGGCACGTAAGGAATTTATCTATAGTTACAGCTAAGTTTGCATTTTGTCCTATCGCGACTCTATGACAATGAGAAGGTGGGAGGGTAAGAATAATGTTCATCTTACAAACATTGGTGCTACACATCTGTAAAACACTACAGGGTTGATGATCACCAGAGTGGTTAACGGCATAAATAGCTCTGCTGCGAGGCATAAACTATTAAAAATATACTTTTATAAATCAGAGCTGAGGCGCATCGCGTCGCCCAACAAGAGCAGTGTTTTTAACCAAGAGTAGTACAGTTTTACTCAAGCGGAACCTGCAGTACTATAGAATATTTAATAAGTATTAAATCGATAATGTTAACAAACTGCATTTAGAACTTATCGACTGATTCGTCGCCCCTGTTGTAACATGAAGTAGCCAAAACAATCGGTCGGTAACCCAATATGGCCCGTCTTGTCAGATCACCTTTTACGGTAAAGCGAATTGCACACCTTTTTGCGGGCGAGTAATACCACGGCCCGGAGACTCTGCGACAACGGTATAAAATTACAAACCTCCGAACTGGTTCCTCCATGGAGGGCTTGTAGCCGGTGAAAGTGTATGACTGCATCCAACATCGATGCTCGTGTTGGACGAATCGTGAGGTGCAACTCGCAAAGGCGTGGCTTTATTCTGCAGCCTCCCGTCGGAATTCCAATAGTCACTCGGTGTGTTGAGTTAGGATAAGCTCATTCCCACTAAACTCTATATACTCGGTACTTTCGTAGCCACGCTATTCACAGCTCTTCATTTCAAAATAAATAATAAAAATGGTATCAAACTTGAATGGCTTCTCTGCGGTTCATACCGCCCGGTTTTCCTTGCATCCCATCATAACCTATCCCACCGTCTGAAGATGCTCACTTAGTCCACAAGCTCTACAGTTTGATTATCCTATTAGGGCGATTTGGTTAATATCTATTTCCGCTCCTTTTAAGTGTATCTTCTAAAACAGGGGTTCCCGAAGTTTTTGGTACCACGCCCCTCCTCTTGAAATGATATCCTCCCAAGCCCCCTCCACTTTACATTATAAATAAATGGTATTGACATGAAAAATATCAAATATTATATATATTGAAAACAATTGACTTATTTATACATACTTTCAAAAGAATCATGATATAACATTTCAAGTTTTAATTTGCAAGGTAAATTTTAACTGATAAGAGAAAAATCTGATAGTGAGATGTTTGAGCTTGCATTTTTTACACTCGCAAGCCTACTGGAGGTTGTATTATAGTAAGGGCACAACCCAAGTCATCAGCAACATTGCGTTTGTTCCCATAATATTAAATATATTTAATTTATCTTATTATTTTCGAACTGGTCTCGCGTCCCCTGACATCTTCACATCCACAAGGGTGGCGCGTCCGTCTGTTTGGGAACCCATGTTCTAAAACTTGGTCGATCAGACAGTCTTGATTTTGTATTTACGAATGCGTCCACACACGTATAGAAACGCGTACGTGCATTCACCATATTAATATTTCTGGCCTTGTGTTTGATAAATAAATTGCCTGATTGCTTTAAGTATGGAAAATGACTGTTGGCTCAGCCTAGGCTTTTAAAGGTCTCTTTTGTTTTAAAAGGTAGAGATATAATAAGGTGAGATGGTTTTAACGAAACCCAAAACAAAAAATTTCTTTACAATTTATTTCGGCTGTGAATTTTGGTAAAAGGTTTCTAACCTTAGCGTTTATTACAAGACGATAGTAAGTCATATTCTGGATAATTAAAATGATTTTGTTTTCGTATCTGAAATAATTATAAACTGTATAGGTTATCTGGCTTCCAGATATGAGGTCGGAGGGATAAAATAACTGGGCTTATCCTTGCAATGACTTCTGAACAAACAAAATCCCAGTTTTCCTAGACTGTAGGCCTATCTTTGGAAATGTTCAACTGATCACCCAGTATACCTATTATTGCCTAGGCAAAGGTTGTGAATATTAAGATACTGACATAGTAGAGGATATGAGGCAACTCGAATTAGACCTATTTTATGAGTAGCCTTCAAATGGCCAAAATTCAACTAAACAAAACGTACGCAACGTTCAACTAACCAAAATACGTGACGTTCAACTAAACGAAAGTGCACGGACTTCAACTAATCAAAGTACACGGACTTCAATTGAAAGAAATGTTTCGGGTTATCTTATTGCCGTTCCGACTATTTACAATTATAATAAGATACTTTACGATCTATGGTCTAATCAAACCGAATAATTTGCTGCATTACATTTACTTTAATAGCGATAAAGTTAAACCGTAGTATTTTGAGAAATAATTTAATGGTGGTAATAAAAAGTAATAGGATTAGATATTTACAGAAATATTACTTCCCATTTATTATATAACTTCAAGTTGTGCGATGAATGCCTGGGGAACTACAAAACTATAACCCGCAACATTTCTTTCAGTTGAAGTTCGCTCACTTACGATTATTTGAATCTCGCCGTTAGTTGACGGTTTTGTAAATTGTGTGCGTACATTTTGGTTAGTTGAATTTTGAAGTCATTTGAAGTAGCCTTGGATTTAGTCATTTGAAGTAGCCCCCCTATTTAATATCGGGGTCAGAAGGGATGTAGGAATAAGGATTGATGATTGAAATTATGTAGCAAAGGGAGGAAATAGTTATCCGCTGCTACTAGGAGTAGGGGAAAATTATCGTATCACGTGGGTAGGGTTCTTACTTAAAGTAGACTTGCTTCAACCGATGTGAAGACAGGTTCTCGCTGCTATCCGGTAAATTAGCCGAAGAGAGAAAACAATATGGCAAAAATTTACAAATGAAACTTAAAGGCGAAATCGAGAAGCCAAAAATCGAAAGGGAAAGGATACACTGCCCCGTGTAGCTGAGAGTAAAAGTAATTGTAGGCATATCACTGTAAGAAATATTTTAGTGAGTAGTTTTTATGTTAATTACGTCTTTGTTGATGCTAACAGTTTCTTTGTTTTTTTTTCAGGTAAATAAAGAAACTAAAATCCAGTATGACTGCACGTTACAGTAAGTTTACAAGTTTAAGGTCATATTTTGTATGTACAAATAAATGTAGATCTAATTTCCATTCTATATTCCATTTACCGTGATCGTGGTTATCATGGCAACGCGCCAATATTCTGCGCAATCTGCTATTGTTGCATACAATTTAAATTAGATTACTTAGTCTGTTATTCTTATGTTCGTGATAGAATATATTTACACAGTTGAAGTGACTTCATCGTACTCAGTTCCTGAGGTTATTTCCTTTATATTTGCAATACATAATGTATACGTTACTCGGAGATAACCCTGCCTAAGCTTTAATACTCATCGCGCATTACATGTTAGTTTTTGTGGTTAAGAGGAAGTTAACGAAGTGGCATATTTTCTGTGGCTGAATGCTAGACAAGACTCTATGTTGAAGGCGTCTTTTGTTGAATACCATGAAGAGATTAGTTATAAAGTGAATGCTGAGGTTATCCTGAGTGCAGTGGGTAATTAATGGATAATTATTAGGAGAGATTGGGGAAAATGCATTGAAATTGGAAGTTGTGTACAATTTAAAAAAATACATTGTCATGAGTAATGTTAAATATAAAATCGTCACCTAAGGCAAGATCTTAAGGAAAGAAGAGAGTCAATATCTTGGTTAAAAGATCAGATGGGCAAGATAGGACATCTGCGGTTCTTCTTAGGGAGTGTCCTGCCAGAGTTGAATTGACCATTATGATGAGAATCCTCATGGAGACGAGTATGAAGAAGAAAAATTGGATTGTCAGACCTTAAGCGTATGGTGATATTACCCTGACGGGAAAAGAAACAGGTTTTAGAAAATCCTTGATTTTTCGTAAGATTAAAAACCAACCAGAAAGTGTACATGAAGGAATTGTTATTAATGTCTTTATTTTTGTTTTGTTACTTTATTCTTTGTTATAATTCCTTTAGAATGAGATACATTGAAATCGAGTCAAATTCGATTTGGTGCAACTAAAAAAAATTAATATTTTTTTCAGCAAGATACAGTTACATATTGAATGAGGAAATTATGCAACTACTCATGATTAAAATTGATATCATTTCACGAGAGCGTGTTTTAAGAATGGCCTACATTTTTTTATCTTGTGCGCAATATAAATAAAATCTAACGGATAGAGAATGAATCACGTATTTGAGAGACGATACGAATTTGTTGCCGTGACGATTCCCCCACCAGAATGCCCTCCCTTCCCCTCTCTTTCGCTACGACGGGCGCTCCTGCCTTACAGTTTGAACGTAGTTTGTAAATGCAGTTGTGTACCCGTGCATAATGAAAGTGAATCGACCGGCTCGCTTGATGATAGAAGTGCAAAGTTTGTGCAAAGGTGTTGTCGAATATTGCGCAATAAATGTGCACAGTTAAGTTTAGCACTGTGCTGAGTTAAGGAAATTGCGTTTGTTTATTTTAGTTTGGCGCTGAGCCAAGATCTGCGATTAATTTCGTCTTATTGAAGTGTAAGTGTTGATTTTGGTGCTGTTTTCTAATAGTGGTTAAAACGGTCTATTTAATTTTTCAAATAAGTTGTTTGGCACTGTCTTCATACGACCAAAATTAATTTACAAGTTTAGAGTAAGAAATTTGATTTTCATTGTACAATTTAAAATTCTTAGAAATATAAAATAATGCAAGCAAATAGTTAATGAACAGGGTTACATACATGTTTTAAACTGGGTATCTTTTTTTTTTTAAATCACATCAAATGTATATCGTTTAACGTTATTTTAGCAGATCTTCGAATTATAAACATGCTTGCTAATTAAATTATATAAGTTTACTATAATATCCTTATCAAACTATAATCATCAAAAATTTAAAGTTTCAGGTTTCGAAACGCAGTTTTGAATAATTTAATTCTGTTGTAAAATATGTAGGGCAATTATTAATCCACAGACATTGTTTTCTAATGTGGCCTTGTTCAGACGCTGGTGGCCTCGCGGATATTTTTCATCTCACAAAAACAACTTAATAATTAAATTGTTACCGCCAAAGTAACAACAGTATAAACACTTTTTCAATAGTAAGGAAAAGAAATTAAATTTTAGTGTTGTTAACAAAAGCACTCGTACAGATGATCATCTCTAGTATGATACGAAATATGACAACCCCTAGTGCTGAAAGAAGAGATAATCATGGATCACAAGGAGGTGTTAATTATTCTAAATGTTGGAAGAAAATTCATTATATTATGTTTTGAAAGTAAGACAAAATAAAACCAAAGTTGTTAATATGTTTTTTGTCGTATCTAATCTTGTGTTGTCATTTCACTTTGTGTATGTTACAATTATTATTAAAAAATAAAAATGTTTTTCTAAAGTTTGAAAGCGGTCTGCAAGTATGACCTGTCACCTAGGAAGGGTATAGGAGGACATAAATTGAGCCAAGGTAGGATAAAGGAGGGATTATGCCATCCCGTGTGCAGGGTAGCTTACTTAAAGTCGATCTACTATCAATTGTATTCTTAAGGTGTCTATAGGATAACACCGTTACACCCGACAAAAATGTGGGTTGAACGGGAAACGAGAGTATTTTAAAAATCGTCAGAATAGCTCCTCCCTTTAAATATTGGGCTGTTTTTTTGAAAAAATGTTACAAATTTAGTATGGTAACTCTGTAATGGCCAGGAATAATCAATATACCAGTGTATTTTATTATTTATCCAAGGCGGGATGGAGAAGAATCTGTAACAATCTTTTCAAGGGAAAGTGTTGAATACGAATTTATTTGTTCTCTTTGAGTTGTTAAACCGTGTTCAGATCAGTTGCAATCTGCTTATACCGTCTTATTGGCGAAATGTGCTTATAACTTTTACAACGGCTGTTTTCTTTGTAGCCAAGTACTTTCCTCGTTTAGGCTTTTATCACGTTTTAATGTTCTACATTTATTGTTTTATCGGTAAAGCGAACGGATTATTCTGGTAATGAAGTTTGAAAGGGCAGAAGCATGTAGTTTCGCGCGCCCTCCCCTCTCCCACATTACAAGAGGCCCATTCACGTATCGAATCCGACCCTACATCTTGACCTCGTACCTTTTGTCATCTGACCTTGCCCTTCTTACATCCTGTTTATATGTTGTTTCCGAGAAGATTTCTTCCCAAATATTCCTAGAAAAATGAAAAGGTTCGAGCGGTGACGCCAAAGAGAATTGCCTCCAGATGTAAAGAAATGCTCGTTTGTGCCAGGGAAAGAAAATCACAATGAAGTTAAACATTCAAATTAGTAATATTTAATTTAACTGAAAATCTTGTGTCGTCTGTTTTTTTAGATAAGTTTTCTGCCTATTTAATTATTAGTTTTGCCACATTGATGTAGGGCTATATAAAATTCAAAATCCTACATGATTGAAAAATTATGGGTTTTTGACACCCAAAACTGATATGTCACTTCTAATGATGGAAATTTTTTAATTAAAATCGTTGACTTGTGATCAAAACCTGTAAACATAGTTTAAACAGAATTTTAAATTTTGTGTTTAAATTGTTAATTATGTTTGCTGCAATTTAATATAATTATTTTCACAATGCTGTAAAACTTACATCACTATTTACCAATAAATAATTCAATCATTGCACCGGGATATATTTTCTATTAATTTAGAACTAAAACGCGTTCAACCAAATTTGCTCACATGTCTATCTCTAAAACTAGTTTTATAATATGTTAGGTTAAACATTTAGTTACGGACGAAGTGGCTATACCATGCTGAACAGTGATATCTAGCTCTTTCAAATCTTTCAGCCACTATTGGTGGTATTAATATTTGAATAGTTTTTATCAGAGGGTATATTGTATAGTTTAATGTAGTCACCCCTCACCCTTTGGTAGGCAACACCTGGAATGAATGTGTAACAAAATAGGGGGACAGTATGTTGTCTGGCGACTGGGAAGATATAGTCTATTATTTGTCGTCTGGTAGTGATGCATTTTGGAAGTAAATTGATAACTTCCGTTGTGAGACCTTACTTCATAATTTTATTATAAATAATTTAATAACTTTAATAAAGTAAACCAAACAAATATTTCCTTTAGATTATATCGATTTGAGGATTTTACAGGTGTATAGCGAAACTAATCATTTAACGTATAGCTGTAGGTAAATTAGAGGTGAGACATCTACCTTATATATGGCGGATATGTTGTCGCCCGAATTTCTATAGTAAAACATTGTAAGGAAAATATTAAAAAAAAGTTTACGATATTTGTTATTTGTGAGTTTAGCAGTGAAATATGAAATTATAGTGAAAGTTATGCATTCAGGAGCGGATAGAGAATTTTGGGGGGATCTCAAAAAAATTACGTACCCGAAGAATGGATTCTTATCACCCTTGGAGCGATAATAGAAAGGGATTTTTCTTAGATTATTTTGCTTCCTTTTTTGTAGGGTTTTGGTTATGGTAAAAAGCCATTTTGACCAACTCTAGAGATATTTTTAAGATAGGTTTGTCATAGGTTTATTGTAAACAAAAAATGTCTTTCGATAATTCGGCGATGATGTTCTATATGGCTCCAAAACACTTTTTACATAAAAATTGACTTTTATGAAATAAGAGACAATATTAAAAAGATTATTGAACGATATGAGGACCACAATAACAATTTTCGTGGACCTTCTGAAGAATAGCTATCAATTAATGTTACAAAGATTTACTCTATAAAGACTGAAAATCTATCCAATCTTTGTCATTTGAAATCGTTACGTTGAAATCTTACTTTTTTAACAATTTTTTTTCGGTTGAAAATTTATTGAACTTAAAAATTATGCATTACCAAATTTGAACTCGTATTTTTCTCTTTGTCTTGTTTTTCTTATTACGATTGATAAAAAGGATTGGTTTAAAAATCTGCCACCCAGTACGTTTAAGTTACGGCCTAAAATCTAGGCCATAAATCATTGCTTTGAGTAATCGTAGAGAGTGTTCTTACGACACCAACTGTGTCAGTGATTCAAGACGCAGTAACGACATAGGCCTACCGTAATGTGAAGGAACGTAACCATGGCAACATTGTAAGAACATTCAAGGCCATCTGAACTGGCGGGAAACCATTCCGAAGCACTTCTATACACCGAGATAACACAACCATTCATTTATTCAGTTGATAGTTGCAACGTAGCTTTATTTGAAGTTGGGTTTACAATTTTATTGGATGTAATAAAACTTTAAAAACTGTTCAAGAACGAATCTAACCTAAAACTTTTTTTTTAATTGTAGTGAAAGGCGACGACTAAAATACGTTCACGTTCCCATGTTTTCTGATCAAGTGATACAGGTAATTGAATTTGGGTCGCAATATGTTGTTATTACTTGATTGTGTAGTTGAAATTAATTATTTCTATTTGGAAATAAATCGGAGGTTATGACAGTCAGTTATTAATCGGAAAAAGGAAATTTAAAGGACAAATTGGAATTTTCAATAAGTTACACATTTTTAGTAAACATTCTAATAAAGGCAACTCAAGTTGAACGTCGATTTTGGGGAATTGTTGAAAATAATTTACTGTTGACATAATTTTGAGTTCGTGTTTCCAGAATTTGCTTCCCAAAAAAGAACAATTTAACTGACGAGGACAAGCAATATATATTATCCCAAAATTTATATAAGGGCTATAAACGGATGTATAGCCAATCCTTAGAAAATTAAGTACCTACACTTTTACATAGAATTTAATGGGGACAAACGACAGATATTTATTGTTTATATTTAAAGTAAATTTGTTTTCAGTCGTAAAACAATTGGGCTGGCAGACATGGAGTGCGTGATCAGTGACGTAATCATACATATGGAGATTTGTTTTACAAAAACCACATAATCCATTATCGAGCTTTATGATCTTTGTGAAACACGCGATACTGCGAAGACGAGTGGAAGGGTGGGGTGAGTCATAGATCCCAGGTTGAGTGGAAAAACACTATACGCCCCCCCCCCTTCAGTAACTGCGTAGTGAGAAGTGTATTCTAGAAGGGTGATTCATTGATACTGTGCTTTCAGCACCTGCTCTACCTGCAGTTGCATATTATTTGGGTTGAGTTTTAAAATTCAATAGAAATAAATTGATTTTTTTATTGCTGTGAGTTTATTTTCTGTTAGTCTCATTTTTACATATTGCTGTGAGTTTTATTTTTATGGAATCAATTTTTACTCAAATTTAGCACTAGCCTTTATTTCGGCTGACTACCTTTCTGACGGGATACTCTGTATTACCCCGTTAGATCGTGACCTTGCACACGAGATGACGCGTTTCCCCCTCTATACTGTACCAGGGAGTTTTTACAATCCTACCCTATTCACAATCCTACCCGTGACTATAATTAATAGTCGCACTCCTTGGTTGCGTTTAACTACAACAAAAGTATGCGAATTGAAATTGATTTATCCAGTACAAAATGGAAGCAATCTTTGAGTTTCCAAATCACAAATGTGTTCAGAACTGTTTAGGTTTGTGTTTTTGTAACATTCCAATTGAATAAAAAGTAAATGAAGTTGAGCAGTGGCTAGACTTTATTCTGCAGTGTAATCAAAATTGAAATTTCTATTCCCGGAATTAATAATCAAATAGCTGTAACGATTGGCAACTATTAGCGTAACATAATACACAAAACCGGAGACAATTGGTCAGACATCTTAAAAACAAGGCTGGCAAAACTACATCGATTTTTCTAACGGTCGATTCACAGTTTGTAATAATGAATGTGTCATTAGGTTTACCCACATAGTCTGTTCGCTTGATTAGCGTTGTGGAAACTCAGCTGGGGATAAAGAGTCGCCGTTGTTGGGTAACACACTTTGCCCTCTATTTTATAATTTTTTTAAATTAAAACAAAAATACTGTAAACTTAATTTCATCTTAAATAGCATTTTTTTTTTGAAAAAATGTTTTAAAAGTAATAAAGTTGTTAATGGTAACGATTTTTTTGTCAGAGTTTAGGGCTTGTTTTTAAACCAAGGAAAAAGGTTTGGGAAATTTTTGAACAGATTTTTTTATAGATATAAAATGCGTCAACGTTTAGGAAAATCGTAGTTGAAATGGCATAATAGGGAAATAGTAAATTATTGGGACTTATTTCGAAATTTGACCGCCTTGTATTTAATCTTAATGTTGACATATTGGCACTAAAATATTCAGTAAAACATATCGTATAGAAATGTATATTGATTAAATGTATAGTACCATTAAATTCGTTATTAATAGAAGTACTAATATGAAATAGTACATATTTATTATGATTTTTTGTAACAACATGGCGGTCAACAGTATTTACAGTTGTTTATTCCATTACTGTAATTAGAGACAGAAATTGCTGCGAAACATGATTGCAGGGAAAGTGGGAGCTTTTCTTTACGTAACATTCCCTCTTACCAACATAATAGCAGTGATTACTCGGCTGAGGTAAAACTCTGACCTGGCATTTTCTGAAATCCGTCATCCGATGACGTGACACATTTCGACCAAAAGATCAACAACTTCGGTAACGCAATCTGGCCACAGAACAGGTTAGGTCAGTTTGGTTGTAATCATCAGTAGTTTTTGACGTTTAATAGACCTGTAGAACAAGTCCAATGACAAGGCGGTAAAACAGCAGGCAACCCTCGAAACCACGGGCGCAGCTGTTTCGTTGTGCCTCAGAACGTGTTTAAACAGTTGAGGTTATAATTGGAAGACGTTGCGAACAGTGTTATTAGGTTATGTTACAACATTTTTTTAGATAATACTTATGAACACGAAGATATTATTATTAGGTTATGTTTTAAAGATAGATTTTTAGAGATTATAACTGTAACATGCAGAATGTCATGTTGATGTGGTATATTTAACTTATAAAAAGTTTCTTTAATTATATTATGTTATAAATAATATTCGAGCTGGCTTGTGAGTGAAAGTTATAATTAAATAATAAAAATATATACAACTCACAAATATACAATTTTTTATTTCAAACGCGTTTCGACGACTACTTTGTCGTCATCTTCAGTGAAAATACACAAATGAAATTAACTAAAAAATATATATATATTAAACATAACCTATAAAGTTTTAGCAAAGGTAAAAACAAAAGTTTTAAACAGACTTTTGTTTTTACCTTTGCTAAAACTTTATAGGTTATGTTTAATATATATATATATTTTTAGTTAATTTCATTTGTGTATTTTCACTGAAGATGACGACAAAGTAGTCTACGAAACGCGTTTGAAATAAAAAATTGTATATTTGTGAGTTGTATATATTTTTATTATTTAATTATATTATGTTATGTTTTAATGTTAGATGTTCAGAAATTATAATTGTAACATGCAAAATATCATGTTTGAGGCGGTATATTTAACTTATAAACAGTTTAATTTATAAGTTAGATGTAAGAACGCTGAACGCAGTTAGATATAAGTGTAAGTTTACTGCAACATTACGTGTTCTTACAGTTTTTAGGTGTTTTATAGCTACCGTATTTTTTATATAGTCTAAAATTTTATGTTAATATTTTTTTAAATAGGCCCTAATAAACTAACTCAACTTAAATATAACTCCAGCCTTTAACAAGTCAATATATTGCTTAATTTATATATATATATATATATATATATATATATATATATATATATATATATATATATATATATATATATATATATATATATTTCACTTTCACTATATGTACTTAAACAAGAATCTTACTTGGTATTTATGCGAGTTAACTTTCAAAGACCGGTCTTGTCTCCATCATCGGGCATACTGACCGGGGGTTGTAGTAGACTGCGGCTGTGTGGAATTCCCGTTGTCACATGGTGTCGTATACCGTTATGTTCTATTTCCGGATTCACTGCAATATGCGAGTCTTTTAAGTTTGTTTTGGGGTATATATATATATATATATATAGACTATATACACACACAGACACACACAAAAACACACACACACACACACGATATTTCGGAATATGCGGCAGTGCGTATAGAAAAATGTAAGGAGTAAAAATATGTTGAAACACGGCAAGTGTTGCAAGGAGTACCTGCCTTCCGGTTCCTCCTACTTTTCAAAGAACACAAATGTAGATCTTTAATGTTGGGAGTATCTCCAGTCAAGCATTTGAAACCTCTATCCCCAAGTATAAAACCTCAAACTCGTGACTCCCGTTCGGGTAGTTAGCGTCAACCCCTTGTCATCGAGCTTCCTGTAAGGCCTAGAATGGTCACAGGCCCGCCCCTGGGACGAAACGAACTCCAACCAGTTACAACGGTTCGACCGCTTTTCCAGAGCTACTCAGGACCTTAGTCTCTGTAGTAGAACCTTTCTAACGGCCAGGTTTCCGTACCTCTATACCCTGGTAGTGGAACAAATCCCGGGTGGCGTTACCTAAGGGCCGGACCCCCAGACTGGGGACTTGGTCCTGGGGGGGGGGGAGGTATTACCTAACCGGTAGAACTTGCGACCATTTCAGAATATTTAGGAGATTGTTAAAAATGATTGAAACATTGCCTTCAATCAACTTCCAAGTGTAGACGATAACAGCTGTTAGCATTATCGCAATGCTTTCCATTCGGAAATCTTCGGAACAAAATTCGTCGATCTTCGGTTTGTTGTGTCTTTCGTGTGAATGCACAGGTGATGTCGTCTTTCAACGGAATCACTTCTTTGTAAAGTTTTTCTCTTTACATGCTTCTCCAAAAGAATAGACACACGAGGGGTTTAAGTATAAACAGTAGAAAATGAGTATAGTTCAACTAATGCGACCCTGCACAAGTGCGTTGTATATCATTCTCACGCGACAATAGACGAGTTGACTGATCGATCGTGTTAAAACGATAAAAATACCAGCCGATAAGTTCAATAATTAATATAACAAATCACTAAGAAAGACAGGGCAGTAAACCTATGTATGCATTATTACTTTATGAATAAAGAGGAGTTTATTATTCTCAGAGCTGTTCAGTATTTAAGCTTGTGCAGTTAAGAAGACAGTGCAAAATAATAATAAAGTTTCGGTTTGCTGAAAATAATTCTTATAATTAATTTAGTTCTTGCCTTATGATAGTTGAGTTTATTTAAACCGATGTCTAAAAGTGTTTTTAAAATTCGTGAATTACAGTTTGTTAAAATAGCTGCAGCAAATTTCTGAAAAAGAACAAAAAAAAGTGTAAGAAAGTGATTTCTTTGACTGGTTAAGTTGTTAGTGCGTGAGTGTGTAACGTATCAACACTCGACAGATGAGGCAATCACGAGTTGGCCACTTCCTGTTATGGATCTGTGGGAGATTGTCAACCATCTCTTGAAGACGTACCACCTGCAACAACAGGTAGGCAAGGTTCCCTATATTGCATGGAAATAGGTTTATTGGACATTTAACAAAGTAGATAAAGCAAGATTTTTCAATTCAGATGTTATACTATTAGTTTTAAACTATTTGGAAAATTATGTATCTCTAATATGCATTTTCTTCCTCCAAACTAGTTTCTTTAATTTTGTATTTTTTCCAGCCCCTGCATCTCTACAACCTCTGCCTCTCACAAACATTGATTACTATCTCTCCGCATCCCTTGACTTTCCAACCCCTGTCACCCCAACCTTCGCTACTCTCCAGCTCCTGCCACTCTCCAACTGTTGCATTCGACCTTTAACTCCCTTCTATTTCGCTTCCCTGCAGCCCTTTACATTTTCCAATCACTTCATCTTTCCAAACCCTACTCTGCCCAATCACTCCCTTCCGCCAATCTCTCCCTCTCTCTAACCTATCCTTTCTTCAAACCCCTCAATCTCTTCAAAATTTATTTTCTGTAATTTCTGGATTGATTTGGTTGCACTTTTGTCTTCAGTAACAGGCTAACGGCACCTATAAAGAAAGGGGTGTTACATCGCGCTTTCCTCTACACAAACGTTCTGGAGTCGTCTTCCATTTCGACCCCAGGAGAGAGTAGGTCTACTCTAACTACGCGACTTTCTACTGAAGAAATTGATTTTGCCTACACAAGGAGACTACTAGCGACCTACTCGCACTACAAGGAATCATGTTCTTCCCTACCTGTACGCATAACCTTCATTACCTTACAGATTTGCCTTTAGTAGGAATATAACTGAGCGAAATAGCGAGTTTAATGTACAGTAGTAGTGTGTATCAAAGTACAGTAAACTCCCGATTATCCGTGGGCGGATTAACCGGTTTGCGGATTATCCGGGGTCTGCCATTGTTTTACAAATATCCAATTTTTATTCCAATCAGATTCATGTGTTTAAATTTCCAAACGGTGAATTACGGCGTAAATACATATAAGGCTTAATAGAAGTTAAGATAAAGGGAATATACATTTAAATATGTACGTACTAATTTTTACATCGAAAGGGAACCATCCTGATGTGTGCCAGCGAAATAAAAGGGGCGAGCAGACTACTGTATATAAGAGACAACGACAGTCAACGAATTTCAGTGGGCTTTTTACAGTCAAGTGTCTCCATAGACGCTTTTACTGAGCTCACGATGACTGTGGGAGCAAACGTTGGGGAACATCTGTCCGGAAGTGATGTAGCTACTGAGCATGCGTCCTTTGCCCCACCCCCTTCCTCTCCAAATTTTTTTGTTCGCGGGACAACAGCTCACCAAGTCATTGAATAATAATCTTTGAAAAAGGATACTGTTTTCAATTACTTATATAACGCAATAATCTTCCAATTTTCAGCATTTATTTCACAACTTCAGTGAGTTTATATTGGTCACTGATAATGGTAGCATGTTTGATAAAATTAAACTTTCTTTTCGAGAATTTACTACTGTTTTAGTGTTTTAAAATAAATACATAGTTATTCGGGCTGTATACCATTTTTACAGCAGTGAAAGATTTATCCATAGTTAATTAATAAATCATAAAATTAATAATTAACAGTGTCTCCGAAACCAATTTGGTTAATACGTGGGGTAATGAATACCTAACTACAATAATCAACAGTTAAACAGATAAATGTCATTTCTTGCTTACATAGCATGTTATTATTTTTAGAACAATCCCCCCCCCCCAGATAAATGTCATTTCTTGCTTACATAGCATGTTATTATTTTTAGAACAATCCCCCCCCAGATAAATGTCATTTCTTGCTTACATAGCATGTTATTATTTTTAGAACAATCCCCCCCAGATGTCATTTCTTGCTTACATAGCATGTTATTATTTTTAGAACAATCCCCCCCCCAGATAAATGTCATTTCTTGCTTACATAGCATGTTATTATTTTTAGAACAATCCCCCCCCCCAGATAAATGTCATTTCTTGCTTACATAGCATGTTATTATTTTTAGAACAATCCCCCCCAGATGTCATTTCTTGCTTACATAGCATGTTATTATTTTTAGAACAATCCCCCCCCCCAGATAAATGTCATTTCTTGTTTACATAGCATGTTATTATTTTTAGAACAATCCCCCCCCCAGATAAATGTCATTTCTTGCTTACATAGCATGTTATTATTTTTAGAACAATCCCCCCCCCCAGATAAATGTCATTTCTTGCTTACATAGCATGTTATTATTTTTAGAACAATCCCCCCCAGATGTCATTTCTTGCTTACATAGCATGTTATTATTTTTAGAACAATCCCCCCCCCAGATAAATGTCATTTCTTGTTTACATAGCATGTTATTATTTTTAGAACAATCCCCCCCCCAGATAAATGTCATTTCTTGCTTACATAGCATGTTATTATTTTTAGAACAATCCCCCCCCCCAGATAAATGTCATTTCTTGCTTACATAGCATGTTATTATTTTTAGAACAATCCCCCCCAGATGTCATTTCTTGCTTCCATAGCATGTTATTATTTTTAGAACAATCCCCCCCCCTGATAAATGTCATTTCTTGCTTACATAGCATGTTATTATTTTTAGAACAATCCCCCCCCCAGATAAATGTCATTTCTTGCTTACATAGCATGTTATTATTTTTAGAACAATCCCCCCCAGATGTCATTTCTTGCTTACATAGCATGTTATTATTTTTAGAACAATCCCCCCCCAGATAAATGTCATTTCTTGCTTACATAGCATGTTATTATTTTTAGAACAATCCCCCCCCAGATAAATGTCATTTCTTGCTTACATAGCATGTTATTATTTTTAGAACAATCCCCCCCCCCAGATAAATGTCATTTCTTGCTTACATAGCATGTTATTATTTTTAGAACAATCCCCCCCCCAGATAAATGTCATTTCTTGCTTACATAGCATGTTATTATTTTTAGAACAATCCCCCCCAGATGTCATTTCTTGCTTACATAGCATGTTATTATTTTTAGAACAATCCCCCCCCAGATAAATGTCATTTCTTGCTTACATAGCATGTTATTATTTTTAGAACAATCCCCCCCCAGATAAATGTCATTTCTTGCTTACATAGCATGTTATTATTTTTAGAACCCCCCCCCCCCCCAGATAAATGTCATTTCTTGCTTACATAGCATGTTATTATTTTTAGAACAATCCCCCCCCCCCAGATAAATGTCATTTCTTGCTTACATAGCATGTTATTATTTTTAGAACAATCCCCCCCAGATGTCATTTCTTGCTTACGTAGCATGTTATTATTTTTAGAACAATCCCCCCCCAGATAAATGTCATTTCTTGCTTACATAGCATGTTATTATTTTTAGAACAATCCCCCCCCCCAGATAAATGTCATTTCTTGCTTACATAGCATGTTATTATTTTTAGAACAATCCCCCCCAGATGTCATTTCTTGCTTACATAGCATGTTATTATTTTTAGAACAATTCCCCCCCCCCCAGATAAATGTCATTTCTTGCTTACATAGCATGTTATTATTTTTAGAACAACCCCCCCCCCCAGATAAATGTCATTTCTTGCTTACATAGCATGTTATTATTTTTAGAACAATCCCCCCCCCCAAGTATGTTGAAATAAACGACTGTATTCACAGTACCCCAATTCCAAAAATGTAAAAATAAATAACTAATACCTAAAGTTACCAAGACTAAAGCCTTGAGTACATTTCAGTAACCATGTCATCATCAGAGGGTTACATATAAAAGTCAGTCTAGTATGTAATTTTATTGTAATAAGCTCTCTACATTGTATTTTTATTGTAATCAAAATTAGAAAGAGTTGTTTGTAAAATGAATAGTGTGCTTGGTTGGCCCCTTAGCTCCGTAAAATACTGAATGGCCTCTGTGTGCCGGCTGCAGATAAGTACGTCGTGGATAAGATTATGTGAACGGGGTCAACATAAAGAAGGAAGGACCGGATGTGACAGCTGAAACGGGAAACAGAAGGTACGAGAATGCGCAAGCTTGGGAACGTTGAAAGTGTTTCTTGAAGATTCAGCCCGTGGTCTGCAATAATGGGAATCGGAGTGTAATTTGGCTCCATTTTATGACAGGTGTAACCTGCTAATCACAGATGTAACCGCAAACATTTATAGTGGCGAACACCTTTTGCCCTTCATTGTATTATATACTAATACTACGAGTACATACGTTGTACTGTGTATTATGTTTCAATATTATGTAATCTGTAATGTTTGTTTGCAACATTTTTTTTATTGGTTTATCTGGCGTTATAAAGGAAAAAAAGATAGTTAAATAATATTCCACAACTGTAAGGTTCTGGAAATTTTTTTAAAAATTATTTATTAGAAATCAAAGATATTTAGCTAATAATCTTTTTATTAGAAGAATTAAAATTTAATTGTAATTTTTTTGAAATTTTATGTGCAAAAGATCAACAGTCTGAAAATTAAATACATATATCTTTATATATAAATATTAAAGCTGTTATTTTGCTTTATATATTGAATGAAATTTATTTCGTTGAACACTTTATATATGTGCCTAAATGTTCATTGGAAAAAATATATATTCTTTCCATTTCTAGTTTGTAATACACACACACACGCGCGCGCGCGAGCACACACACACACACACACACACACACACACACACACACACACACACACACACACACACAAACACACACACACACACACACACACTCACTCACTCACATACACACAGAGTTACATTTTTTAAAAGTAAACATGTTTTTAATTCCAGGAGGATGTATTTTGAAATTTAAAAAAATTTAGAATTTTAAAATTAATGAGAAAAAGTAGTATAATTATTAATTAATTTTTAAAAAATACTATTTAGCAATAGAACGTAATAAGCTGTATACCAAATCAGTAATTAGATTATCCCAAGTACAGTGTTATATAGTATGTTTTAGTTGAACACAACGTACGTTCAGTAAAAAATCTGCTTAAACAACTGCAATGTAGTAGTAGCAGGCCGCTAGGACACAGTTAAAACATACACACAAAACACTAAGGAGTTTAATACTGTATAACCTCTCGGTAAAAGTATTTTATTATCTAAAATTATGAAGTAAAAATATGTTGACTAAACAACTTTATGTAGTTTGATATTGGGGCAGTGTTGAAGAAAGAATGTAACGGATTGCTGTATGTGCTGAAAACATCATCACAGTTAGTAAATCTTTTATTATAATGTAGTTTCAACAAAATGCTAATTTCATTAAGCTCCAGTAAAATGATACGATTAAGATGACAGTATATTTTGAAAACAAGACATATTCTCTTCTGCTAATCTGGATAACATAACACGCTTTTAAAAGAAAAAGAACTTATTCAAGACTTAAGTCATTCCTAGGGAACAGAGTTTTTCATGAGAGAATTCCAGCCTAGGACTTTAGCCCTAGTAGTTTTATTATGTTGGCAACGGACAAACCGGTTGGCATGCAATTGTTGCTAATTGAATGAACCTTCTATACAAATTTGACTAGCTTATAGTGTGGGGGAACCAAATAATTTGTAAAATTGATAAAACCTGCAACATTTCATTTGAACTGTGTAATATGAAATTCGCGTGGTTTTGTATTCACGCAAACAATTCACCATGGGGTTATAAAAAAAACCGCTAATAAAAAACTAGCTGTATTATAGCATGCTTCAAAGAATTGTTTTATTATAGGTAAATATAAAATTAAACAGCTCTTAACTGTTATGTCATAAATATTTCATCAGTTTTATTAATAAAATGGTAAATTGATTTTATCACGGAAATATTTTTAACAATTTTCGAAAGAATGCACAGCTTAAAAAGCAAAGAAGGCCAAATGTTAAGTTTTACGAGTTACGAAACCTTTCACGGTAAACAAATTTGTCTCGTGTCATCATCTGAATAGCGGATTATATATCTATCCTTTCCCGAGAGGCTAATAGTGTGCTTCAGGTATGTGACCTCGCCCACTTGCTACCATTATTAGCTTCTTGTACGAGGATTTAAATATTTCTTCATTAGTCGGTAACTTTATCCTTCTTCCTATATCGAGGTCTAATGGGTCGCCACCTCACGTACCTTGCCATTATCAATATAAGGGATTATACATATCTGTGACCACGGCAGGCACCAGGTGTCCCTCAGGTATGTGACGACACCCACTTGCTGTTCTTATTAGGGTTGTACCTTGTACCAGGAGATAGATATTTCTCCATTAGTCGGGAACTTTATCCTTCTTCCTATATTGAGGTTTAATGGGTCGCCACCTCACGTACCTTGCCATTATCAATATAAGGGATTATACATATCTGTGACCACGGCAGGCGCCAGGTGTCCCTCAGGTATCTGACGACACCCACTTGCTGTTCTTATTAGGATTGTACCTTGTACCAGGAGATAAATATTTCTCCATTAGTCGGGAACTTTATCCTTCTTCCTATATCGAGGTTTAATGAGTCGCCACCTCACGTACCTTGCCATTATCAATATAAGGGATTATATATATCTGTGACCACGGCAGGCACCAGGTGTCCCTCAGGTATGTGACGACACCCACTTGCTGTTCTTATTAGGGTTGTATTTATCCTTCTTCCTATATCGAGGTCTAATGGGTCGCCACCTCAAGTACCTTGCCATTATCAATATAAGGGATTATACATATCTGTGACCACGGCAGGCACCAGGTGTCCCTCAGGTATGTGACGACACCCACTTGCTGTTCTTATTAGGGTTGTACCTTGTACCAGGAGATAAATATTTCTCCATTAGTCGGTAACTTTATCCTTCTTCCTATATCGAGGTCTAATGGGTCGCCACCTCAAGTACCTTGCCATTATCAATATAAGGGATTATACATATCTGTGACCACGGCAGGCGCCAGGCGTCCTTCAGGTATGTGACGACACCCACTTGCTGTTCTTATTAGGGTTGTACCTTGTACCAGGAGATAAATATTTCTCCATTAGTCGGTAACTTTATCCTTCTTCCTATATCGAGGTTTAATGGGTCGCCACCTCACGTACCTTGCCATTATCAATATAAGGGATTATACATATCTGTGACCACGGCAGGCACCAGGTGTCCCTCAGGTATGTGACGACACCCACTTGCTGTTCTTATTAGGGTTGTACCTTGTACCAGGAGATAGATATTTCTCCATTAGTCGGGAACTTTATCCTTCTTCCTATATTGAGGTTTAATGGGTCGCCACCTCACGTACCTTGCCATTATCAATATAAGGGATTATACATATCTGTGACCACGGCAGGCGCCAGGTGTCCCTCAGGTATCTGACGACACCCACTTGCTGTTCTTATTAGGATTGTACCTTGTACCAGGAGATAAATATTTCTCCATTAGTCGGGAACTTTATCCTTCTTCCTATATCGAGGTTTAATGAGTCGCCACCTCACGTACCTTGCCATTATCAATATAAGGGATTATATATATCTGTGACCACGGCAGGCACCAGGTGTCCCTCAGGTATGTGACGACACCCACTTGCTGTTCTTATTAGGGTTGTATTTATCCTTCTTCCTATATCGAGGTCTAATGGGTCGCCACCTCAAGTACCTTGCCATTATCAATATAAGGGATTATACATATCTGTGACCACGGCAGGCACCAGGTGTCCCTCAGGTATGTGACGACACCCACTTGCTGTTCTTATTAGGGTTGTACCTTGTACCAGGAGATAAATATTTCTCCATTAGTCGGTAACTTTATCCTTCTTCCTATATCGAGGTCTAATGGGTCGCCACCTCAAGTACCTTGCCATTATCAATATAAGGGATTATACATATCTGTGACCACGGCAGGCGCCAGGCGTCCTTCAGGTATGTGACGACACCCACTTGCTGTTCTTATTAGGGTTGTACCTTGTACCAGGAGATAAATATTTCTACATTAGTCGGGAACTTTTTCCTTCCTATATCGAGGTGTAATGGGTCGGCACCTCAAGTACCTTGCCATCATTAATATAGGGGATAATACATCTCTGTGACCACGGCAGGCACCAGGTGTCCCTCAGGTATGTGACGACACCCACTTGCTGTTCTTATTAGGGTTGTACCTTGTACCAGGAGATAAATATTTCTACATTAGTCGGGAACTTTTTCCTTCCAATATCGAGGTGTAATGGGTCGGCACCTCAAGTACCTTGCCATCATTAATATAGGGGATAATACATCTCTGTGACCACGGCAGGCACCAGGTGTCCCTCAGGTATGTGACGACACCCACTTGCTGTTCTTATTAGGGTTGTACCGTGTACCAGGAGATAAATATTTCTCCATTAGTGGGGAACTTTAACCTTCTTCCTATATCGAGGTCTAATGGGTCGCCACCTTAAGTACCTTGCCATTATCAATATAAGGGATTATACATATCTGTGACCACGGCAGGCGCCAGGCGTCCTTCAGGTATTCGACGACACCCACTTGCTGTTCTTATTAGGGTTTTACCTTGTACCAGGAGATAAATATTTCTCCATTAGTGGGTAACTTTAACCTTCTTCCTATATCGAGGTCTAATGGGTCGCCACCTTAAGTACCTTGCCATTATCAATATAAGGGATTATACATATCTGTGACCACGGCAGGCGCCAGGCGTCCTTCAGGTATTCGACGACACCCACTTGCTGTTCTTATTAGGGTTTTACCTTGTACCAGGAGATAAATATTTCTCCATTAGTGGGGAACTTTAACCTTCTTCCTATATCGAGGTCTAATGGGTCGCCACCTTAAGTACCTTGCCATTATCAATATAAGGGATTATACATATCTGTGACCACGGCAGGCGCCAGGCGTCCTTCAGGTATTCGACGACACCCACTTGCTGTTCTTATTAGGGTTTTACCTTGTACCAGGAGATAAATATTTCTCCATTAGTCGGGAACTTTATCCTTCTTCCTATATCGAGGTCTAATGGGTCGCCACCTCAAGTACCTTGCCGTTATCAATATAAGGGATTATACATATCTGTGACCACGGCAGGCGCCAGGCGTCCTTCAGGTATTCGACGACACCCACTTGCTGTTCTTATTAGGGTTTTACCTTGTACCAGGAGATAAATATTTCTACATTAGTCGGGAATTTTATCCTTCCTATATCGAGGTCTAATGGGTCGGCACCTCAAGTACCTTGCCATCAATAATATAGGGGATAATACATCTCTGTGACCACGACAGGGTATAGGTATATTTCAAGTCCCCATTTGCACTGTTCCTTGTACCTGGGGATACATATTTTTCTATTAGTCTTTCATTCTATCTTTCTTTATACTTTGTGGTTTAACGGGTTGCAATTTCATGTATCGGGTCATCACCCATATAGCGGAATATATATCTTTGTGTCTCGTGCATGCTGTAGGTATAAATAAGTGATGAATACACCACCACAACCTGCTGGTATTATTTACATTGTTTGTTGTACAATTGGATACATCTTTCCATTAGTAGTTAATTTTATCGTTCTTTCTATATTGTGTCACTTCACGTCATTGTATCGTTGCCACCTCGTGTCACCACCCATATATCGGGGTATATAACGGTTTGACTTTAGGTTTAGAATTGGCCAGATGTTGATCTAATCCAATGACTCGCAAGGATTTGGAACCAAGATTGTCTTCTGCTACTCCTGATCCACTGTTGATGTCTGCATTTGCTTGAATTATCAGCTGAAGTATCCTATATATTTTGGTTTTTCTTAATACTCGTAATTCTATACTCTCCTTGTTTCCACCCATACCCCAGTTGCGGTCCAGCAGCTTTGTCAAGACAGGTGAAAAGTTTGTTACAAACGATACTATTTTCCGCATGTGAGCGGAGAAGTAATGAAAAAGAACGCTCAAATCGAAGTCAAATCAACCCACGATTTAGTACACACTTTGTCTTTCCTCGTGCTTTGGGGAGAATGCTCATTGCAACCCCTAGAGGCAGCAACGCTATTGTATAACATATACGGGATATAAGGTAAATATTTATGGCAAAATATGTGTATAGTCAACCTTTTATTTATTTTATTAATGCCGTAGTGGATGCATTGGATTGAATAATAACTCTAAAAACAATTCCATTATAAATGTTACTAATGTATCCCCATTTCCCCATAACATTCGACTTCCCTATTTAAAATTAAGATTACGATATATTCAGTGGTTTCAATTTTAATCTCACGTCATTTGGTGTTCTCCGGCCAATTGCCGTTGTATTTACTTGTAATAAGACAAGTTCTGCTTCCAGGGTAATTGGGTATTGTTTCTAATCTAAAACTCATCTATTAGGTTACCCTCGGATTATTGAATTTGAATTTACTTCTAATTAAAGGGCCTTTGTCTTGATGTGCAATATGAATGGGGCGGACGAACAGACTGGCATCCAAGATTTTCTGATCAACCAATCTGGATCATTAGGTTAGAGAGGTTAGGGTGATTGCCTCCGTCATTTCCTTGGATCAGCCACCGTCACTTCCTCTCATGCCTATTAACACACATAAAAAGTTTCAATACAATGTCTTTTTTTGCGTTTTTATCAGTTTTTGATAAGTCCACTTACAGTTCCAAGACTTCCTGTGTCCATGTCTTTTGGAAAAACAAGATAAAGGAATCTTATGTTAAAAAACTTCAGTGGCGTGGCTCTATGGTAGGAACTGAAATCGGGGCGAAATGTTTCGCTAACGAAATATGTTATTCTTTATTTCATCCATTTGTTTTTAGGGAACGGTTTAGTATTAAAATTGTCGTTTGAAAAGTGAGCAACAGCTGTTTACTTTATGTTTGCTTTGAGTGTTTTGTGTTTGTTTTTGTACAACTAAAAGTGTGTAATAGTATACTATGTTTGCTTTGAGTGTTTTGTGTTTGTTTTTGTTAAAAGTGTGTAATAGTATACTATGTTTGCTCTGAGTGTTTTGTGTTTGTTTTTGTACAACTAAAAGTGTGAAATAGTATACTATGTTTGCTCTGAGTGTTTTGTGTTTGTTTTTGTACAACTAAAAGTGTGTAATAGTATACTATGTTTGCTCTGAGTGTTTTGTGTTTGTTTTTGTACAACTAAAAGTGTGTAATAGTATACTATGTTTGCTTTGAGTGTTTTGTGTTTGTTTTTGTACAACTAAAAGTGTGTAATAGTATACTATGTTTGCTCTGAGTGTTTTGTGTTTGTTTTTGTACAACTAAAAGTGTGTAATAGTATACTATGTTTGCTCTGAGTGTTTTGTGTTTGTTTTTGTACAACTAAAAGTGTGTAATAGTATACTATGTGTTGCTTTGAGTGTTTTATGTTTGATTTTGTACAACTAAAAGTGTGTAATAGTATACTATGTGTTGCTTTGAGTGTTTTATGTTTGTTTTTGTACAACTAAAAGTGTGTAATAGTATACTATGTGTTGCTTTGAGTGTTTTATGTTCGTTTTTGTACAACTAAAAGTGTGTAATAGTATACTATGTGTTGCTTTGAGTGTTTTATGTTTGATTTTGTACAACTAAAAGTGTGTAATAGTATACTATGTTTGCTCTGAGTGTTTTGTGTTTGTTTTTGTACAACTAAAAGTGTGTAATAGTATGCTATGTTTGCTTTGAGTGTTTTGTGTTTGTTTTTGTACAACTAAAAGTCTGTAATAGTATACTATGTTTGCTCTGAGTGTTTTGTGTTTGTTTTTGTACAACTAAAAGTGTGAAATAGTATACTATGTTTGCTCTGAGTGTTTTGTGTTTGTTTTTGTACAACTAAAAGTGTGTAATAGTATACTATGTTTGCTCTGAGTGTTTTGTGTTTGTTTTTGTACAACTAAAAGTGTGAAATAGTATACTATGTTTGCTCTGAGTGTTTTGTGTTTGTTTTTGTACAACTAAAAGTGTGTAATAGTATACTATGTTTGTTCTGAGTGTTTTGTGTTTGTTTTTGTACAACTAAAAGTGTGTAATAGTATACTATGTTTGCTCTGAGTGTTTTGTGTTTGTTTTTGTACAACTAAAAGTGTGTAATAGTATACTATGTGTTGCTTTGAGTGTTTTATGTTTGATTTTGTACAACTAAAAGTGTGTAATAGTATACTATGTTTGCTCTGAGTGTTTTGTGTTTGTTTTTGTACAACTAAAAGTGTGTAATAGTATACTGTTTGCTCTGAGTGTTTTATGTTTGTTTTTGTACAACTAAAAGTGTGTAATAGTATACTATGTTTGCTCTGAGTGTTTTGTGTTTGTTTTTGTACAACTAAAAGTGTATAATAGTATACTATGTTTGCTCTGAGTGTTTTTAGTTTGTTTTTGTACAACTAAAAGTGTGTAATAGTATACTACGTTTGCTCTGAGTGTTTTGTGTTTGTTTTTGTACAACTAAAAGTGTGAAATAGTATACTATGTTTGCTTTGAGTGTTTTATGTTTGTTTTTGTACAACTAAAAGTGTGTAATAGTATACTATGTTTGCTTTGAGTGTTTTATGTTTGATTTTGTACAACTAAAAGTGTGTAATAGTATACTATGTTTGCTCTGAGTGTTTTGTGTTTGTTTTTGTACAACTAAAAGTGTGTAATAGTATACTATGTTTGCTCTGAGTGTTTTGTGTTTGTTTTTGTACAACTAAAAGTGTGTAATAGTATACTATGTGTTGCTTTGAGTGTTTTATGTTTGTTTTTGTACAACTAAAAGTGTGTAATAGTATACTATGTGTTGCTTTGAGTGTTTTATGTTCGTTTTTGTACAACTAAAAGTGTGTAATAGTATACTATGTGTTGCTTTGAGTGTTTTATGTTTGATTTTGTACAACTAAAAGTGTGTAATAGTATACTATGTTTGCTCTGAGTGTTTTGTGTTTGTTTTTGTACAACTAAAAGTGTGTAATAGTATGCTATGTTTGCTTTGAGTGTTTTGTGTTTGTTTTTGTACAACTAAAAGTCTGTAATAGTATACTATGTTTGCTCTGAGTGTTTTGTGTTTGTTTTTGTACAACTAAAAGTGTGAAATAGTATACTATGTTTGCTCTGAGTGTTTTGTGTTTGTTTTTGTACAACTAAAAGTGTGTAATAGTATACTATGTTTGCTCTGAGTGTTTTGTGTTTGTTTTTGTACAACTAAAAGTGTGAAATAGTATACTATGTTTGCTCTGAGTGTTTTGTGTTTGTTTTTGTACAACTAAAAGTGTGTAATAGTATACTATGTTTGTTCTGAGTGTTTTGTGTTTGTTTTTGTACAACTAAAAGTGTGTAATAGTATACTATGTTTGCTCTGAGTGTTTTGTGTTTGTTTTTGTACAACTAAAAGTGTGTAATAGTATACTATGTGTTGCTTTGAGTGTTTTATGTTTGATTTTGTACAACTAAAAGTGTGTAATAGTATACTATGTTTGCTCTGAGTGTTTTGTGTTTGTTTTTGTACAACTAAAAGTGTGTAATAGTATACTGTTTGCTCTGAGTGTTTTATGTTTGTTTTTGTACAACTAAAAGTGTGTAATAGTATACTATGTTTGCTCTGAGTGTTTTGTGTTTGTTTTTGTACAACTAAAAGTGTATAATAGTATACTATGTTTGCTCTGAGTGTTTTTAGTTTGTTTTTGTACAACTAAAAGTGTGTAATAGTATACTACGTTTGCTCTGAGTGTTTTGTGTTTGTTTTTGTACAACTAAAAGTGTGAAATAGTATACTATGTTTGCTTTGAGTGTTTTATGTTTGTTTTTGTACAACTAAAAGTGTGTAATAGTATACTATGTTTGCTTTGAGTGTTTTATGTTTGATTTTGTACAACTAAAAGTGTGTAATAGTATACTATGTTTGCTTTGAGTGTTTTATGTTTGTTTTTGTACAACTAAAAGTGTGTAATAGTATACTATGTTTGCTTTGAGTGTTTTATGTTTGTTTTTGTACAACTAAAAGTGTGTAATAGTATACTATGTTTGCTTTGAGTGTTTTATGTTTGTTTTTGTACAACTAAAAGTGTGTAATGGTATACTATGTTTGCTTTGAGTGTTTTATGTTTGTTTTTGTACAACTAAAAGTGTGTAATAGTATACTATGTTTGCTTTGAGTGTTTTATGTTTGTTTTTGTACAACTAAAAGTGTGTAATAGTATACTATGTTTACTTTGAGTGTTTTGTGTTTGTTTTGATACAACTGTTGAACTGTCGGCAATGATGTAAACAATGAAATTTCGGTTTAGAAAAAATTAAAAAAAAACCGGAAATGGGAATGCAAATAATATAACAAACTTCAGCTCATGAGGTAATGGAAGCCCGAAACAATATTTTATCGCAGTGCAAAACAAATTTAATTGCGTGCCAATAGACGTCGTGTTTACAGGTGTTTTCAAGGCCAATCCCTCCTCTCTAACTTCCGAAGTTAAATCTTTTTTTTTTTTTTAATATCATCAACTGTAATTGCCGTTCATTTGATTCGCTTTTACAACACGGCCATTTTGTTTCTGTTATGATTCATATGTCTCTTGTCAACATATCCCGGGTTTACTTTCAGCAGGGGCCTTCTTGTGAACGCAATAATGGCGGCGAACAGATCAAGGCGCAACAATATGGACAATAATTGTTATAATAAATCCTCTCGGCGCAATGTATACAAATTGCGTGCAATTTATTTCTGTTCTACCTAGCACTGTCAAATTGTTGACTGCGTTTCGGAGAGCCTCCTCTAGCAGAGCTAAAACACTTTTTGCACTTGCTTTAGTGTTGTGGTAGATGGAAGATTGCCGAAACGAGTTAGAAAATAATAATCTGTCAGTGGGAGGTAAGGCAGTTAGGATTCGAGTGGTCTTGGAGTTCTCCTGGCCCATAACAATTCTCGATCAATTCTGCATTGTTGCATAGGCTACTGGGTTATATTTATATCAAACGAACCATGCCTCCACGAATCCAACTTGGAACTCTGGTTGCGCAACCCAGGTGACTTGCTTCACCAGGATCAAGGGGCTTAGCCATGTATAGATAAAATTTTATAAGGTGTCATTTGGCTCTTAGGTAGAAATTCTGTTTTCATCGTCTAGAAAATATCAGGCACTGTTGTCATCTCTCTTCGGGGCCATAAATCGTGGCCTACCCGTCCCAACCCTTAGACAATTCTGTTAGCACGCTTCCGCGAAAACTATTTACATTTGTTGCTATTTATATTATATATTAAAATCTATTAATAAGTAACACAATAATGAGTCAACCGTATGAGTCAAGCGGAAGTCCAACGGTCGATGTTTTTGAAAATTACCTGCGAGCATCTCCACCCTCCTTTCGTCCTCTCTCCAAGGCCCGAAGCCCGCAAGTGCCAGCTTATACAATTTTACCTATATCAGTACGTAGGAACTTATGGGTTTTCCTCCTTCTTCCAGAACTACCCAATTAGAAACCTATGAGTGGCCCGATATTCCGTATTGACAGAATATTCCCTTGATAAGTTCGGTCCAGGAAGTGCAAACGGACCTCCATAAACCATCGTTGGGTCTTTACATAAAGACCGAACTCTCAGATTAGGACTTGGGACTAGCTAGGAAAGACTGCAAACAACAACAATCAATCTGCATTAGTCCTTGAGGTCTACGAGGCCAGTCAGTAAAAATACACCAGACCTAATTTTTATCAAAGGCTTACTGAAATTTTATAAACGTAGAAGAAGAAAATTTAATAAGAGCCACCTGATTTCTATTAGAACTTTAATAGTACAATTTCAGCAAAACCTGGGATAGTCTCCAAACAGATAACTATAACTGGAGATATATAAATATAAGTTTCGAAACAAATAACTGGAGAGATCACACCCTTAGTAAGCTCTCATTTTTCAAATCAGATCTTGATATATTTTTTAAGGAAATCTCAGTATAAATACGAGAGGCAGACAAATGCATTGTCTCTAATAAGGAAAGGATTAAAAGAGAAATGAAAATAACTTCTATTTCTTGTCGGGTTTTACGTTGTTTAGCTTGACTATCTTAGCCCTAGAAGGATAGAATAAATAGTAGAGACAAAGATAGAGGTATAAAACTCCCTGGTTTGTCAATAGTGAAGGATCATGAGATTTCATGTGGAGGTTCGATTAATGGAAGTGGTTGGATTATTCTATTAAGGCCTTAGGACGTTCTACGAATTAAGTTAACTTGTAGAAAAAAAATAAGATGAGTCAGTGGAATTTTTATTACCTTATAAGTAAGGATAAAGGAGATAAAAGCTTCAGGTAGAAGATATTAGAGTGATTGTGCCATCACGTGTGTAGGGTCCACGGTCTTAAAGTAAACTTACTCTTTATCTGTGTAATAAAGAGGATACACCCCCTTGTACGAAAATGGTTAAAGAATGGTAGATGGAATGTTTTAGGAATAAGGAAAGGACAATTATCTCCTAGTCTAGAATAGGAATAGATGATGGAATCGTGTGGACATTGTTGCTTACGTATGATAGATATACTCTCTATCGGGGTTGTAAAGAAGAGTATTCGTAACACCCCCTTATGAGAAGAATAAGAAATGATAGATTGAATTAGTAAGAAATAGGTAAATCTCGTAATGGAAATAAGGAAAGATTATGGCGTCATGTGTGGAGGTCTCGTTTATCTGAAGCACAATCGCTCTGAAACGCAGTTAGTGTTCACTCGCTTCAAGGGCTGGGTATTGGAGTGTGATAAGTACAGCAATAATGAATTAGTTTAGAATTTTGTTTGGCTTCCTAAAAAAATGGACGAATCCATTATACCAGTTATAATATGTATAGGGCCTATAGAGTATCTGTGCTCTTGCAGCTTATATTGCATTTTGCAATTCCTTTTATTAGCTCACACTCTCCTTTTATATATCTTATACATATTTTCAATTGGTAATAAAAAACGTTTTTATTCATCCAATTAAGTTCAATTAAATTTTATTTAAAAATACGTGGATGACAATTAATGTTAATACAGATATTTCAAATATTTATTTAATAATTTAAATTTTAAAAAGCTGATGCGTTGGTCGCATTCGAACTGAAATACTACATGTTTGAAATCATTCACTTTGGCACTGAGTCAACTTTCGCATAGCTAGAATTCAATTACTTAAAAAGATGTATATGAAATTATACGAGAAAGATTCATTGCAATAGTGTATGGATTACAAGACATTGATAGAATGAGAAGCTATAGACCGCCATCAGGTTCGTAATTAGAAACGAAAAGAAAGAAAGCGAATAAATAGTAACAGACAAAAAATATTACTCTTGAATTTTGTAATCCATTAGGTTCAAAAACTTAATCACTTTTACATTAGTTGATGACAATCCTAACTTTAATTTTGTAAATTTGTCAGATACATTGATGAAGATCGCCACGGAGCGATCAAAAACGTTCTGTCTCAGTCAGTTTTCACAAATTTACAAAATTATAGCTCGGATGTTTATAAACTAATGTAAAAGTGGTTAATAATTGACCAGTAGTAAAAGTGACTAATTGTCCAATACTGTATATTGTATAAAGAGGAAAATGTAAAATTGCAAGGAAATTCGCTTTATATTTTGGCACTTAATATTGTGATTCTGTCGTATGTACATATTTATATTAATTGTAATTATAAAATTAAAAGTAACTAAATTACTTTCTTTGTCGACCTCAGTAGGAATTGACTTTGTTGTCCTATCGGCACAACCACATGTAGTCGTTTAAATCACCTGTTGCTCCTCCACTCAATTTACGTAGCATTGTACGTTTATTATGCATGCTATATACTGGGAAGGTTACAAAGTAAGTTGGTAGTAGGACTATTTAAGTAGATTGTATTCAATTATAAAGTTTCGCAGCACGAGAACGGAGCAAAGGAAGTTTTAAAGTAATGTTTGTAGAGGGTGCATTAGGAATTGCATTTACAGGAGTGAATTCGCTGTACATTAATTTTTCATAATGTGTGAAAAAATATTTACTTCTCAAAAAATATATTTTTACTGCTATATCATTATTTAGTTTTCTAAAAAATGTATATTCATAAAATTTAATAAAGTAAAGTTCTTTTCGTAGTAAATGTTAATTACTATAAATAATAATTAGATAAAACAATAATATTTCAAACTGAGAACAAGGTTTAATTTTGTATATGTTTAAAATGTGAAGATATTCGTTTTTACACATTAAACAATTTTAAATTCTACATTTAAGGCCCCTCGTAGAAAATGTGTTTTTTTTCAACCATATACATTGTAAGTTGTATATTGGAGTTTAAAATCTGTCATTCTACATTTCCCGAGGGTTTATTTGTGAAATTTAATGTAGAGTTAAACCTTTTCATTTTAAACGAAGAAACTACGGTGGTCTAAAGAAATAACGTTTCTTTGTAAATTTGGTATTCTTTGGAATATGGTCTTTGTAAATATGATATAACCCGAATAATATTAACTTCTTCCGTAGGATTTTATAAATACCAACGTGTTGGAACCATAGGCAGCTTAAATTGCCAGAGCTGTATGACTAAAGCTTTAGTCGACAGCTACATCTTGATCTTGTTTACGTAATTTCCAAAGATATAAGGTTAAAGCTTTACTCGACAGCTACAGCTTGATCTTGTTTACGTAATTTGATTACGTAATTCCCAAAAATATAAGGTTAAAGCTTTACTCGACAGCTACATCTTGATCTTGTTTAAGTAATTTGATTACGTAATTTCCAAAAATATAAGGTTAAAGCTTTACTCGACAGCTACATCTTGATCTTGTTTACGTAATTTCCAAACATATAAGGTTAAAGCTTTACTCGACAGCTACATCTTGATCTTGTTTACGTAATTTGATTACGTAATTTAAAAAAATATAAGGTTAAAGCTTTACTCGACAGCTACATCTTGATCTTGTTTAAGTAATTTGTTTACGTAATTTCCAAACATATAAGGTTAAAGCTTTACTCGACAGCTACATCTTGATCTTGTTTACGTAATTTGATTACGTAATTTAAAAAAATATAAGGTTAAAGCTTTACTCGACAGCTACATCTTGATCTTGTTTAAGTAATTTGATTACGTAATTTTCAAAAATATAAGGTTAAAGCTTTACTCCACAGCTACAGCTTGATCTTGTTTAAGTAATTTGATTACGTAATTTCCAAAAAATATAAGGTTAAAGCTTTACTCGACAGCTACAGCTTGATCTTTTTAAGTAATTTGATTACGTAATTTCCAAAAATATAAGGTTAAAGCTTTACTCGACAGCTACAGCTTGATCTTGATTAATAATGCGATCATTTGTGTAAATAATCCTGATTTCACTGTTGGATATTTGTGGAAACACAACCCCGACCGCTTCCGTAACACCTTACATCACAAGCAATTACGACAGACTGATTTGACGAGGCGTCTGCTTCTGAAAAGGGTTTTCCACCAACGGGATAGCTCTATTGTCAACAATAGTAAGGGTCTATTTATAACACGAAATATATTCTTAAAAATCAAAGAAAGTTTGGAAATGACACGTCCGTTTCAAGAGGTCGCTAGTTAAATTCAACTTATCTTATAGGCTATTTCTTGTTGTTTAATTAAGCCTGGGTGACCATGCCACAGTCGATAACATTTGTAAAATTTGAGTTGAAAGTTTTCAATATAATTTATGATTTCGTACAATAAAGCCTGGTGAATATTTCTTTGTAGATTGTAGTTAAAGGTTTTTAATAGAATATAGTTATTATAGTTTATAATTAAAGAATGCTGTTATTAGAAAACCCGTATTAGGTGAAAAGAAATTACTGAATTCAAATTTTGTTTAGCGAGTTTAATCGGAATCAGTGCTTAAAGAACTTTTAATTTAAAAAATTGAACGAAACATTTATAACTCATTATAATTGTATTTAATTACTTGCAGTCGATTTATTAATATATTCAACAATAGATAAAAAACATTTAATAACATTTTAACTTGATAAATAAAGTATCACAACCTACGCGATAAACAGCTGTTCTACAACATAACCAATAACTTAAAATTATTTTGTCAAGACTAAAATGTGAGTCGCGTCTCGTGACGGAATGAACCGTGACTGGTGAGATGTTTATAGGCTATACCTATGCAAAATATTTGTCTCGTGCACAACATTCAGAAAAAAGAAGTATTCACTAAAAAATTGAGAGAGTTATAAACGCCATAAAATTCTTGAATTACGTTCGGTGAATCTTATTAATCACTAAAACAATAGTTTATGACTATCCGAACTTTAAATTTAGTAAATTTATTAAAACTTACTGAGACGGAACGTTTTTGATAGCTATGTGCCGATCTTCATCAGTGTCTTCTGCTTGGAGATGTTGGGTCAAGCGGTGACGGTTTTAAAGGTAGGTTTTCGATAGTATCAAAGAGTATGTGTGATTTGTATTGAATTCGTTCGTTTAATATGTTTGTACTTTGTGTTTTTGTGTGTCTTTAAATTTCATATTGTTTTAGTGTGTTGAGATGTGGTCCTTTTTTGTTGATGTGTAGGATTTCTAGGTTATGGTAAATGTCTGTGTATTTGTGTCTTATTTATTTTATGTGATTGGAAAATGCTAAGTTGGTGTTCTGTTTGTGTTCCTCGACTCTTTGTTTAAAGCTGCGACCTGTTTGTCCAATGTAGAATTTGTTACATTCGTCGCAGTTCAGTTTGTATACGCCTGGTGCTTGTAGTTTATCTTTGTTGTTGGTGTTGTGTTGTATTGTAACTTGTTATTAGTTTTGTATGCTATTTTGTATCCTATTTTTTGAAATTTGCGGGCTATTTTGTTTGTTGTTTTGTTTATGTATGGTAATATGATGTATTTGTTTTCCCTGTCTATAGTGTTAATTTTAGTGTTTTTTTTGTATTATGTACCATAGTTTGTCTATTATTGTGGTGTTGTATCCATTTGTGTATGCTAGATGTTTAAGTGTGTTTAGTTCTTTGTTTATCTTTTGTGTGGTCATTGGGACTTCTTTAAGTATATGGGGCATGGATCTGAAAGAAGCGTGTTTGTGTTTGATAGGGTGGTTGGAGGTGTTGTGGATAAGTGTGTCTGTTGTTTTGGGTTTCCTGTAAATGTTGAAGCTATGTTTTTGTGTGTGGCTTTTTGTTATGGTTAGGTCGAGGAAGCCATAAATTTGTCTGCTGAGAGCACTTGTATTTTAGCACTGATATTTGTGTGAAGCTTGAGAAATTTTTTATTACAAAATGTTTTTGTTTATGGTTGAAAACATTATCGTGTCTTGTTTTATTTTGTGGTATTATAAATGTTTGTAATGTAAAGAATGTTTGATCTGAAATGACTGAATAAATGTGTACGAGAAACACGAACTACGAGCATTGTCACGAATGCCATGTTATATCAGAGACTAACAACTCAAACGTGAAACGATTTACTTTTAATTAGACTCTTTCTAATTTCCTCTTAAATAAATGTTCAATTATACATATTGCTAGTCACGTGGCGAGGTTTTAATCCCGGTTGTTTGCACGTTATGAATATTACTTCAGCTGCGAAGCACACTGGGCTTAGGGAGCTCTGCAAGAGCTATTTGTATGCTCAGGAAGTAGGCGCAACGTATGCAATATCACAACACGCCTGTGTTTACCCCTTCAGGCTTGCACTTCACTGGTGCACTCAAGTGCTTCAGTTCAACCCTACATCCTCAGGGACATGGCTGTTATATCGATGCATTTATTCCTCCCCCTTTCGACTTTTTACGGGAGTTTCTCTTTTTTGTTGGGAAAATATTACAAAAACAATGTACTTGAGTTTAGCTTCAGCGTTAAATTGAAATTAAAATGTATATAATGTTCGATAAGTTGAGTAGTATTTCCTCATCGAAATAAAATTACTTTTTTCGATGTAGTTATTTGCTTTTCTTTAGATATGTTTATTATAGAAACCTATATTATAGAGGATACTAATGCATTCTACGTAATGGAGTCAAACCTCACTTGCAATTTCTTATAAACGATAAAGGAGGGACAGAATTTTTAAAAAGTTGTAAAGAATAATTTTGTTTATTTTGAACAAACCGAAGAATTTTAAAAACAACTTTTTACTATTATTACTAACTTGTGTTTTGGTTACAGTTGATTGGTTTTATTTTCTAATTTCAAGGAAATAAGTCCTTACACTATTTTCACGTGTTAATGATGAGACTATGAATATATGCCAAGTAGAATAGAGATAGGGGTATAAAATCCCTTGTTGGAGAATATAGGGGAGATTACACATGTGCAGCATAAGCGTAACTAAAGGGTAAATCGAACTAGGTAGGACTAAAGGAATGACGTAATGAAGGTTAGGTTATGCTGTGAGGAGAGGTAAAGGATGGTTTGCCTTCATCCGGGTTGAAGAATCGATTTAAATTTAAAAGTCGGTGAGTAAATAGAAATTTGTTTATGGAAAATAATTGAAAATATTAAATTAAATATAAAATAAGTGTTTTAAAAAAAAAATTCGGAATGCTATGAAAAAAGCGTTTTAAGGGGAACAACTTTAAAAAAGTATTGCTGTGTATGGCTTTCCTAACGTCACTTTAATTTAGTCAGATTATAAACAAATCAAAAAAAAACTTAACGATTTTCGAAATATTTATTTAAGTAAAACATTTTTTTTTGTTAAATCATATAGTATTTTGCTAAATCATGAAAAACGTCAATGAAGGAATTCTGTTCTGACAAACAATTGGAATAGGTGAAATACTATTTTCGAAATAACATCCAAGAGCTTATTACATGTTTTACGGGTATATTACCTAGAAGATATTGTTCAAAATCCCCACGAGTCGATAACTTCTTGAATGTTTAACTGCATAAAATTGCTTAATCATGTTATTTTTAAATAATATTTGAGCAGGCTGGCATATTAAGGTGATAGATAATGAATAACTGTACTCGAACTCACAACTAAATCGTACACGTTTCGATGACATGTTATCATCAAGAGTGATACTGTTACAAATTCACAATGATTTGTAGCAGTATAAGTCATCGAAACCCTTATGATAATAAAGTGTTTATGGCTTGATATAGTTATTTATTTATTTATCACATTAATTTATAAGTCAACTCAAATATTACTCAGAAATACCTTGAATAATTTAGTACATTTATATGTATAATATTTATGTAAACGCGTCATATCTATTGGTATAGGTTAAAACAATATTTGCTCAGTTGTGTATACAAGTTCGTGATTGATGTAATTGGTTACGGCGAAGTTGTGGTAAACATGTAGCTCTGCGAAACAGGCAAATAAGCTGTGTGAAGTCATTGCGTGCTAACAGACAATGCTAAATGCCGTTCATATATTGCAGAATAAGTATATAAAGTAAATACTAAATCTATTATAGTAGATAAGCAGTCTGATATATCTTACTGATTTCTATACTTTTTAAAATTAACTTTAAAAACGGCTTAGAAGTTACTGGAATGTTCATTAAATTAACCTTACTTTATGTAAAACATTTTAGTTGGAAATTTTACTGAGAAATAAATATAAAATCGAAACTTTTAACATGCGTGTATATTAAACATTTGTGTCACAAAATAAGTAGCGACCGCGTAAGTAAAAATGGACATTGGGAATGTTTAATTGTAAATTAGAATAGAAAAAGATGTAAATATCTAATATGAAGTGTCTTTGCAACGTGTAGTGAAGGGAGTGTGGGTAAAGGTCAGAAGTGGGGGCTAACACCTGGTGCTTTGTAACCCAAACCTTTGGGCATGTAGCCTATGTGTAAATATATAAGTAGTTATTAAGTGTCCTTGTCTAGCCCTGACTTGTCTCACAATAAGTTATAAGGATAATTCGCTAGTGAACTTGTGTCTTCTAATTTAACAGCAACTACCCGGTACCCAACAATCTTAATTAAAGAGGAAACCCCTGAAAAAGAATCACTTATAGCTTCTGGTTTTGGTTATTATAGTTCCGATTTGGGACAGTTGTAAGTGTAAAGATGTGCTGTAAAGGTAAAAAGGGGAAAATAAATATCTGCTTTGAATTAAATAGGAAATGTAGTTTTAAGTTTGTTGAGTAACGTAAGGCATGTCTTTCTCTGCGTTGTTACATTTCTTCCCGTAACGCGGTCTTTTGCGTCTCTGTCGATCTGTTGCTTGACAACGTGTCAAAAGACCCAAAGAAACGTATTTTAATATGACAATTATTATCTTTATTCAATGATATGCATTTCAGAAAAATTTTATACTTGTTGAAAAAAGTTTCCAATTCATTAAAATTTTGTGTTGATCCATATTTCACATAACGCCGCTTTAAATTCAACTAGGGTAAAGTTTGAAATTTTTACTATTTTCTAGTGACAAATCGCTTGCATTACGAATTGAGATAAGGGGATAGACTATAAACATTATTATCATTTGCTTCCCTACCTAGTGTATAGGTTAGACGTCTCTTGTGCCATGTCAACACGAGGGGTTTACCCCTTCTCGTCTAAATGTTTATTGGCTAAACATGGGGTTGAAAACACCCCTATCTTTATGCATTTTTAACGTCACGTTTCCTCGTGGGCGCGCAGTAATCTCTGAGCGAGAATCATCATAGTTTTTGTAAAACGACGGATCCGCGGAAATGTACTTTATATTGCATTACATAAAGAATGTTAGATTAAACAAAACGGTTTTACAAAGTTGACGGGAGCTTGCTACTAAAGGAATTTTATTGCAAATATTGTCGATGGTAATCTTTTAAAAAAGAATTTTTTCGACAAATGATGTTAGGTAGAATCATTGTACGCATTCCATGGTGATGCAAATCAAGATCTTTCACGTTACGTCTCTTCCTAAAGGTCCTATTAAGTTCGGATCTTGAAAACCATAGTAACTACTTTTCAAATTCACTATTTTCTTAAGGAACAGGGTGGTTATCGGAGAACCAGCTTTTAAAGTTTTTCAATCATTAACCTTAAGTGATATTGTTCAAGAGATCCTTTGTCTCTCCATAATTATCCTAAATAATTTCCTAAATAATTCTGCAGTGATTTATCTCGATTGTGATTAATGCAATCAATTTTTTCCATCCGGCAAATGGAATAGCTTCATTTGTGACACGATCTGTACACGGCATCCTCAATAATACTGCGGCGAGTCACGTCTGAAAGGGCTCCAGGAATTTCACTCAGCGTCCGTCAGGGTCAGAGACTACACCATATAAAACGAGTCAGAAAACACACACGTGTGGAAACCTTAAGCGTCTTACGAAGACTTCAGAAATGCCTCTCAAATTCGGCTGAACAAAGCTTCCGGTTTGTCTGGTTTATTTCATATTTCCTGCGAATGATTGATTCCCTGAAATAGGCCTAAATGTGTTGGTTCTTTCATTTATTGGGATACTTTAAGGCACAGTCATAAACAATGTTTATTGATGACCACATATTTAGTTTTTATACATACAGTGCTCATAATTAAAGATGTTAGAAAAATCACGAGTTTGATTAATGTGAGAAATACGTTTATTTTGTGAAAACGATTGCATTTGTGGATACTTGAAACATGTATTCCTTCCGGTAGGCTTACACGGACAACGGAAGTCACCTGGTGTAATTATTAAATCATTATCGTTTCCTGTGAATAATACACGGGAAATTCCATAAAAGTTGTGTTTGCGTTTGTCACATCACAATCATCGCCTGGTATTGTTGAAGCCTGACAATGGATCTACTGCTGAATTGCATTTCGTGCGCACGATCAATCATTTCAGAGAGTTCCGCGTCCCGATACAAAGATACGCCGTTCCGTTTCCTTCCTTCTGGGTGTTCTCTTTACAGTGAGCTGTATACGAGCTTTGTATTGAAAGTGTCTGTCTGGTTGTAGTGCAACGCCAAGGTTGTAGTGTCAGCACTGCCAGACCACGCTTCCGGTTACATGCTAACACTACATGCTTTTCATCCTTGATTGCGTACACGTCTAGTCCTTTCACGTAGATCCGCGCATATATATATATATATATATATATATATATATATATATATATATATATATATATATATATATATATATATATATATATAGTTTTTCGCGATGCTTCTTCAAGGCGAATAGCAACAAAGTAATACCATTGTCGACTGATACGGAGATTGAATGGATTATGATATCAGCTAGAAGGAAAGACGAATATTCTGCTTAGATGAAGATGCATCCCTAAAGTAGTCTATTCTCTACGGGGTACTTAAGGAGATGTCTTGCCGCTACAACCCTGTGCAGAAATAGGGACAGGATGATTGTAACGTATTATCAAAGAAGATGGATAAAGAAAAATGTAAAGTATTATAAGAAAATAAAAAAAATAAATGAAACCAGCTGCGCCTTATCTCACAGGTACAATTGAAAAACTCAGTGGCAATCCGTTTAGAGTGGAATGGATATTATTTCGTCTGTACAATGACACCGGCTGCCAATGTGTCATGCTGATAGAGAGTGAGAACATCGCGCACGCAGAACACGTACGGAACTTGAGACGAAGATATACACGAGGGCCTCAGTTATAACGGACAAGCAGGGTCTGGGGGTGTCCGTTATCGAGCAACTGTTATCTCAAGTGGTTAAAATCCAAAAAAACCGAGGAAAAACTCTAAAAGCTCAATAAAAAAAAACTAATTTTAAACACATGTACGTTTTATTTACATCGAATAAAATAAGTTAGAAAATTCACTGTGCCTAACTGGCCACGAAGTAAAATTCAATGGCAATTACGAGTAGGCTATACAGTGTAATTAGTTACAACCGTGTACGCGTCGCTGAAGTGCGAGCCGTGTGGCGCCTATTTACGTGGAGGATGGTGAGTTTTAGTCCGTTACAAGCGACGCTCCGTTTTAATAGGCTCCGTTATAATGAGGTACCACTGTAATTATGTTTTGGTAGCGATATGCCTGCTACTAGCAGCGACGAGAGAAGCTAACTCTCACAAACGTGACTCGCATACATGCCTGCCGAGCAGCAAACAGTTATCATAATTTTTCTAATTATGCAAACAAAACGTTTTCAGATACAAAATTTAATATATTAAAGTAATTTTATCACCCATATAATGCCACTATTCCCTAAAAAGACTGTAGGCATGTATATTTAGTTGAATTTTATTTAAACAATAATTTAATTGAAATACAATTTTATTGAGATAATACAGTTTTGTTCAACTGTAATGCCGTAAATTCTAATGAGTTGTATTTTTTGATTTCAGGTAAACATAGATAAAGAAACACACTGTATCTTAGATAAGCACTGTTCTGGAATAAATCGTAAGTAACTGAAGCCTCTTATTGTAGCAATGATACAATTTTCCTCCCACTATACCAGTCTCAAGTTTCTGTCTATAATTATGTGTCGGAATTTAGCTAAATCTTCGAGCCACTTCAGTAGTTCCTCCGAGTTTTCTATTCTGGGACACTCGACTAATTATTACACTTAATACGAAATAAATGTTGACACTCGACTAATTATTACACTTAATACGAAATAAATGTTGACACTCGACTAATTATTACACTTAATACGAAATAAATGTTGACACTCGACTAATTATCACACTTAATACGAAATAAATGTTGACATTCAACTAATTATTACACTTAATACGAAATAAATGTTGACACTCGACTAATTATTACACTTCAACTCACAGTCAATCAATTCCTTAAGCGAGTTTCAATGACGGAGTGACGGTTAATTGTAGTGTGGGTTGTTCTGGCTAACTAGAAGTGAAAGTCCATGCTCCAGTTTATGCTCGCTTTCCTTGGCTCCCGCTGAACCTAGGTTTATGCTCGCTATCCTTGGCTCCCGCTGAACCCAGGTTTATGCTCGCTTTCCTTGGCCCCCGCTGAACCTAGGTTTATGCTCGCTTTCCTTGGCCCCGCTGAACCTAGGTTTATGCTCGCTTTCCTTGGCTGCCGCTGAACCTAGGTTTATGCTCGCTTTCCTTGGCTCCCGCTGAACCTAGGTTTATGCTTATTATTAAATTCCACACGTGCCCTTTACGAAGTGTAGAAGTCAACACATTTGGTACAGACCTCCTTCACGACCAACTGACGCTTTTCATCGGTCTCTCATCTCCTTCCACCTACAGTACCACACCAGTAGTACCTAGAAGATTATAAAGATTAGGTATACTTCAAGCGACTGTGTCAAAGCGGGACATAGTTCCCGTACTCTCAGTACAAGCAGAGCAACATATACCTTTTCCAGTCATACCGATTTCCATTTTACCACTATTCCTCCTGTTTATATACATTGCTCTATAGGCCTATAGAGTATCGGTTTATGTCCGGTATCCGTATCTGCATGCGTGATGATTTGGCCATTCTCTAAATCTCAGGTTCCCTGTTCTTATCCTAATCCTTCCTAACCTCAAAAACTGTTACTATTCTCTGTCTGTCTGTCTGTCTGTCTCTCTCCCCTCCCTCTCTCCCGTACACACACACACACACACCCAAAATATTTTGTTCCCGTAACAAACATTTTTTAATTTAATGTAGGTAATACAGTATTTGTCATAAAATATTATATGGTGTCTACATAATATTAATAACAATTATTATTGTTACCAAAAATATATTCTGGTGGTGTTTTTCCGGATATTTCTTCAAACACAAATATTGTTTAGTAGATGAAATTATACAAACAGTATTTCTTTAAATTAAGATCTTTTAGCAAAGATTAATCTTATAATGAATCTTGTGTTAGTAATGTCTGTGTGGGCGTGTCTGCGTGTGCTCGACACTGGCGGTTGACGTCTATCAGTGTAAATAAAGCTAACGTAATTTAAGTTTGAACACACTGTCGGCGTCATCACGGCAAGTGGCGTGTGTGACAGGTACGCGCCTTATCTGTGCGCTGGATCCATGCACAATGATTCATAGTGTAGGATCAATAAAACAGCTTCTTTACTTACACCGTGCGTGTCTGACGCGACGCCGACCGCTCGTTAAAATTAACATTTACGCAAATAGCAGTTCTGCCTACATGCACCCATATTTGCTCTTTGTAGATGTAGTGAGCAAAACACCTTTTAGCGGCTTCGTCATGGCGCAGGACAGTTTTGTAAAACGACTTGGAACACTCGAAAAGTTTCTAATATTTCGGTACAATGGGCAAATCATTATCCTGTTATAAGCATAGTTTACCAATTTCCTCCAGCTATTTATATTTGTTCTAAATGCATATCGTAACTTATAGCCTACATCTTCTACTTGGTTGATTGTTTATTTGTCCTTAGTGGCTAGTTTATACATCTATCCAGCCATTATTATTATTATTTTTTCAATATCTAGCTTATAAGTCTCCTACTTAATCCGTTATCTTTGAATTTTTAGTGCTTACTTTATTAATCTCTCATTTATAAATTCATCATATGTTAGTTCTTAGTGGTTAGGTTACAAATCTTCACTTTGTTATTTATTAGTTCTTAGTGCCTAGTTATATATCTCCTTTATCCGTTTTTTTAGTGCCAAGCTTATACACCCCTCTCCTTAATCCGATATGTATTAGTTCTTAGTGCCTAGTTTATACATCCCCTCCTTAATCCGTTAGTTATTAGTTCTTAGTGCCTAGTTTATACATCTTCTCCTTAATCCGTTAGTTATTAGTTCTTAGTGCCTAGTTTATACATCCCCTCCTTAATCCGTTAGTTATTAGTTCTTAGTGCCTAGTTTATACATCCCCTCCTTAATCCGTTAGTTATTAGTTCTTAGTGCCTAGTTTATACATCCCCTCCTTAATCCGTTAGTTATTAGTTCTTAATGCCTAGTTTATACATCTTCTCCTTAATCCGTTATGTATTAGTTCTTAGTGCCTAGTTTATACATCTTCTCCTTCACCAATCATGTATTAGTTCTAGTGCCTAGCTCTCCTTCACTCTTCATCTATTAGTTCTTAGTGTCTAGCTTATACATCCCCTCCTTAATCCGTTATGTATTAGCTTATACATCTTCTGTTTCACTCGTTATGTATTAGTTCTTAGTGCCTAGCTTATATATCTTCTCCTTCACTCGTTATGTATTAGTTCTTAGTGCCTAGCTTATACATTCTCTGTTTCACTCGTTATGTATTAGTTCTTAGTGCCTAGCTTATATATTCTCTGTTTCACTCGTTATGTATTAGTTCTTAGTGCCTAGCTTATATATCTTCTCCTTCACTCGTTATGTATTAGTTCTTAGTGCCTAGCTTATACATTCTCTGTTTCACTCGTTATGTATTAGTTCTTAGTGCCTAGCTTATATATCTTCTCCTTCACTCGTTATGTATTAGTTCTTAGTGCCTAGCTTATACATTCTCTGTTTCACTCGTTATGTGTTAGTTCTTAGTGCCCAGCTTATATATCTTCTCCTTCACTCGTTATGTATTAGTTCTTAGTGCCTAGCTTATACATTCTCTGTTTCACTCGTTATGTATTAGTTCTTAGTGCCTAGCTTATATATTCTCTGTTTCACTCGTTATGTATTAGTTCTTAGTGCCTAGCTTATATATCTTCTCCTTCACTCGTTATGTATTAGTTCTTAGTGCCTAGCTTATACATTCTCTGTTTCACTCGTTATGTATTAGTTCTTAGTGCCTAGCTTATATATCTTCTCCTTCACTCGTTATGTATTAGTTCTTAGTGCCTAGCTTATACATTCTCTGTTTCACTCGTTATGTATTAGTTCTTAGTGCCCAGCTTATATATCTCCTCCTTCACTCGTTATGTATTAGTTCTTAGTGCCTAGCTTATACATTCTCTGTTTCACTCGTTATGTATTAGTTCTTAGTGCCTAGCTTATATATCTTCTCCTTCACTCGTTATGTATTAGTTCTTAGTGCCTAGCTTATACATTCTCTGTTTCACTCGTTATGTATTAGTTCTTAGTGCCTAGCTTATATATCTTCTCCTTCACTCGTTATGTATTAGTTCTTAGTGCCTAGCTTATACATTCTCTGTTTCACTCGTTATGTATTAGTTCTTAGTGCCTAGCTTATACATTCTCTGTTTCACTCGTTATGTATTAGTTCTTAGTGCCTAGCTTATACATTCTCTGTTTCACTCGTTATGTATTAGTTCTTAGTGCCTAGCTTATACATTCTCTGTTTCACTCGTTATGTATTAGTTCTTAGTGCCTAGCTTATATATCTTCTCCTTCACTCGTTATGTATTAGTTCTTAGTGCCTAGCTTATACATTCTCTGTTTCACTCGTTATGTATTAGTTCTTAGTGCCTAGCTTATACATTCTCTGTTTCACTCGTTATGTATTAGTTCTTAGTGCCTAGCTTATATATCTTCTCCTTCACTCGTTATGTATTAGTTCTTAGTGCCTAGCTTATACATTCTCTGTTTCACTCGTTATGTATTAGTTCTTAGTGCCTAGCTTATATATCTTCTCCTTCACTCGTTATGTATTAGTTCTTAGTGCCTAGCTTATACATTCTCTGTTTCACTCGTTATGTATTAGTTCTTAGTGCCTAGCTTATATATCTTCTCCTTCACTCGTTATGTATTAGTTCTTAGTGCCTAGCTTATACATTCTCTGTTTCACTCGTTATGTATTAGTTCTTAGTGCCCAGCTTATACGTCCTAGGAATATATGGGCGTAGGTAAGTTATTATATAATGTCTGAGTATTTTAGTTGTGAGCATTTTATGTTTCATCTGTCAGACTTGTTGCGTACACAGGCAGTTGTGACAAACGATGGACATCGGAAATGCGAAAACTACAAAGGGGGAAGGCAGAATATTATTACTGTTATCAGCATATTATATTACAAATCGTATTAGCCATGTCTCCGAGTTTTGCTCTTATAGAAAGAAGGTTTTGTAAGGTTATCCTTGTAAGAAACCAATATGGTTAGAAGCAGTGACGCAACTGATTGAGTGATTTTTAACGATGTAATTACAGTGAAACGCGGTACTTAGGCCAGTTTTAGGACTTATTGTTTGAAGCTAAACGACAAAAGTTGACAGGATATTCAAATCGGATAGGTGTTGTCAGGGCGTTGCGTAAGTTGCCTATTACGGGTGATCCGAGACTCGTTAAGAGTTACTGGAAACAGGACGTGCCAAATTAGTAAGAGGCCGAAATACTTGCGCCGTAACTCGTCTAGACAAGTGTGAAGCGAGGAGAGCACCGGAGTGTGAAGTGATTATGTTTGTGTGTTAATGTCGTGACCTTGAAACAAAGGAAGGCGAGTCTTCCGTCTGCCGGCCTTTGTTTCTTAGCGCCGAAGGGAAAACGGAGCTAAAGGCATGTGTTTCCATTGTAGTTATTGCTGCGACCACTGGAGACCATTGCTTCAACCTGTGTTTGTCTTTTCAGAAAGGTCTGTGCAGTTTTAAGCGGCCTGGAAGAGAATCGGGCTGAGATTTAATTGAGCTTGCACGATAGTCAGCACACTAGTTGAATTTGCAAAGAAATAATGCTTTGTGGGTTTTAAAAATAAATTTTATTTTAATTTTTGTGATTCAATTTTAAGGCTATCAGACAATATAACTATCGCCTAAAGATAGGGAATGATTTTGTATGTAGGAGTACAAAATACCCAGGTAGAAGTTATAATCTATGGTATCGTGACATGATTGTTGCGTACTCTTTAACGGAGTTATAAGGAGGCGTGTAACCATTACACTCCCGTTTAAAGAAGGACAAGGAAGGCTGATGGAATTATGTAGGACTAAGGATTGGGCATAAAGATCCCTGGTACTGGGCATTGAAGTAATGTATGACTGCGCATGACCAGAGTCACTTAACTGAAGTATAAACCTGGTCCGAACTGGGTTCAAGAGATACGTTTCTCGTATTTGAATACCATAACCGCTTCATATACCTGTCGGTCTCGAAAGGGTCGCTCGATTTAACAGTATCAGGAGGGAAAGGTAGGGGCGTTAGCTAGTAAGTAAAAAGTATTTTCAAATATTGTGGGCAACGCGTCACCAAATGGCTCATCTGCCAAGGGTGGGCGTTGGCTAGTAAGTAAGTAGTATTTTCAAATATCACGTAACTGTTTTGGGACCTCCCCTCTCCGTTAATCTCCCTGTTTTTACCTCCCTTCCTTATGAATGTCACGTGATGTTTGGTGCTCCTAATCATTCTTGGTTTGAAATTCGACAATTACTAGACGCTGTTCCTAGCAAAAAGCGAAATAGTTTCAATTATACAAACGTTTTATATATAAATATAATTAAGCTGAAAATAAATCGATGAAGGGAATTGAATATGTTGAAACACTGACTGGGATAGCAAAGTACTTTGAGCAAGTAGAACTATTCTGGACTATAGTAAATTCTTATGAAGTGCTAACGGTTTTTACCACCGCTAAGCCACATACATATGAAGCCACTTTTTCATATGGCTTTGTATAAACACAAAGTAATGCCTAGATTTTGCTTTGTTAAAAAGGTGCGAGCTCTCTTTATGTAATAAGTTACCCAGATTGGCGAGCTAGCCTCTATTTTGAGCCTACTCAAAATGTTGGAACTAATTCTATCTTTTTATTAACCGTGATTGTGAGTAGGGTTTACCCAGGCAACTAGGTGACAAGTGTCGTACCAACTTCCTACCAGCTGAAATGTGGAAATATCTGCTGAAATGTGGAAATATCAGTTGAAATGTGAAGGTACCAGACGAAATAGGGATGTACCAGGTGAAATGTGGACGGGAACAGCTGAAATGTGGAGGTACCGGCTGAAATGTGGAAGTACCAGCTGAAATATGGAAATACCAGCTGAAAATTGAAAGTAAGAGTTGAAATGTGGACGTACCAGCAGGAATAGGGATGTACTAGCTGAAATGTGGAAGTACCAGCTGAAATGTGGAAGTACCAGCTAAAATGTGAAAGTACCAGCTGAAATATAGAAGTACCAGCTGAAATGTGGAAGTACAAGTTGAAATGTGAAAGTACAAGTTGAAATGTGAAAGTACAAGTTGAAATGTGAAAGTACGAGCTGAAATGTGAAAGTACGAGCTGAAATGTGTAAGTATGAGCTGAAATGTGTTAAGTACGAGCTGAAATGTGTTAGGTACGAACTGAAATGTGTAAGTACGAGCTGAAATGGGGAAGTAGCAGTTGAAATGTGGAAGTACCAGCTGAATAGGTTATGGGCAAATTGAATGCTTAGCAATTTGCGGTTTTAAAACTGTAACCTTCTAAGGAAAATGCCAAAGTACTGAATAATGGTATTTGTTTTGCCCATACAAAGAAAGCGTATAAAACTAATTACAAGGAAATATGTATGGCGTCAGCTTTCCGCATAACATGAGTCGAACCATTCTCCACACTTGGTATCAACACGCTAGTACAAAGTCTAAAACGATTTCTCTGTCGTGTTGGATCCAGTTAATCATTTGCTTACATTCGCTTAGAGTTGAAGTTGGGAGTGTTTGGAGTAAGTAGCACGGTGAAAAGGGCTTCATAGTCACGGTGTGTCTTTGTGTGCTCGTTATAGCTCAGCCGTCACTCGTATAGCACAACCCCAGTAACGAGGTGCACAGTGTAGGAAATAGTCTTCATCTTGCAAACTTTGGATTGATGTCCATCTGGGTTGTAAAAGGCAGAAACATGTAATATTAATTGGGACGAATTTCATTACAATTGCGTGGTCTTTAAAACAGTGGCGATTGAAATTCGCCGCTAACGTTCAGGAAAGTCGATGTTTTTGATCAAGGCTAGAAGAGTTTTTCTTTCGATCGCTCAAATGCCAATCAAACTGGAACAGGTAGGTTCCTCTTGACGACGAAGGCGACCCCCAAGTGGCAGAAATAAGCCTCTTGTAAATATGCCATCCGCACGCGTCCTTTCACAAAAGTCGTTTGGCAATTAAAATTTAAAATCTAAATTCATTTATTTGTGTTCAACAAATAACATCCGTTCGATAATTCATCACTCCCGCATATTTTCCTGTTTCGTTATCTTCTAACTTTCGTTGCTGTTATTTTCACTTTCAACCTTCGTTTATAATTTCCCTTTGTTCTTCCTTTAACTTTCGTTTTCTATTGCATTGTTAATTCGCCTTCCAACTTTCGTTGTTGTTCTGCCTCTAACTTTCGTTTCCTGTTTTGTTATTTTCCCATTTAATTTTTGTTTATTTCTTCTTTTTATAATGGGCATTTTTCTCCACATTTCTTTCCTGTTACATCCTTTAAACCCTTGTAACTATTGTTTTCATTTTTCTAATTTTCGTGTTAATTTTTCACCGTAATGTTTCGTTTGATATTGTTTCACTCTTTTAGTTTGCTATTGTTTCATGCTCAACCTCCGTTTGCGGTAAAATAGTCAACTCTTACCTTTATACGTTATTTTACCTTTATACTGTCTTTTTAGTTTGTTATAACGTTGTTTGTAGTTTTTGTTTGCTATAATTCTCCGTATAATTGATTTGACTTAATCACCTTTCATTTTGTATTGCAATTTTACCTTTTAACTTGCAATTTCTATTAGGAATAAGTGAAATAAAAACCATTCTACATTACGCTTCCTTTCGTCCTATATAAAAACGGAATATTTGGGTGCTGATGTAGGCTATGTTTCTTTTATTATTAACATTAAAAACAATTTTTTTCTGACAATTCAGGAATTACAGTAATTTATTAAAATGACACAATGTACACAAACAAAGAAAGGTAAAATCCTTGTTTGGAAAAAAAATAGTAAATATATTGAGTTTTACTATTTAATATGATTAAGGGTCATATTTAATGATTTTGAGTTTTTAGTGTTATTTCTTGAGAGATTTTTACTTCAAAAGTTTGGAAACCCCTGTTTCCTGATTTCTAGAAACAAAACATTAAATTTAATGCATACGTTTTACATAAATGTACATAGTCAGCTTTCGTGATTAAATATTTCAAGGTTGCCACACCTGACCGTGCCAAGTTCCCAAGAGTTACAAAATGTAATTAATTCCGGGAAATGAAGAACTGTTTATCAGGGGTACCATCTTTCCGCAACACGTAGACTACTGCTGGTGAGGTGGAGTTTATGTAAATGTTTGGCGTTTGCCTTCACAGATAGCGTTCAGATGCGGTTGGGATTTTGTCTAATACCTAAAAAGGTCACTTAATATCCACTCCCATTCTAGCTCCTACTACAAAATACTTCTTACTGAGGATTCATTCTATAGTAGAAAAAATAAGAATATTTACCAAACGTTATTTAATGGAATTCCTTCTGTTAGCAAACACTCTCCTGGTATATATCTTGTACAACTATTCAATCGTCAGTAAAATACATTTATATTATATTAATCCAATCAAAATCAAATACATTTATATTAATCCAATCAAAATCAAATACATTTTTTTACCCTTTAGTGGATGACAATGTTAATACAGTTTATTCAAATATTTATTCAATGATAAAAATTTGGGGGTTCAGGTCGGATTAGAACTGAGTATATTCGTGTTCAAAGTCTAGCGCTTTGGCAATGAGCCAAGTTACTTAAAGGTAGAAATGTACTTCTCAAAGATGTATATGATTTTTTCTTTTGCCCCCCCTCTGGTTGCCGAACCTTTATTGCACAACAAGTTTGGTGAAGAACATTGGAGAGTTACATATGGAAAACAGATTCGTGGACGTTGCAAAGGCACGAGCAGAAAACTGATTTGTGGACGTACATTACAGAAGCAAGTACTTGCGAACAAAATTGTGAAAGTAAACGTTACAGGGTCACATGGTGAATACAGATTCGTGGACGTTGCGAAGGTGCAAACAGAAAACTGATTTGTGGACGTACGTTACAGGGTCACATGGTGAAAACAGATTCGTGGACGCACGTCACAGAATGAACGTGATAAAAACAAATACATAGACGTTATAGAGGATTGTGCAGACAACAGATTTGTAGACGTTCATTACAAGTGCTGAGAACATTTTTGAAGGCGTACGTTACAGAAGTAGGTACTGAAAATACATTTATAGACTTTTTTTTGCCACGGGCTAAAAAATATTTTGCAATGTTTATTTACACGTTAAAATCCAAATTTATTCATACGTTGAAGGAAGTTTTGAATTATTGATATTCCTGCTACATATCTTTATGGAAGTAGACCTGAGATCCTTTCTGATGATGAAAGTATAAAAAACCGTTTATATATGCAACTGACAACGACTAAAGATCTTTTAATTTTAGAATAGCCTTAATGTCACCTTGTACTTCTACTTTCTCCGAGGAAGAGTTATGTCACTGTCTCCTGACGTGAAGCGAGAGCTCGTTCATACAGTGTTGTCACTCGTCTCATTTACATATAGAAAGTTCTCTATTGCATTGCATGGCACGAGAGCGGTAAAATGCAGTTATCGTTATAGATATATGCAGTTGTATTACAGAATACCTACACCATGATCATTTTATTAGACGGGAGCTTTATTTTCGTTTCGTATGTACGCACAACCTAAAGTAACCCATTTTATGTATACCAACCACTTTAACACATAACAATAAGTGAAGCGTTACCCATTGGACTTATCAGCTTGTCATTTGAGGGATAATTGGATGATGAATACACAATTCCGGTTTTACAGATTTCATTAATTTCTCGCTTAAACAAGCCCTTTTATGCAATGGGAAACATTCAGTTGATTATAGTTCTTCTATCTTGCTAAAATATTTTTAGAATAACCATGTCAAATCTACCTGCATTAATGCATCGCTCTTAGTACGCTTTTAGGCCACAGCACCACTTTGATAGTGGTATAATGTGATAGGCACCGGATCGTCAAATATTTGTCTGGAGTTGGCTCTCACAACAAAACTGGAGTCGTTTCGGAGTTATACAGATATGAATACTACCGACAAAAGATTAAAAACTCTTTAAATATTTTTGTTATTAGTTCTGATACGGGAAGTAACAAATGACATGATTCTTGCAAACTTTCTTCAAATACGCATTACAAAAATTCATTAACATTTGTTATTAATATTTTTAGAAATATATTGTAATTATAATAATTGTTATTCATGATATTTTGATATGCAAAAACCGTTATTCCGTTTGGTATAGTACTTCTTTGTACTACCATTGTCTAAGTTTACCTACGTTATTGTTTTCCTTTATTATTAAATAATGATTGTAATTATACAGTGTATACTTTGTGATATCTTGGTTTTGTCGATAGCTTTTAGTTTTTTCCGACTTCGTCAAGAGATGATTGAAATTAGATCTTGCAGTATTGATAGCTTCGGTTTAATCCACCTTTATGAAGAGAATGGAAAATAGATGTTGCAGTATTGATAGCTTTCGGTTTATTCCACCTTTATGAAGAGAATGGAAAGTAGATGTTGCAGTATTGATAGCTTTCGGTTTATTCCACCTTTATGAAGAGAATGGAAAATAGATGTTGCAGTATTGATAGCTTTCGGTTTATTCCACCTTTATGAAGAGAATGGAAAGTAGATGTTGCAGTATTGATAGCTTTCGGTTTATTCCACCTTTATGAAGAGAATGGAAAATAGATGTTGCAGTATTGATAGCTTTCGGTTTATTCCACCTTTATGAAGAGAATGGAAAGTAGATGTTGCAGTATTGATAGCTTTCGGCTTATTCCACCTTTATGAAGAGAATGGAAAGTAGATGTTGCAGTATTGATAGCTTTCGGTTTATTCCACCTTTATGAAGAGAATGGAAAGTAGATGTTGCAGTATTGATAGCTTTCGGTTTATTCCACCTTTATGAAGAGAATGGAAAGTAGATTGTGCAGTCCATAACCTTTTAATTTATTCAAACTTTGTCAAGAAATTGTGGTAAGAAGATTGCGCAGTCCTGATAAATCTCAGTTCATTCCAACTTTGTTAATATGCGATGAAAAGTAGATTGTACAGTCCTGATACCTTTCAGTTTATTACAACTTTGTCAAGAGATGACGATAAGTAGATTCTACAATCCTGATACCTTTCAGTTTATTACAACTTTGTCAAGAGATGATGAAAAGTAGATTCTACAATCCTGATACCTTTAAGTTTACAACTTTGTCAAGAGATGATGAAAAGTAGATTCTACAATCCTGATACCTTTAAGTTTATTACAACTTTGTCAAGAGATGATGAAAAACGTAGATTCTACAATCCTGATACCTTTAAGTTTATTACAACTTTGTCAAGAGATGATGACAAAAAAAGATTCTACAATCCTGATACCTTTAAGTTTATTACAACTTTGTCAAGAGATGATGAAAAGTAGATTCTCCAATCCTGATACCTTTCAGTTTATTACAACTTTGTCAAGAGATGATGAAAAGTAGATTCTACAATCCTGATACCTTTCAGTTTATTACAACTTTGTCAAGAGATGATGAAAAGTAGATTCTACAATCCTGATACCTTTCAGTTTATTACAACTTTGCCAAGAGATGATGAAAAGTAGATTCTACAATCCTGATACCTTTAAGTTTATTACAACTTTGTCAAGAGATAATGAAAAGTAGATTCTACAATCCTGATGCCAAGTTTATTCCAACTTTGTCAAGAGATGATTAAAAGTAGATCGTACATTCCTGATACCTTTCAGTTTATTACAACTTTGTCAAGAGATGATGAAAAGTAGATTCTACAATCCTGATACCTTTCAGTTTATTACAACTTTAAACAAGAAATGAGGAAAAGTAGATTGTGCAGTTCTGATACCTTATGTTTATCCCAACTTTGTCAAGAGATTATGGAAAGGAGATTTTGCAGTTTGTTAATATTTGTAGTTTTTTCCAAAAAGTTTAGATTCTTCAAGAGATACTGATGCAACTTGAGGAGGTGAGGTTATATATAGCCCGGCCTTAATAGAGGGCGTTCAAGTATAATTGAAAACATTAGGGTCTGGCTAGTCACGTTGCGTCCAAGTTCTTCTACAGGTGCATTTCTACACGGCAAAAAATAAACAAATTTAATGACAAAATTTGAAACGTGATAAAAAGTAATTGATGATCGTACAATTAACCAAACCAATCGTAATAAAGCGCGAGGTGTGTAAATTGTTTGGCAGCATTCGACTTCAGGCCTGAAGGCGATGTTGTTAGCGTGCGCAATAAACATGCGCAGAATAATTATCAAATCAGTCGTGACTCGTCACGCGGAACTGATAAAACATAATACTAATGTGACAGCAAGCTATTTATCATAGACATCAGCTGTTCAACACTTAACCAGCTGTTACAGGACCACCAACTTTGCAGCGTGAGATAATCCCGTCTAATTAGATAATGCTTTACATATGTCGGCGTGCGATGTAATAAATGCCTTGTTATTTTTCTCACGTTACTTAGCGCATGTGTTACTTATTGTAAAGATTTTCACACAATTGCATAAACTGAAAAAATTAATAAAAAATCGATTATTATGAATTTTCAAGTCGATATTTTCAAAAATCCCTTCGGGTTAAAAAGCATGAAACCAAAATTCTCCTGATTTTCTCGGTTTTAACAAGTTTCTAGGTTCAGAAATCCAAATTAATATTCATAAGTAAGGAATCATTCATATTTCGACAAAACTTCTGGCTTTAAAGGAAACGTCTTAACTCTGTATCGATAGTTATTTTCGCTAAGTCTGATTATTCCGGCAGAGAAGAAATCATGATATGGGTTGAAACTTTGGTTAAAGTGGCATGGAAATCAAGAATGTTAAAATGTCTGCACTGCAAGTATATTTTTTCCTCTTTAGAGTGGTAGTATGTGAGCTAGTCAAATTACCCACGCATGATTTTCTACAATGTCGATACCTAATTAGATTCACATATCTACTGTAGTTCTATAGAAAATGCTTACTGTTCCTCTATCGCATCCGTATCGTTATCAGATAACTGAATCGTCAGGTAGAGCCACGAGTTTCCACCTTTTCTTAGTAGTTTTGAAAATTCTTGTCCCTACTGCAATTCTACTGGAATTCCCGTCATCCCTATCTCGCGTCCCTACATTCATCGGCCTAATCTCTAACAAGATACTTGATTTTCCACCATATCACATTAACTTTGAAAATTCAGTATTTCCCTACCGTTGTCAGTTAAAGTGAATCGTTACCAAGAGCCATGATTTTCCACCACTTCACATTAGAAAATTCATGGCCCTGATGAAGTTTTACACCTAGTTCTCCTACTGTGCTATGCATTATCAGATAATTGAATAAGGGTATTGCTATTTTAAGCGGACACAACAGTACGCCGTCTCGTAAATGCTAGAACATTTTAGAAGAGGATAGAAATTACTAGAAGCGCCAAGTCTCGCTTGAGCGGACACAACAGTGCGCCTTCTCGCAATTGGTAGAACATTCTAGAAGTAAGCGGATAGAAATTACTAGAAGCGGCCAGTCGATATAAATGTTTTATTAGAACTATTAGCGAACTCAGTAGTTGTTCTAGAATACAAAAACAGTATTGGGGGGGGGGATTTTATAAACGTTAAGTGTGTAAATAATAGAAGCCATAAAAGTCTGTAGATTAATAAATAGTTATTTAGTTTGAAATTGCCTTATAAATTATTGAACCTCTGTTGTAAAAAGGTAATAATACGTGGAAATATATAAATGACTTGGTCAGAACTGTTGCCGGTAAATGTCTGGAGTATTGCGAATCTTAGTCAAGTAATGGTTCATTGTTTTATTGTATCGATATTGCAAGGACGCTACACTCCAGGTGGGAAAGGAACATGGCTAGTGTGGGCGGGGTGAATGCACTTATGGTGACACCCTTCCTGTCTTTAACTAAAGGGGAGGAGTTGCATAAGAACGTAAATGTTATTTCAATACAGGTTTACAAATATTCTGTTGTTTACCTCCTCCAAAGTCCAATAACGAGCGGAGGAAATGCTATAAACATGGAAACTGTGTCGCCATATTTGTGTTATTTTGACATTTGCTCTCTGCCTTTGGTATTTGATTGATTAGTTTATGCTTTGCAGGAAGTTTCCACAGTTTAGGCTCTGAATTTTTTTTAACTTAAGGATTACTGCAGGCAATTAACATAATGACTAGTAATTTGAGCACTAGGAATTTGGTCTGCATTGCCTATTTTCACAACATCTGTTGCGAATTTCGGGAAATATATTAGAACGTTTGAAGCCATTTTGGGTATATATGTTAACCAAAATGCGTTAGATGACAAAACATATTAGGAGTGGGAATTCGGACACTGACCACAACTTTAAACGGTCGATTGTTTAAATAAAAACATGCGGGTGTGAGTTTTTCATGCTTATAGTCATATAAATTTTGTAGGATAAGAACTTCAAAATGTGTTTTACTTCAAGTGAGAGAAGCGAAGACGTTAGTCTGTATCTAATAGATATTCTGGCTCGTTATTATAAATACTATTTGTAGATGGTAATAATAATTTTACAAAATATTTTACACAATAATGTAGTCATGGTGATTGGTAAAGATTTGTTTATACTGTGTAATCTTCCAATGTACCTACCAGAGGCAAAGATACAGCGGTAGATTTAGGTCTATTTTTTCTTTCGTAATATGGCAAATATTTCTACTTTTGAATGCAGTCTTTTAATGAACCGCGTTTGTTTATGTTGTGTTTTCCCGCTCCCCATTCTACGGGTTTGGCCAGAAGGTAAGTTAACGACGGTAGACTTTAGGCGAACGTTTCGTCGGTGACCTGACAAGTGCTTATTTTTGAATGTAGTCTTATAATGAGACACTTTTATGTATTTTGTTTCGTTTAACACATTCATGTCAGAACGAACGTGACAGCGGTAAACTGTTAGGTACGTTATGTATGAATTGAGTTGCATGCTGAAGTTTTTCTTCTTTTGAAAATTTAACAAAAAAAAAAAATAATGTAAAGCATTTGTTTTGATTCGGGAGGACCGTACTTATTTTTTCGAATGTTTAACCGAACGAGGGGATTTTATTCTATGTCTCATTTTTATCATTCTAATTGTATCACCATTTCGATCATCACCTTAATCATTTTCGTTATCTCTTCATATCGACCATTCTCATGAACGCCTCATTTTTATATTTATATATGCAACAATTTAATTTACGGCTGTATTGTATTTATATAGTCAGTGATCTTATTCTCCACACGCTTTCCAGATACACTAAACTAGAAAATGGTTTACAAAAATTCTTCTGCAAGTATTCCCACTTTGGATCGTAAACATCAGAAGTCGTCGGGTCGATCGGCGGCGGCCTGTGAAGTAATTTGTAGACGTGGCCAACTAGGCCTAACCTAACCCAACGCGACTTGTTTGCGGAAGAGAACCGAGGTAATGATCGGTTACGGTAATAACAGCGCAGGCAATAACAGGTTAGAGAATTTCCTCATCTGTGTTCTGTTCAGCGACGTACACTTAATCCGGTTACGATTTATTCCCGTGATAATATGTACCGGCAGATATTTACTCCGTAACGCTAATAAAGTAGGTTTAAATATAGTCGTTAAATAATAGCGAAATGCTTTCCTTCCTGACGTCGACAAGCCGCCCCTCCCGCCCGTCAATTGACGACAAACAATGGAATTTCTAAACGCCAAAAGTTCGTCACCACATGACAGTCGTCATTTTGCTATAAAGCGACTCTACAAATAACATTTCTAACGGTGTACAAATTTTCTAAAATAAATTTGATATATTAAATAATAAATAAGTACAGTAATATAAAAATTTCTGGGTAGAAGGTATCTGGATGGGGGCAAGGAAGGTTGTGGAGTGGAACAATGGCCTTTTATGACACCAGCTGAGTTACGACACCACCCTGTCAACCCTTGTCATCAGTCAACAATAGCCAAGCCTTAGCCCCTAGTCAAATGGTTTTAGTCGCATATACAAAATTCTTAGATATACTACAGAAATTAAACATTTATAAATAGCTTACATTAAAAACCAACGTTTATATATCTACTAAACTTACTCAAATAATAAGTGTTGTTTCTGCTCAGGGCCGCAAAAAACATAAATTGGTTGACATCTATAATAAAACTGCCCAATCAATTCAATGAAATTAGCGGCCCATAGGGCCTTGTCCTCTTGAAGATTTTTCGTTGTTTTATACTTTTATAATTTTTTTACGTTTTTACATTTTCTTGTTAAAGAATGAATTTTTTTTGAGTTTTTTTTGTTTTTTTTCAAAATCTTTTATTTACATATTACGCCTAAACGGGATAAAAATTGTTGACAGCATTTATGAAATCGATAAATAACTCCTCAGTTGTTGGATGAAGACTTCTCCAAGTCTGTTCTGTGAGATATGCCTCTATATTAGGAGAAGATATTTTACCGATTCGCTGCCTCATGTCTCTTTTTTATTTTAGCCCAGTTTGATTCAATTCCCTGAGTGTGTATGCTACGATCATTAGGATTCAAGAAGTTACGTGTATGATTCACATTAAAATGCTCAAATCCCGCCAAAAGTAATGCTCGTGTATTATATGCTCTCCAACTATCAGTAATTATTGTTGTACCGGGCTCAACGTATTCAGTAATCACGTTTTTTTTTTAATGTGTGTGCACCTCTTTTTGCAACTACTTTGAGAAAACATTTTGTTGTGTTTCTTTTAATACAGCCTACAACCCATCTTGTTTTTGTTACTCGCCCTCTGTTTTATTTTCGACGCAAAAAAGCACTTTCATCAATTTCAACGACGCTGATGACACCACGCAACTTAGTACTCGTTTCAATCAACCGTTCAAAATTGTTCAAATTTCAAAATTATTCACAAGCCGTTGCACAGTCTTTTCATTTAACCCCGTTTCTCTAACTATGGTATTTTTTGAGTACTTTAGAAGCCAACCCACTAAAACTAATAAAATTTTAGACATTGAAATTGTATAGCTTGCAAAAATGGTTCCATTTCGAATCGAATCTTTCCTCCGGCAGGTTCTATTATTGCATCTCATATTCTGTGCAGATCCGTTACCTAGAAGAGAAATAAATTAATATATTTTATTAACCTTTGATAGTGTAATTTCTTGTTCAAAATTATGTTTTGCAATAATTACAGAACAGTTAATAAAAAAAATGTTAAAAAAGAGACAAATAAAATCATGATTTCCAGCAAATCTATTCTCTATTATTTATAATATTAGCGAAAGTATACCACAATTTATAAAACGTACTATATTAATAATTATACTAATTTATAAAATACTTGCCATTTGACTGTATAGTTTGGTTTTTACCACACGATGGACAGATTCTTCGCTGCGCAATTAACCTGTACTTTAATAAAAACGTAATTATGCCTTCCTGGTTTAAATATTTTTTACATTTTGTTAAACTATGAAGTAAATCCATGTTGCACCGAGAGTTGCAGAGCAAATGACTGTTTAGTGCAAGTCTAGTATTTCGGACAACCGACAGAGTTTATGGAATTTCCAAAATGAAAGTACCTAGAAGCATCTCGATGGGGCTAACGCTTCATTACACAAAGGTTGACAGTAGTGTTTTATTACCTGTGAAAGGGTCGTACAGTTTTATTGTTTTCTGTAGAACCTTACTTGCCCCCATTCAGATACCGTCTACCCAAGTCGCAAAATAGAAAGCGTAAATTCTTGCAATTTGCCATTTTCCTTTCTACGTATGGTGTTGGGCTATTTTTTTTTGTTGCTATTTATACGCTTTCTTTTACGTTGCTTGCATTATGTTGTAGTTTCTTTTCGCTTTCCTTTTGCATTGTCTGTGAAGCAAGATTCGATACCGTTATTCCAGTTTGTTTGTTTATTCTTTTCATTCATTATTAATCCTAGAGCATTATTTATGATATTGTGTGGTAACCATGGTAACAATTTGAAATTTTACAATGGATGGGGGCAAAAGAAAAATTCGTATACAACTTTGACAAATTGGTTACTAGCTATAGGATAGTAGGCGCGGTGCCAATGCGTGCTAGACGCCGAACACGAAGATCGAATCCGACCTAGACCATTCAGACTTATAATTTATTTATTGAATAAATTTTTGGAAAAACTATGTTAACATCAATTGTTATCCACTATAGGTTTAACAAATGTATTTGAACGTGATTGGATGGAAAAAGTTTAATAATGGTTGAAAATTTGTACCACGTCAGGAGAGTGTGACCTAATAGAAGGAATTTTATAAAGCCAAAAGCGTTAGCGTTACGAAATAAAAAAAGGTTACAACTACAGTTGAATCACTTTGACAAAAATCGCCTCGCGCAGGCATGTTAGGGTGAGGGGTGGGGTTTGGCCGCGTGCGAGGGGAGGAGGAAGAGAAAGTTCTAAGTAGAAACGCCACTAGCCTGACTACATACTTTCGGCTGAGTTGATTCATTTATGGACGTCAAGAGGAAAAACCCGAATACCACCAGGTTGCACCATTTCTTAAAAAAACTAAAAACACGTGCGCTGTAAAACATAAAAGATAACATAAAACCTAAATCAAAACATAACACTAGAAAACGTTTTTGAAAAGGCACGTAAAGATCCACCACCGGCTGCTTTCACGACCAATTGAAGTGTAGCTCAGAGCTGTCGACCTAAGGCGCATGCGTACTGGCTCCTCTTGGCACTGCGCAACCAACAACCCGATTTTTCACAATGTGATTCGACTGTACCTTTGTGATTACTATAGGCTACTTTAACTCTTATATTGACGCGAAAAGCGAAAGATGGGATTTCAACCTTTATAAACTTTAACTTTTTAAATTTTATATTTCTCGTAGATAAATCATTTAAAAATCTATTTATATATTAAACGGCCCAGTTCACATAGTTGATACTGTATTATTGTACTCCTTAGGTTAATCTTCGTATCGTAGAGAGGAAGTGATGGGTATTCGTCTTCGCATCGGGCACGTTTTGTTATAAAAAACCTAGGTTTGTCGCACACAGGATCCGTTCAGTTCAGTTCAGTTCACTCCCCTCAGTCGTTTCCGCCAAAATTCGGAAACAATGTAATCAAATGTAGAATAGCACACTGCATCCGTTCCGTCAGTTCAGTTCAGTCCGCTCCGCCCGTCTCGGTCAGCGAGCGATTTTTGCGGGAGACGGATGGACTGAGACGCAGAGTACAGATAGTCTGTAGTGTTATGCAACTGATCTCGGGCGGTCTGACACAGACATGTTCGCATGTGATTATTGGAATGTTGATTTATTTATGTTAAAGATGAGTTTTGATGAAAAACATATTTCAGCTCTTCAGGCAACCAATGATGTACGACCTGACACACAAGGATTACTATAATATTACAATTAAGGAGGATACTCTCCCTCACTATCCCGTGCGGCATTAATAATGTGCAGTAAAATATTTTTCCCTCGATACTCGATCATCCTCTTCTGCAGCTAGTGTCAATGCTATTGCAACAGTTTCTTCGTCACTACTGCTGGAACTCATAATCGCACAAACGGAAAAGCCGACACAAAGAATTTACATGCTAACATTGACAGTGTTTGTTGTCCACTGGAGGTTGGCGCTCAAACTTCACGACTGAACTGAGCGGACCGAACGGACGCAATGTGTGGGAAAACTGCAGGAACTGAGCTGACAGAACTGATCTGAGCTGAGCGGACTGAACGGATCTAGTGTGCGACAAGTCTAATAACCTGTAACCAATGGATGATTGATGGAACGCGAGAATCTACCTTTGTGGAGGTACCATCACAGTCAAACATGTTCAGTGAGGGTGATGAAATGAGTTGACCGAGATTCATCAATATTATGATCTTGGAGAATATTTAAGGATCGTGTTAAGGGACGATGCCACGGCAATTGGCTGTGCCATGGCCTTTCTACGCCACCTAGATTTATTTAATTAAATCTAATAACATTTTGTTTAGTTTTAGCTAGTTCAAGTTAGAATTAGTTTAATTTGATTCTTTAATTTTTTTTAGTATAACCTTTTACTTTTTTGGATTAGTATAGTTTTTTTATAGGCGGTAATAACCATAGTCCCTCGCTAAAAAAAAAATAAAAAAAAAAAAAAAAAAACAGTTGATCCTAACCATAGTATATTTCATTTTACGTGACGGCGCGACAAAACCTTTCTGATTACTTGCGATCTATGAACAGAAGAAATGGAGAATCTATAAGATTAGGATACGGAAATGGGATATGGGAAATGCTCGTTCATGACGTGTCCAGGTTAGCGTAATGTACCAAGTAGATAGACCATAGAGAAGGTTGTAATAGATCAAAGTCAGTTTTCTAGAATACAGATGAGAATAATGCAATTTATAAACACAGTCTGAAATGAAAGATTGTCAATACCGCTATGGTATTTAAAATTAACGGTTTTCATTTGTATTAATTTTAAACAGTTGTTATTCACATCTATATTATAAGAAAAACGTTCAACAGGAAGTACGTAATTCTAGTGACATTGAGAATTTGAACATAATGCGCAGAATAAAGTATCAATTCTTTCATCTTACTACAATTTTCTAGTTTATTTATCAAGCCTTTTAAGGTTATTTAACATTTTTCATTTAAAAACGGCATTATTGATCCCAAAGAACAATTAAAACGTACATTAACTGTTTATTATCATTATTAAAACAAAAACAAACAAAAATGTTTCTGTAGGCTTTAGCTACTTTTTAGCACCAGAAAAACGACGGCTTTAGATCAATTTACCTGGTCACTATGTGATATACCTCAGTAACAGTACACTGGTCAGATTTATCATTGCATTTTGCTGTCTATATTGGTAGATAATGGTGTTATATATCTTAATGGAGAACTGGCTTATTTTAGAGAATCTACCATGGCGACGGGATCCATGATTTATTTCCACCTCACGTTCTCTTGTAGGAGGATTTGAATTACTTGATCTTTCATAAGCCTTTCCATCTATCCAAAATTTAATGTGTAGAGTGTGACCATCACAAACCTAGCGCGACGTCCGGGGATAGAGGAATGAATTTCCGACAGAAGTTGCTTTCTTTTCTCGTAATGAAAGGTATAGCTGTTCACTCGTAAGCTGGCGCGCAATCGATCGATAGAAAGATCGATAGAAACAATAAGCTAGCCAGCCCTATTGTAAAATCATTGGTTTTTGTAGTGCGTGTTGCATCAAAGATCATGCTAAGAAATTGCAGGGGTTGCGGTCGTTTAGAAAACTGATATAAGTAAATTTGTTCAAAACTATGTAAATGATGTGGTTAATAGGACATCGAATAAAATAATATTTATAGCGGCCTTTTGGGTTTCAAATCAAATTATTGTAATATAAATACTATACCTCATATTATAATGTCTGTGGAACTGTCTTTTGGTTCTTCCACGCTTCCCCTCGCTTATGATCGCTCTGGTTCACTCGTAAGCTGGCGCGCAATCGATCGATAGAAACAATAAGCTAGCCAGCCCTATTGTAAAATCATTGGTTTTTGTAGTGCGTGTTGCATCAAAGACCATGCTAAGAAATTGCAGGGGTTGCGGTCGTTTAGAAAACTGATACAAGTAAATTTGTTCAAAACTATGTAAATGATGTGGTTAATAGGACATCGAATAAAATAATATTTATAGCGGCCTTTTGGGTTTCAAATCAAATTATTGTAATATAAATACTATACCTCATATTATAATGTCTGTGGAACTGTCTTTTGGTTCTTCCACGCTTCCCCTCGCTTATGATCGCTCTTCGAGGTCACGCGCCAACTTACGTGTGATCAGCTGTATTATCAGACCGAGTAGGACAGTAGCATTAGTTCACAGATTTCCGCGCCCAGTGTTTACTGTGTCCAGCAGTAGTGCTCTTACCATTCCCCTCTTTCAGCGCAAAGTCAATTCGCTGTAATAGTAGTTCACATATTTCCCGCTGGCAATATTTACTCGGTCTAGTAGTAACTAGCGATGTTAATAGTTTCGCAAAGCCACAATGGTTCCGTTATAAGCGTAATAAATTTATATGTTGTGGGGTGTTGAGTTACTATTTGAATACAGTAGAACCTCGTTATAAGGCAACATTGAACCGGACGTCGCTCATCCGGATGTACTATCCTATTAACCGGACAATGTTTTGACGTTAAGTCATACTATCCCCCGGTCACGTAAATAAACGTGTATACCACTTACACTTGGTCGTTTATATCTTCTGACAAGTAGTATTCGCCCATAAAGCAATGCAGAGTACAGTAACTGTAAGTAGTGTAGACATATTAGTGATTTATATATAATACTTATCAAATGTTGACAATAAATATGTTAACATATATACAGCCTGCGCTACCCAAAAGTCACTGGCTTGAAGCGTGCTTCTGCTCTATAAACTTTCAGTATCAATCTGAAAATCTTCTAACTAGGTCAGAAGATGAGAAATTAGTACTGCCATTGAATTTCACGTTACAGTAGCCACAGTGAATGTGTTAACTGATTTTTAATAGATGTGAATAAAACGTACACTTGTTTTAGTAGATATTTTTTAATAATTAACTTTTTATAGTCCTCCATCAATTCATTAACATTTTTACCGCTTTAATACGACGTTTTGCTTTATAATGGACTTTAAAGGAATTAAAACGACAAAGCGCGGCCCCAATTAATCCGTTATAATGACGTTATACTGTATGAACATACACCTGGCGCTCTGTAACTGAAGGATTATGTAATCCTTGTTAAGGCAACTGTTATTACGTTCCCTGAGAGTAAAACCCTTCAACCATACTTACCCTCTTCTTTCTACACCAAAAGAGGTTAAGGAGAGTGTCTGTACCAACTGATACATTTATTACTGTCAGCAGGTTAAACTCGTTTCAACTGAATAATCTGATTATATATTATAAATTAAATTTATAAGAAAAGAGTTGACAACAATTCTATGTAATAACATTGTGTTTGAAAATGCAATTAATGAGAATATGTTCTAAATTACCTACTCCTTTCAAAGCATAAACAATATGCACGCATTATAAATTATCTTCATATTTCAAAAGTGTAACTAATAGTTCTATGTTCAAAATTCACTTAATATTTACAAATGCAATTAGTAAATGATTTGATGTACTAATCAAATTTGGAATGGTTCTATATAATAAATAAACTTTATTTTTGCAAGAGCAGTTAATGGTTCTATATTCTAAATATACCTTATTTTTGCAAGAGCAGTTAGTGGTTCTATATCCTAAATATACCTTATTTTTGCAAGAGCAGTTAATGGTTCTATATTCTAAATATACCTTATTTTTGCAAGAGCAGTTAATGGTTCTATATTCTAAATATACCTTATTTTTGCAAGAGCAGTTAATGGTTCTATATTCTAAATACACCTTATTTTTGCAAGAGCAGTTAATGGTTTTATATCCTAAATATACCTTATTTTTGGAAGAGCAGTTAATGGTTCTATATCCTAAATATACCTTTTTTTGCAAGATCAGTTAATGGTTCTATATCCTAAATATACCTTATTTTTGCAAGAGCAGTTAATGGTTCTATATTCTAAATATACCTTATTTTTGCAAGAGCAGTTAATGGTTCTATATTCTAAATATACCTTATTTTTGCAAGAGCAGTTAATGGTTCTATATTCTAAATATACCTAATTTTTGCAACAGCAGTTAATGGTTCTATATTCTAAATAAATTGTCTTTTGCAAGATCAGTTAATGGTTCTATATCTTAAATATACCTTTTTTTTTGCAAGATCAGTTAATGGTTCTATATTCTAAATAAATTGTGTTTTGCAAGATCAGTTAATGGTTCTATATTCTAAATAAATTGTGTTTTGCAAGAGTAGTTTTTCTATATACTAGATAAAACTTATTTTTACAAACGTAATTAATGTTTCTATATTCTAAATAAAATTTATTAATGCAGGAGTATTTTTCTATATTGTAAATAAACTTTTTTTTGCAAGAGCAGTTAATGGTTCTATATTCTAAATAAAATTCATTTTTGCAAGAGTAGTTTTTCTATATTCTAAATAAACCTTATTTTCGCAAACGTAGATAATGGTTCTATACTATAAACTTTATTTTTGCTACAGTGGTTAATGATACTATATTCTAAATGAAGTTTACATTTGAAAATGTAATTCATGATTCTTTATTCTACATTAACCTCCAGTTTAAAGCGTAGAGAACAGTTAGAGTTCATCCTAGTATTTAATAGTATTATTCAGTGGTTCCCAAACGTTTGTAACCCATGGCTTCCTTGATTGAAAAATATCTTTTAGCGGCTCCCATAGAGAAAATTGGCCATCATTTCGTTGATAATAATTTTTAAGTAATTGTTTGATATTACATTTTGGTTAATAGTGTGCTTAATACAGTAAAAGAAGTGTAGTTTGAAATGCCAAACGACGTATAGGTTTTTCCATTTAACTGTAACGAGGATTGTATTTGTATAACTTTTTGGACGAAATTTAGCTGCCCCCGGTTTTGTAGGAATTATTTTCTTACAAGTAATAATTGAGTAATTATTTTTTAGGACGAAGATTGTGTAACGTATGAGGGGTAAAAGAAATATTTACTGACCATAATAAACAGGCAAATCACATTTGATAACAGATTGGAAATAACAAATATACAACTTGAACTTTTGTTTATAATATCTTATATAGGCCTATTTTGAAAAACTCTAAAATGGCTTGAGGACATACAAATATCCGAAGTTTTGTTTTCTAGAAATCTTGTTCGGAAATTTTACGCACGAGAAAGTTATACATACAAGAAGTTTTGAGAAGTTACACTTTTTACATTGAAAAGTGTTTACAGGCTTAAGGTATGGGGGTTTTGCCGCCGGATACGTGTAATCGCAGGCACTCCACCAATTAGACAACTGTTTACGCCACTGCCAACGTAATTAAATAATTCATATTCAGTGAGCACTGCCAAGAGCTACTTAATGTGAGGGAACATCTTGACGTTTCTTTAATTATTCTGGTCAAGTCTAAGGAAATTAATGTGATAGTTATCTTGGTAGGTAATTGTCCAGAATGCTCGGCTAACCAGCTTTTATATTATATCAGTGGCTGGCTAGTTTTTTACTTGCTCAGTAAACATTTTGCTTACAGTGATTAATCTGCCACGCATTATGTTTGTACCCCAATTAAGTCGAATGTTGCACTAAAATGTTCTTGTGTGAAACAAAACTTGTAAGATGATATGACGGTTGTGTATTTGGAAATGTAATTATAAAAGAAAAAAAGGTCAATGTTTCAGTAGCCAATATCCTGTATTAGGTTTACTGAAGCTTTTTACTTGAGCTGGTTAACGGTGTTATTAAGAAGCTCAGGTGTTGTAATTCCTTCAGTACCGAGCTTTACAAGCTCGAGCGGCGCCTTTAGAAGCAGTTTAGAAGCGCTAAAGGGGTTTCATAATTATAGAAAATTTCTTCAAAATGTATTTGTAGGAACTAAGAAAATTAAGCGCAAATGGATATGCAATAAAGAGTAGGTATGAAAAAAAGTTACACGAATTTTTTATTTTCTCAGTAAGTAAACAATAAGTTTGTTTGAAATTTATGTAAAAAAATATGCTTTTTATACGTTTTTTGTGCTTTTATTCATTTTAAGCTCTAGTGTAAAAACACTTTTTCAATGATGAACTTCAGCCTTCTTTACTTTTCCTCCCGAGTATTTTTCTCATGGCCGGGGAGAAAAGTGGCTTTTTGTTTTCACCTCTGAGTACAAAACCGTTACTTTCTCTCAGGCGTGAGGAAAAAGAAATTTATCTGTAACAAGTTGTAATCATTTCTATTATTATTTTTTGTTTTTGTTCATAGGTTTTCCAACTGAATATAAAATTTTTTAAACCAAGTATTTAGTAAAAATTTTTTCAGTTGGATACTTTTAATATTGGTAAACCTATTTCTTTTACTTTACCCTTACAAGGACGCCGAAAAGAAATCTTACTCGAGTAAATGATAAAGGCTCTTGCCGGCACGGAATTCCTTCTATCTCCGTAGCACACATCTAATTTGTGTTAACAATCACAATTTTTGTTCTGAATTTACTACACACCCAAGTATAACGAGAAATGATCTAAACAGGGTTACATTGACATTAGATTTTTTTGGTTTTATTTATTTTTAATAAATATGCTAAACTTTGTAGTAAATTAAAATCATACTGGTCATTACGGATATGCTAAAATCGTAAAATCAAAACGAAAAACATATGATAAAGGCATATACAGATATTTGGTGTAAAAATAGTTTGAATTGAATCTGACAATACTAAATAATATCAAAACATATTTACAAATAAATACAGGTTAATGTTTTACATTTCAGTTGAGTTTTTAGGTTATAGTCTGAAAGTTGTCGGGAGTCCTTAAAATTACGGCTTGTTGGAAAAAAAATTTTTTTTTTGTGGAAAAATGGGAATCAACGTAGATATTGTTCTGAAGAGGATACTATAATGTATCGTAACGTCTAATAACGTCGAAATCTATAATAAGTCTTGGAAAGACCTATTTAAATGGGAAGACTATTGTTTATAATATGTCTGAATACACATTCGGTTTATAGAATGTTTAGTATCAAGATAACAGTGGCCTAGCGTTATCTTAACGTAAACGTTGACCGTTTAACTCATTCTGAAGTTATCATTAAGCCAGTCATTTTTACATCCAAATCTATCATAACGATTATCATAACGATACTTGTTATGTATATTTTTAACTCAACACTTACATCTATATTCTAATATTAATGTTTTTTTGTTTCTACATAGAGGTCAAGTTTCATAATTGACAAATTGTAATCAATGTTTATATTTTTTCTGCTCATCATATATCGACTATCTTTTTAGAACGTATGTTTAAGTAAATTAATAGCCATAGATAAAAAAATCTACTATCTTTTGCATGTTTTTACATTAAGGGTTATGTTTCACAATTTGCAAATTCTAACCAGTATTTATGTTTTGGGCCAACTAAATTCAACGGTTTCTTTTGTAGAACGCTTTATTGAGTAACATTTGTAAAAATGGAAAAATCGAAGTTGATCATACTTTTTTCAAGTAATAACATATTATTAATACTATTAGTTGGCAATAGCCTATAACTGATTTTAAGTTTTGGCATTTCTCTAAAAATGAAATCAGAAGTCGTAGGAAAAACTGCAGGCAGTTTTGTCCATCGTGAATAAAAAACAAGTGAATAGAAAACCATTTTCGTAGAGAACAATTATTAAACAAGCAGGTTTAGAGGTTTTAGTGCTTTTGGGAGCTGTCTGACTGTCATTTTTTTTTAATACAATCCTAGATTGCAATCTCGTTCTAAAACGGCAATAAATTATTGTGCTACTGCAGGAAGCCATTGCTTATAAACATCTCCTTAATAGCGGCAATAAAAGTTCACTCACGCTCCTAGCCTTTAATTTATTGAAGGCATAATCATTGGAGAGAAGCAAGTTTTTTTGTTGCTCCGTCTACTCGCTGGCTAATTACTTGCATTGGAACGACATTCCTCGAATGCATGGTGTGTATTACGCAACCTGCAATAAACTGGATTTTATAATGAGTGTGCGAAAGTAAACCCGTCGCCTAGTGTCTTCTGCAAGTTTGGCTCATTGGGTTTCAATACCATCAAAATTGTTGTTACGAATTTTCTGACAAATCCAAATTATTTTTGGTCTGTATAATAACACTGGTCACATCTTGCATTGTTTTTAATGTTGTAAATTAATAATAATTATTATTTCAGTAATTATTACTGAAATTATTGTTGAAAATGAATTTTATGTTTTAACACATTGCTGTATTTTTAAAATTTAATAAATAATTTAAAATGTCTTGTCTTTGTTTCAGTTATATTATTAAAAAAAAAAAAAATAATCATTTTATAACCATTTAATAATTAATTAACAATAAATTTATAATACTGTAATTATGAACGTAGTAAAAAAATCAAATGTTTAAAATTTAACTACTAAAAAATTAGATTTTTGTAAAGGTTTCTTATTACTGTATTTTCAGTGTAAGCATTGAACAGGTTACTTTTATGGAAGCAACTCTGTCCTCACACACCCCTTTTCACCCACATCCTGATTTGGATTTACCCACATCCTTTCCACCCACCTGCATTTGCATTATTTAAGCAGAAAAATTACTGCATGAGTCAATTTTTAAACTTAAAATATAATATATTTTTTTTCTTAATTAATTTGTTTCTGTTCTACAATAGGTGACGTATGGTCCTGGTGCTTCAACTGGTACTTCTGATACAGACGGCAGTGATGAGGAAGAGGAAGAAGAAACAGACAGGGATGGACATACTGGCGATGAGATTACGCAGCTTGCCCAACAGCTTAGTGAACCCGAGGGCACTATACCAATATCTGAGCAACTCCAGGTAAGCTAAACTAGAGCAGGTTGTGTTATGAAACAGTGTTTAGAATGTCTTTTAATGAGGATGTTTGTTATTATATTGCACAATAATAGGTTGTCAGAGGGTATTAGTATTTTAATGTAGTCATTTGTTTTAAAAGAAAGTTTCATGACTGTTTACAGAAAGGTTTAATATCCATTTCTTTTAAACCCTATACACAATATCATTTGCAAAATATTTCATAATATCCCATTGTAAACATACTTTTTTTTCTTTTCTTTTAACTTACACAAGCCTTCAAACTCACGCCATCTTACTTGTATCTGAACTAATTGAATTTTGTTCTAAATTTCATAATTTTGTATTAGGGAAAAATAGTCCAAACTGACCTACGGAAGTGAATATTTCATGCAAAAATGTGTACATTTTTTTTCTTTCAATTTACACCAACTTCTAAATTTATATAATCTTACTTTTAGCTGATCAAATATCATTCTTCTGTAATTCCATAATTGTTTTCTCATAAGAGAAAAAATAGTTGGGACTGACCTATAGAAGTAAATACTTCATAGATAAATGTAATTAATAGAAGTTTTAATAGAATTTATTTAATGTAGTTAATAGTAAAATAATGCAGTTTATTATAGATAAGAAACCCTTTAATAGTCGTTAAACAATTTACTGAGTAGATATTTTATTTAACAAATTTAATTGAAGTCTGTTCTTAAAAAGTGTCAAAACCTAAGAAAGTTTTTATTTAAAAAATTCCAATAAAAATATATAACTCATTATAATTATATTGAATTAAATATACTAAGGCTTATCAAAATATAAATAAATTAGTATATTTAATAGCTGATCAAAATTATATTGAATAATAAGATTTTAACATAATATACAATAAATAAAATAACAGCCTAGGTGTTGAAACAGCTGTTCTACAACATAACCTATAACATGAAATCAGCTGTTATGTTAAATTATGTTTATGATGAATATAATGTGAAGAATGTTTGGTAATATGGCCCATGAGGTGATTTCCCTTCCATGGAAAACATACAGTCATGAAAAATTATTCATTTTAAAAAATATTGCTGTCAATATTGATAAAGGGTTACATATCTTAAAATATAAAAATCTTCAGAGTATAAGTGGATATTAGTTGCTCAAGTTCAACATGAATACAAACAATACAAAACAATTTAGAACATAAAATTCAAAGATTTTAATTATTGTCATAATTTGTCTTTACAAATATTATTTGCTCTTTGATCATCGAATATTCATATGATGTTCTACCTTTTAGTGGTAGTATGAATAATTTAACTGGATAAAATTAGTAATTGAATAGTAGATTTTACTTAACAATCTTTTTATTATGTTTGGCCTGCCATTTCTTTAGTGTTTTTTTAGGTCTGTTCCACACAGTTTTAAATTCCTTTTATACCTTAATGAACATTAATAATTGTTATGCATTGTAGTCGTCATTATAAATGTCTTAGGCATGCTTCATACATTATTAATTTCTTTCTACCTTAGTCAGCAATAGTAATAATTACTTTCTTACAAACTTTCTTCTAATGAATGCATGTTTTTTTATGAATGGGTATATTTACTTATACTTTTCATTTGACAAGTATATAAATTAAACTCTTACTTTTAGAATGTATGAGATACTTAATTATCATATAATATTCTAAATTTACAAATTCTTTTTCAAAGTAACTAACTGTAAAAGGGTATAGTTTTCATACCACAAGCATTCAAGAAATCTTAATGCAAGCAAGTGATGTGCAGTTTAGCATTGTCATGATGCAGTAAAATTTTGTTAACATTTTTTTGTAAAATGATGCAATATCATGATAAATACTGTTGTTTTATAATGATTTGCCTTGACCATACTGCCTTGAGGGGCAGCATTAAGGCACAAAAAGGCATATTTACAGGCTTTACGAAACCCGCACATATCTGCGTATTGCACTGCTCAACTTGAAACTGATACTAAGGGTATATGAGGTGCCATCCTCCATGTTTATTCTTAGGGTTCGTATTATCATTACGTTTTGAACAGTCCTAGCACTCCATTTTTGAGGGAAAATTCAATTTATACTTTTACGCTACATAGATAATTTTGAAAGTAATTTTGTGTGATATCCTACTAAGTTAATAACAACAACAGTTATTTAAAAACTAATTTATATCAGGCTTGTAAATTATGATAGGTTTTTTAAGAATATTTCATAAATTTCGAATGTATTCAAAATTTTCTAAAACTATTCAGTCACTTTAGATTAAATGACAACAATTCAAGATAATGTCATATCGTGTTGCAGGTCATCAATCAAGAAGATCTAGCTGCCATCTTGCCTGATGTAGTAGGAGTTGGTGGAGGTCCTTTCGATGGATTTGAAGATGTCAGCTCAGGGGAGGGAGGGCGTGGTGTTGCAGGCAATGCTAATGGCACCCGGCCTGGTAATGCTGCCCGTGCAAGTAGTTCACAACCTGTGGTTGAGTCTTCATCAGATATGGAACTGCTTCCTGAGCAGGAGCAGATTGTTAGCGAGGCTATTAAGAGGATTCATCTTGATTCTGACATAGGGCAAGAGGAAGAAGAGGGAGGATCACAACCACATCTGGAAAGTTGTGTATCTGGCGAAGACACCGAGCATGAAGAGGTAATTGTTAAATTCTTTATTTTAGGAGAGGTACAACACTGAGACGGACATTTTAAAAACAGATGAAAAATACTGTTCAAGTATTGAAATGCCGAAGTAATAGCTTTAGAGTACCAAATTTCATATTTATTTTGGATTATTCAAATTCTTTAACAACTATTATAGTAGTCTTATGATTACAAAGAGATTTATGTGATGGAAAATTCTCTGTTTTAGTGGAGTATTTTTTTTTTTCTTGCTATAGGGAATGTGTAAAATATTCATGTTGAGAGTTGAAACAATTTGATTTCTGGGAATGTAATAACAAAGACGAATCATTGAACTTTAAAACCAATACCAGAAAAATAGAGATGATTTAAAAATCAGATATGCCATTACTCCAACCTCCTCTTTATAGTTTTACCAACCCGTTTTTCAGTAATAATTTTTTTTGGAACCAGTTACAGTCAATGCTGATTTGATCTATTCTTTACGAGATCTACATTTCTCAATCTCAGTGTGACAGATTAACTTGGGTGCAAGAGGTATTTTATTAATAGACAGTTTATTTTGTGTTGTAACACTAGTCTTTTTCAAAGATTCACTTCGTCCACTAAGCACCCCCGGCAAATCATGTGACGTCTTTGTGGGTTGGACCCAACTCAAGGAAGAGCCTTTGGTGACTAGAGAAAAGAGCCGAGTAACTTGCTCTGTTAGAACTTTAATCTTTCTTGTAACGTCACAGTTCAAGCAGCCTTTGGTGACTAGAGAAAAGAGCCGAGTAACTTGCTCTGTTAGAACTTTAATCTTTCTTGTAACGTCACAGTTCAAGCAGCCTTTGGTGATTAGAGACAAGAGCCGAATAACTTGCTCTGTTGGAACTTTAATCTTTCATTTATTGAAATCAGTTCAAGCAGGGCAACTTTGTAGCAGTCACAGTACTGGCATAGGTTTTTCCGTCTGCCTAAGGTTGGGCAGATGTATATATTTTTCTTGCCTCTGAAAAAGATATCCTATCTTTAGCCATGATTTTCAGGATAGCCTTCTCATCTTTAAAAGTAAGGCAGTTATATGATCCTGCCCAGTGGTCACCACCACAGTTGTTAAACGTTGGAGAATTAACACACTCCTCTTTATCATGGTCTTCAGTGCCACATTAAGCATATATACTCTGCTCCACAGGAAGAGTTAATGTGCCTAAAGTGCTGAAACTTTAAGCATCGCCATGGGTTAGCCAGATTTGGTCTCACTGAGAGCCTTTGGTAACCTGCATGTAAGTATTAGGATATCTCCGGTTTTCCAATGTTGACAATGAAAGAGGCTGTTGCTACTCTCTCGCCTTTGTCCATTTTCATTATAGGCACAATGACAGTTGCGACTTAATTTTATTTATGGGAATACCATCTATGGGAACATATATTACATTCCTACATGTGATGACCTCCCCTTTGAAAAATTCAAGGATGTATTTGGGAGCCACAGATACCATGACCATATTATTTGGAGGTCAGTTTTAAAAACGAATGCTTTTGCTTCTCTAAGAAGTTTGAACAACCAATGCCGCATTTCCTGATTTTTTAGTAGACGAAAATGGACCTGTAGCACAGGCAGTAATCACCTTATTAACCCTTAGCACGCTGGACATATAATGGGAAATTAACAGATTACATGCTATTAGGTAAAAAAAACTTTTTTTGAATTATTAAAAGTTCTATTTAATTCTGAGTTCTTAATGATGTATTTGAACCAAAAAATATTAAACTAATTATTTTTATAATTTTTATAATTTTTTTATTTTTCTACAGAATAACCATTAAAAATTAACTTACAGATATAAACATATTTGGCTAATGCAAGATATCAGTAAATGCCTTTCAACTAAACAATTACCTATAGGGTATTACAAAACTTACTAATATTACTAAATAGAAAGGAGCCAAAATATAATATATATCAACTTTTGAACAATAATTTATGTCTCTTGTTTTCTGTCGATGAAAAAGTTCAAAACACTCATCTGGATGCAAAGTTGGGTTGAACACACAAGTTTTACGAAAATAAATTGTTTCTTTCCTAAGTCCCTCTTTCAAACACATGACACATCTTGTACCTCGTTCCTTCTTTGATAAGATCCTCAAATCTTTCTTCAGGAGGTCCATGTGGTTTCCTACCGGGTTTCCTTTTTTTTTTTTGCTGTGGGAACTCTTTCTACAAACAGATCATTCACTAAGCTATTTCTATTGTTCTAGTAGAATGATCAAATGAATTGGGTAAGATAGTCCATCATTTATATTTTAAATTAGAAAGTTAGTACGGGTGTACTCACCGTATTCTGAGTACTGCTTACACTTGGTGTATAAGGTTGTGTACAATATCATCGTCCGTAACTATGTCATCGGGTTCACTATTAGGTGCAAATGAAGTTGAAAAAAAGGCATTCATTACTTCACTAACAGAAACATAAAAGCCAGGATCATCTTTTGCCATGTTTATAACTAATATTTACTAAAAAACAATAGATAATACAGTAAATAAAATTATTATTCATGAAATCATAAACAAAATATTAATCTTACAACAACAACAAAGTTCACTCACGTGAACATTAAACAACTATAGCTATCACAATGCGAACACAAAATACGACACAGTTAGCAGACACTGGCTCCTGCAGAGAAGTCCCGTCATACGTGCATTGCGTGGAACACGTAATGGCGTCTGGTGGCTATGACAACCAAAAGTGGATCGAGAACCATAAACATAGCTAAAGAGTTTATTTTCACCATACAAACATTGTCCCACATTGTAATGGACTTTAAAGAAACAACTAGGATTTCCATATACAAAATATTGTTAATACGTGATTTCCCGTAATACGTGTTGGTAGATATTTCAGACTTACGAGAAATCATGTTATATTTTAACTATTTAAACTATATTTGACGGTATTTGCTATATTATATTTGATGGTTTTGTGAAATCCATAAATTTGTATAAAGCCAGTAATCATGTCAGGCATTACGGGTGTGACTGTAGGAACCGATATGTACACTGTTGGATCACTTTCGATCATTTCCAACCCCCAAAACTGTGGGCACAATACTGTGCACAGGCTCCAACACCTGTTCACCGCGACACTCCCTGACCAAGGCAGAAGCGACTATCAGGCCAGCAACAGCACCTAAGTCTCTGGCAGAGCAAGCTCAAAGCAGCATCCTAGACCAGAGTTCATGAAACTCTGGCCGTTTCCGCACTCTCAATGTGCAATGGTTCTGACCAGTCGAAAATCCCTAAGAGAAGGTGTATGTGTTCATATGTAGAGAGATTGTGTTGTGTGTGTAGTAGTTAAGTGAGTGTTGATAATAGTGTGTATGTTTGATTGGGGTATAGCAAGGGATGCCACATCCCTCTCAGTCTGCTAGTCCGCACCCCCCAGCAGGTTACTGATATTTGTATCCACACTACATAATTACTTTTAATTTTATATAACATGTATTATAAAATTCATTTGACCTATACCTAAATAGCTTTCTACATTCTGCTCAGTTGTACATTTACATATGTTTTGCTCATTTAAAAAATTTTCACCAACTAATTTTTTTTCTGCAATTTAGTTGAAAAAATGGATTTTAAAAATGTATCACTGTTTTAGTATATTAATTTTTGTTTTAGTATCTTAAAAACTTTTTAAATTTTTTTATATTAGTCATAAAATTTCCAATTAAAAAATTAACAGCTGTATAAATATCACTACTGAATTTGTTACTTAGTTAAGGTTTTAAGTTTCTAAATGACTGTTGCTTTTCTACAGATAATACAAAAATATTTTGGAAAATTCATTTATGAATATATCATCATACATTATATACTTTTCTGTAACAGAATAAGGTATATCTAGTAGACTCTGTTTACATATTGAAAGTAAAGTTTCTCAATAAACCTGGTTGTGACAATTTTTATTTGTTTTATTTACTATATATAATACTGTGTAATATTTATTTTTCTAAAATGTAATCTAAAAATGTACAACAGTAAATTAAAGTGAGATCTTCCTTATATCTTAGACCAAATAGCTTAAACCTTCCTAATATTCACAATATTGTCTTCTGCTCAGTTAATAATATTGAAGTAACTAATTGCTATAAACACAAAGAGCACAAGGAAGTAAAGATATATAACAGCAGGTAAAATAGTTCTTTGAAATAAATTTTTCTAGTATTAAATTATTTAATTTAAACAATTTTTAATTTTCTAGGTCAGTGGCTATTCATCAAGCCTTTTACAACAGTTTGTCGAGAAAACTGAACAACTTTCTCGTAAGACAGTAAAGACATCTCCGATCAGCAAAACAAATGACCCTAAGAGTATTTTAAAATCAGATGCTCCTAAACGAAAACGAGGCCGTCCACCAAAAGTAAACATAACAAATTCGACAAACAATAGCGGCAAGTGCTCTATGCCTGAACTAGAAGCTTATATGCGATTGGATTGTTCTGTGTCAAATGTTTCACCAGATAGTGGAATCCAGTCTGTCGCCGGGTCTCCGTCACACCAGTCATGTTCCCCTGCTTCGAATCCTCCAGCTCATTCTCCAGCTCCACCTTCATTGGTAAAATCATCACCATTGCCAGCACCATCTCCACCATTACAAACAAGCTATGAAACCCTTTCCAGTACATCTACAAGTAAAGTTATTCATGCAAGGAATGCAGACCCAGTATTGTACCCACCACGTAAAAAGGTCTCTCTTTCTCGGCCATTGTTACAGACCAAGTCTAAAATTGAAAGCAATGTAAGTATATATTACTATATTTAATAATTTTTCTAAATCATATATAAAACAGAAATGTGTTGAATCTTATGAAATAAAACAATCATTTAACATTCAAACGAAAATCCAAGTTAAAATCTCTAGTAAAAAGTGAAAGTTATATATAAATAATATAAGCTCAATACTAGAGTACAATAAAAAAATCCATTAAACACAAGACCAGAACAGAAGTATTTATAATGTGTGTGTGTGTGTGTGTGAGTGTGTGTGTGTGTGTGTGTGTGTGTGTGTGTGTGGATATATTTGTTTTTTTAAAATTTTTGTTATATCACTGTTTTTTCTGAAGAACATTAGAATTTCAACAACCTTTAAGTTTCTTGTTAAGAAATGGTAAATCCGTTTCTTCTTGTGGATCAATAACACCGTCAACAGTTTCATTATGACTCGGGGATTTTACTCCACGACAAACTTGATGTTTTTTCTTTATTTTGTTCCATAATTTGGCTATACAGTACACACCTCCCTTGAATGTAATTTTTTTTCCTGAAAGCCTTCAATGCTCTTTTCAACTTTATTTTTTCCAAGAGAGATTGTAAAAGGTAACATCTGTAATTTTTTTTTCATACATTCCAAAACACGCTGATCCATCGGCTGGGTTAGGCTCGTAACATTTGCAAATAGGTATATAGCATTGATATCATCAGAGGACGGTTGATCTTCATCGAGGTGCGACGGTGCATTGTGTAACAGTAAAATAGCCTTCTGAGACTATTTCTTAGCTTTTAAAAACTTTTCAGTTTCAGAGCACAAACTCATTAAAAAACCACTCTATGAATAGTTCTCCATCCATCCAATCAGCACTTTAGTTCTTACACGAAACCAGCAATACTGATGTGGAAATATGTTTAAACGCCTGCAGCTTAGCTCACTCAAAGCTAGACTCAAGCTTTAACGGAAGCTCGAAAAATAGGGACTCGGAATTTCAAGACTACTGTATTTATTTGGCATGTTTTTCGTTATTAATGGTTATATGTAAATTTTTAATGACTTCATATTTCAAATTATTTACTCATTTCAATGATATACTGGTTAAATTTCTGTGTTTAAATATACTGTTTAAATTTTAAGATAGTAATATAAATATAGGTTTTTAAGAAAACCAATTCCGAATTTATCTTCCACTATAATCACTTATTTATCATAAATATGGTCACCTATAAGTTTTAAATTGTAGCATGTATTTAATTATTAATGAGTAAATTATATGTACGGAGATCTACAAATTCTAATGGTGAAATAAAACCACTAAATCAGATTGTTATACCTTAAGACAAAACAACCACACTTACCAAAAAATTATTAAAACTGGCAGCAAGATGTAAAAGTAATATAAAGGTGATCATCTGTCTCTACAGTGTGGGTTAGTGTTATCAGGAGATAAATATTACATATTTTCTTGGTGTATAAATTTTATAAAACATGGATGGGTTTGAAATGGATGGTGGACAGAAATATATTTAAATGAAAAAGATTTCAAACAAAACATTTTCTATTTAAAATCCATAAATATGATTATTTGATTTAGTTTTAAAACTTACTTTGACAATTGCTAACACAAAATAGTAAAATTTAAAAAAAAATACTTATTTGAAAAGTAAAATTCAGCTTTTTGTTAACAGAGTAAAAAAAATATTAAAATATTCCTAATTCCATTAGACTCTTGAAATCCATTATTAGTTTTCTGAAATTTTCCATGCAGAAAATTATCTTTCTATAAAGTAAGTATATATATGTTTTTATAAATTATCTTTATTTCCTTTGGTAAATAAATAAATAAATATTTCCTTCCTGTAATAAATAAATAAATAAAAATGCATTAAACTTACTAGATAATAATAATAATAATCAACTCTTGTTATTAATTAAAAATTTTAATTGACTAAAATCAGACATATAATATGACAGTCTTAACAATATGGGTTATAAAGTTTATTTATGACTTTTATTCTGGTTTTGTATTTAGTGGATTTTTGTTGTACTACAGTGGTTGAGTTTATATTATTTATGTACAACTTTTTTCTTTTACTAGAGAGTTAACTTAGATTTTAAATGTTAAAATAGTGCTTTAATTTACAAAATTTTGAATAAATATTAAAACAAAAAGTAACTATTAAACTATGAATTGATGACTATTAATTGTTTAAAAATGTTGTATTAACATATTAATTACGGTTTAATCTAGAAATTTGGAAAATTAATATCTATTCAAAGATATGTAAAATCTATAAATATTTTTCTGCAAATAATGTTTATACCTAAAAAAATATTTTGTAAGAAACAAAACATATTTGAAAGTGAATAGCTTATTCCATGAATATTAAAACACTTTAGACGCCAAACAAACTTCTGTAGTTATATATTGTCAAAACATTTCTAAAATTGAAGTTTTGTTTATGTTAAATTTTTAAAATTCTGTTTTGTTTATGATAACATACATTGTAGTAATATTGTATACATTTTTTATATTTGATAAACCAGTTTCAGAAATGTGTAATTGAAAATGATCTTGTTTCAGAAAATATCAAAACTCTACACATCCAATGCAGAAACATTTTTAGGAAGCGGAGGTAAACGAGGACCTGGTAGGCCTAAAGGTTCAGGTAGAAGAAAAAGGAAACGAGGATTGCTGCGTCCTGAGCTGTTGTTGAACAAAGATGATTTAAGGAATTCAGAAAATGTTTTAAAAGTCCCACCATTTTATGCGTTATCAAATTCACATCAGAAAACTGTAGTAAACATGGTGGAAAACAATGATGACATTCCAAGACTTCCAGGTATGATGATGCCCAGTAAACGTGGTCCGGGAAGACCAAAGAAGACACCACCAACTTTAGAGCCTATAATGCCACTCGGTGATAAATCCCTTTTTAAAGGAAAGAAACCATTTTGTTCTAGTTACAGTGGCAAAGGAAAAGACAGGGATGATGATAAAACATCAGGTTTTAGCACAAAAAGTAGTGGCAGCATGTTACATGATATTTGTGAGAGAGTGAGTAAAAGGCTAGACATACCTTTACCTACAGCAAGATTACCAAAACCATGGGGTGATCATGCTGTTCGAAGTGGACCATCAGGTATTAAAGACATTAAAAATATAACAGACTCAGTTAGACTACAGCATCATAAGTTTAGTGTTTCGTTAGAGAAAAGGAAAAATGGTAGGAGAAAGTTATTGGGATCTAGGATGCTGTCATTATCAAAGGGATTAATGAAAGTAAGACAACATAAACATAAAAAGAGGAAGAAAATGAGAGAGAAAATTTTATCCACAGATCCAAGATTTTTAAATGAGTTAGAGAGACTTGCTTTAGATTTTGCTAAACTATGCAGGATCAATGTTGATGGAACAACAGATAAAACAAGTGATAGTCCTCCATTATTGCCATCTATATTTAGGGTTAAACGTATTGTGAAAAAGAGAAAAGGAAGTGAAAGGTCAAAAACAAGTGACAGAGATTCTGGACCTGAGGTAGAAGTGGGAAAGGAGAAAACTCCAACAATTCATTCAAGTTCAAATGCTACTGTACCTGTTGTGAATGTTAAACGGAGGCCGAAGAAGAAGGAAGTAGAAACTCCTAAGGTAATATGTATTTTAATTTAAAACTTACTTCTTCGTGCAGGCGTCCAGCATAACTATAGCCGATGTCCATGATATATATATATATATATATATATATATATATATATATATATATATATATGATGCTATGGCCCACAGGTTCTTCTTAACTAGAATATCTTGCCACTTTGTCACAGTTGGTCTGAGGATGTCTTTTGTAGGTAATGGGTAAGGGCAGTTCAGCAGGATGTGTTCAATTGTTTCGCTCTCCACACCGCAGAGTGCACACAATGAAGACTCTGTGAGATTAAAACGAAATAGGTACTCCTGTGTCACCAGATGGCCGGTTGTTGCTCTGGCAGCAAAAGATGCTGTTGATCGTGCTACTTTCCTATATTTGTCCTCCACTGGAGGTTCTGGTTGGAGCTGGTAAAGGTGTCGACCAGTAGACTCTTTTTCCCAATTTTCACACCAAAGTTTTCGGAAAACTTCCCTGCTTACACTTTTGTAATGTAGCAGGGAGTGTTTGCCTTCATCTGTAGGTCCCATGGTTGGGGCTATTTTTGCAATTTGGTCAGCCTTTTCGTTTCCGGGTACTCCGCAATGGGCAGGTACCCATTGAAGAGTTAATTCCTTCCCGCAGTCCACTAGTTCTAGGATGGTTTTTCTTATTTCTGATATTCGAAACAAGTATGAACTTGTAGAATTACTTAAAATGACTGAAGGGTGGCTTTCGAATCCGATAGGATGCATATTTTTGAATTGCCCTTTAAATACACACAGCTAGTCAGAGCTGCACTTATAGCCAAAAGCTCAGTATCCATGCTGGAATTGGAATTGGCTGCGATGTAAAAATAGTCTCCGTACGATTCATTATAGTAGCCTGCCCCCGATAAGCTCTTCTCCTGGTCGAGCAAGCCATCTGTGAATATTTGTATGTGATTTTTTAATTTTAATTTAAAAAGATTCATTAATTTTGTTAATGCTTTTTGATATATTCTCAGATTTATTCTTCACTCATGATTAGTGTTATAATAGAATTAAAAAATATATCAGTTTTATTCGATTTTGTGAATATAGTAACAAATTAAGAAAAGTATTTTAAATTAATATATGTCAACTTACACAAAAAAATAAAGTCTTCACAAGCCTTGCATAAAAATGTAAATGTTTCTGATTATGAAACTTAATTTAAATGATGTAATATTTAAATTTCTTGTACTCAAGTCTGTATTGGTTCAGTTTGCCTTTAAATACTGTACTATCTGAATCATTGCTTGTAATAATTTTTTTTTTTTTGTAAAGAAATTTTGAAAGTATTCCTATTGTTTTCATTTGTGGTTAGAATTTTCTATTTTTTTCTGCTGGAGTGAACCACTTTATTTTGACTCCTGTTACAAAAATGCAAACCATAATTCCCCCATAGAAACAAAAATTAATTTGAGTCTTTCTTTAATTTTCATTATTTTTACTAGTGAATTCATAATTTCTATTCTCTTAATCATTCCATACCCAAGACAAAGTAATGAAAGAAATGTTATTTGAAAGTATTTAATGAAGGTGCATTTTTCTTTCATTAACGGATTTTCTAATTTATGGTTCTTAGTGTTTTTTTAGCGTTGATCTTTTTCTTTGTCAATGTGTTGGTCACTCAAATAGTTGTTTTTATCCATTCTCAGAACTTATCTAATTTACTGTGATTGTTTCTTTTCTGTTTTCTCTATAATGGTCTTCTGTAGTACCATTACTTACCCCATATAATTGTTTGTCTTATGTTCTAAATTGCAAATCCTAGTTAGTTGATCTTTCTGTGGCATCCATCCACGGAGAAATTTGTTTTTTCTCCGTTGCCATATATACCCCACGTTATAATGTAGCATACTTTTTATCTGAACCATATATTATGATGTTGCTTCTTAGTCTTTTCAGTCCATAGTACAGTCTGGGTACTTACAAGTTTTCTGGTCATGTGTAATTTGATTGTGGTCTTCACCCTCACACATAAAATTACTCTGAAATATCTCTGCCATTATATCAATATCACATGTTAATTCTTTTAACTTGCCTCCAACATTCATGTATTTTTTTAAAAAGTAGAGTTGATTAAAAATTGTAATATATAGTTCTATGTTCCCTTAAAAGTACAACAATAATGACAGTTGTAACCAAGATTCATTGTTATTAAGTTTATTCTTACAAAACAGTTGTACTCTGAATCTGTTTGTTAAGATATTTAACTTGTATTTTGTAAATAATTAAAAAATATATAAATTGAATTGCTATGTAAGAAATATTTATTAATTATATTTTTTTTTCCAGAACCGAGAAAGACCAGAAGCAAACAATGAGCAGCGATTGCCACTGAAAAAAAGACACTATCACATATCCACTCCTCCTGCTCAAACAGACTCGGATATATCAACAAAACCAGAAATTACTTTAGAGTCTATAAAAACTAGTGCAAAATCTATTGTCTCACCAGTAAGTGAAAAAGCAACTGAAAAGACCCACACAAGCACTGGTGGCAAAGGTGGAAAAGATGTATTAAAAAATTTGAGTGTAAACGTTGGAACAAAAATAAGCAGTGTAGTAAAAACGGAAACAAAAACAAAAATTGATACACACAGAGATTCAATAGATGAAGCAATTGAAGCAACAATTACACGGTATTCAACAACTGAACCAAGAACAGTGATTGTAACACCGAAGAAAAGACATAGAATGGAGATGGAAAGAAAAATAAATTCAGTCCCTGTAATAAAAAATTTGATATGCAAATTAGAAAGTTGTAATGCTCTTGTTAGTCCTCAACCTAATAAAAGAGTTGGCTCGAGAAGTTCAAGTACAAACAATCAAACTGTACAAAGGTCATCCTCACCCAGTCCAGTTATTCCAGCACAGCCAAGTAAACGCGTAGGCTCTAGGAGTGTAAGCATTAGCAAAACCAGCGACAATTCGGGACAGCCTATAAGTAATTCTGTTGCACCCAGGAAAAGATCTGGCTCTCGTAGTTCAACCAATACTGAGACGTCAACAGCAATAACAACTCCAGCACCTCAGCCAACAAAACGGACTGTTACACGAAGTACAGATACAACAGTTTCTCAGCCACCTTTGACAGCTACTACAATTTCAGTAACAAATTTCACTAAACGAACATCTCGTGTTTCTAATCAAGAAATAGTGACAAATGTTGTATCAGCTGTTTCAACAGTACCAACACCTACTATAGTTAGTAAGAGAATTGCAGCAAGAGTAGCAGCAAACCAGGCAGAAGTGAGCTTAGAAGATAAACCTCTTAGTAAAAGAATCCCTTCTCGAGCAACTTCAAATAGTTCTGAAAGTAAAATACCAACTGTGGAAGATAAAAGTACTAAAAGACAAGCACCACCTCGATTACTTCCAAACCAAACTCAGACTACAAACTCAGAAGAAAAATCTAATAAACGACAAGTACCTCCTCGTTTAGTTCCACATACAGATGCAGTAACAGTAGATAATACATTAAAACCTCTTCTTCAACATGTAGGAATGCTAAGTACCCGTTCTGCGGCAAAAAATCTCTCTGCAAATTTAATCACTCCTATTCCTCCCCCAACAGAAAATTCTTCACCAAAATCTCCTAGATCAAAAGTAAATAAACCACCGGCAGGGGTTTTTGAACCGTCTTCGAAATCAGATGAAATTATGAACATTGTGGCTATACCGACTTCACCAATTAAGTGCGTTGCTGCCGTTCTGAGTAAAATATCAGATAGACTAAAAGGAATTGAGAAGGAACCAGATTTATTTGATAAACCATTAGTGAAAGTAGAGGAATCTCACAATGGTCGAAATAGACCTAAAAGAGGAAGTGAATGTCTAAGTGAAGAAGAAAAAAAATTGAAAAAACGCAAAGTTATCCGAGATATCCGTGTTCATGTAACAAAACTAACACCTTCCGATTTGATATTGAAGAAAGTTATTGGAACAGTTAAAGCTAAAGTTCGTAGAAGAAAAACAATAAATAGAACTGGTTTCCCTGTAAAAAAGAAAAAGAAAAAGAGACCTTTTGAACCGTTAAGTTTGTTGCCAAACAGTGAAAACATACTGAATATAATATCAGAAGATTTAACAAAGGTTAAAGATGTACCTTTGACAACACAAGAAGTTAAAGTTGAGAAAGTTCCAGAAACTAAAACTGAAAAGCAAGAAGAAACTAAAATAAGAGAAGATGAGTGTGAGGAACCAGAAAAACCAAGTAAAATATTAAAGAAAATAGAACCAATTAAAACAGAAAAATTACAGAAGACTGAGATCATTGAAAAATGTGATAAATATAAACTAGAAGTTAGGAAAAGTAGTCGAAGGCTGATGGAGTTAAGGAAAAGAACAGAAGCATTGAAAAGGAGAAAAAGAAAACATAATGGATCATTATTAAGATCTAGGCTTGCTCCCCGAGACAGGTCACCAGCTTTAATCAATGAGGGACAGGCACAAAGTGCTGTAGATACTACTACTCAACCAGAACTACGACTCCAGCCTGTAAAGAGACTCAGGAAGACCCGAGAGGAGGCAATAGATAGAGAAGATAGGTGAGTTTGGTTTTAAGGTTTAATTCAATCTTTATACAAAGATAGGTGAGTTTGGTTTTAAGGTTTAATTCAGTCTTTATACAAGAAAATATATTATATCAAACCATAGAAATGTTGAAGCTAAATTATTTATTTTTTCAATGTATTTTGAATCTTAATTCTCAACAATTCCCTTTGGTGATTTGGTTCTATATTCAGTTTAAAACAGATTATTTAAATGAATAAAGCACCTTTTCTGTTGAACGCCAGTAAAGTATGTCTTAGAGTTTTATGTTGATAATCGTGCGACTATTAAAAGTTAGTAACTCAGTTATGCGATGAATTAGTTGAATCTATTTAAATATTCAATAAATTGCGTTAGAAATATTTTGTTTAGAAATTAATAATGTATTATTTACAATAATTAATACAGGATATACTATAATGTATTTAGAAATAGATAGGACATTTATCTGTTTAATATCATAAGTTTATGCTGTTCCTAGCATTGCCATATTTTTTGTCTTGCCTTGGATAATTTCTGTTGGTTAGAAACAGTGCTGTCTATATACTTTGAAGTTGATTATTTGAAATTTTCGAAGTGAGTAAACAGGAAAGAATATGACAATATTAGGAATGATAGAAGCCATGAATACTCATTGTTTTTATGTAGAACTTAACAGAAATATAAAATATTATTTGGTTTCATCTTCAACTACTAGATTACACTTAAATACTGAGGTATAGGAAAGTGTTTAAGAAATATAGAATATAAGAATTTCATATTGTCATATTTTTTCATTGTATTTTTTTTTATAGGAGAAGAATTTAAGCAAAACTAATTTGTATTCTATTAGTATTAGAAATGTTAAATATAATTTTGTTCTTCTAATAGAGGTCTTTGTAATTGGTAATTGCTTTTTTGTTCTAGATTTTTAGTACAAAGTCTGGCTATTAAATAAAAAGAGTGTGCATGTAGAAGGCTTTTTAGAAGGGTAGAAGAGAGAAATGAATTCAGTGTAGGATAGATAGAAATTTCTGTTCCAGTTCAGTAAACACATTTTATCACTGAATTAGTATGTTTTCTATAGAGGTTAGAAAAGAACATGTTTTTTTTCTTGTGGCGATATTTGTATTTGACTCGAACTATGTTCCTTTTAAGGGAGACTCGATTTTCGGAAACAGGAAGAAGTCACAGGGCGGTAAATCAGGTGAGTACGGCTCTGTAGTGCCTCTAAAAGTTGAATAAAGTTTCAGACAGCGTGTTATGAGTAGGTGTATTGTCCAGGTGCAAGATCCACAACGTTTTTGCCAGAGATTTTTCACGTTAAATTTATCATGTAAAATTTTCATGATGTGGACGGTTTTTTTATTGAAGTTTACAGTCTCAGCAATCATTCGAATGCTCATACGATGATCCCTGTGTACAGTTATATTGATTTGGGTCATTATTTGGAGAGGTGAAATAGAGACAAGTTGACCTGCATGTCGACCATCTTCAGTGCTCTCTCGGTCTTCAGAAAATCATTTATATCATATGTAAACACCAGCACAAGATAGTGAACCTCACCATAGGCCTCTTTCAACAACTCATTGCACTCAGATAGAGGTGTTTTTAAAATTTTACTAGAAATTTGACATTGATCTGTCAGGTGTTTTTCGTCATACATTGTTATCTGCACAAGAAAAAAAAAAACAGGTTCTAACCTGTATTGAAAAAATATTACAGCAAAAATAAGGGTTTTCATAGTGGAATAGTAAACATTTCCAGCTATCCAATGCTGCATTTATTTCGCTCTACCCTTCTAAGACACCTTCTGGATGCTCATTTTCATTATTTAATAACCAGAATTCATACAAAATTAAAAATTTTAATATATTTTCATTTATACTCTTAATCTTGTGGACATGTTGAATGGTAGATTTTACATTCCAAATGAAGCCATTTTTTTCCTCTCCAGTACATCACCACTTCCTGTACAGTCTATTAGTATCAACCCTTTTTAGTCCCCCATACTCAATATATTTTTTATGTAAATATTATCATACACAAGACTTGCAATAAAATGTTAATGTTACAGTGATGCAGATTCTACTAAGTCTCGGAAGAAACCTCCACCAAGATGGCGGAAAAAATACCTGAGTGCAGGGCTCTTCTCGGATTGTTACAAGGAAGATGAGTATGTTATCTTGAATATCTTACTTAAAAAAAAGCTTTTTTTGTTAGAAAGTTGGATGTAGGGTTACTAATTTTAGAAATTAGACTTTTAACCGTCTTAAAATAAATTTTTGAAACTAAAAATATTTTCTTTATTCAAAAAGTTATTAAAAAATTTTGTTCTAACAAAATCTTGATTGTTTTTTTAAAAGTTACCTACTGTATAGTTTTTTTTTTTTTTTTTTTTTTAATTTTGAGGGTAGAGATCTGCGTTTATAGCAGTGGTGATGGTCTGTTCAATAAATACATTAACTGAGGCTACAAAAACTCTATTTTACAAATTTTTGGCTGCATCAATTTTATTCCTTTTACAATACCCTTTCTTCATTGGTATGTATTTCTTTTATCTTATTTTTCAAATAGCCGTTAGAGCTTTTTAGTTTTCCTGTGGTTTTTTGTGTTGATATTTTTTTATCTTCGTAGTGTTGTTTCCTCAACAACATTTTACGTTTTGGGAAAAATTAATATCTTTTTATAGGCAATCTGGAAGCGAGATCTTACAAATAAGGGAGGTAATCAAGGATGGCGATAAAGTTTTTTCCCCAGTAACTTATAAACAATCAGTGATGAAGAATGAGTCACCTTGATGAGTGCTTCAAGAACTATGACATACGAAGCAATGTGCAAGGTGTTAGGAATTTGCACATAACAAAAAACCAATGCCAAGACTGATTTTTGATGCGATTTTTCTTGTTTTTTTCAGAGATTTTTTTTCTTTGATTTGCAATTTTTCTTCAAGAACATAATTGTAAAATTATGATTAAACATAGTTAGGAGTCCATCATTGTTTCCACTGAATTTTTCCAGTTTATACTTTCCCAACTTTTGATCCAACTTCAGTAACTTTTACTCAGAGTTTCTTTTAATCTAAATGTTCAGTGTTAAGATTGTGTATGGTGTTGAATAAAGTCAATTTCATTCATCAGTAACTTTCATACAGTGTTTTGGCAATTAATAAAGGTAAAAGACATCAGACGATCAACAGATGAGAGTGTTTTCATCAACACAGGAGATTGAATGTTGTCCTGGCCTTGCATCATCCTTGATATCTTCACAGTCATCTTTATAATACTTTATTCACCTAAAAAATATGTTAAAAAAAAACTATTACACTAACACAGCCCTCAACACACCATTAGTCATTTGTTGAGCCTTTCCCAAAGTTTACCAAAAATTCAATTTTGTTGTTGCTCAAAGGTTTAATCTCCATTTTTATGAGCAGTGTAAACAAACAACAGAAATAAACATGATTGGCACAGTACACACAGCTTGACATTTAGATGAGTACTCATTCATTGGTTCTCAGGCTAGGTGTGCGGTATTGGACAGGAATACACACTGCGTCCTAACTATGCTATTGGATAAGTTTTTATATTTATTGGGCATACTTTTTATATGATGTAAAAATTTACTTGAAATTGCTTGAAATAGTTTTACTTATATATATTTCTTTTCTTATTCAAAACTAAATATAAGTAATTGATTTGTAAGGTTCAGGACTGTTTAGAAAAAAGATAAATTGAGACAATTCAATTTTTTACTTTTTTTTATTAAAATTTTGCTTTGACAAAAATATTTTGTTTTTTCATTAAAACACAAAATTGTATATTTTATACTTATCTTGATTTTAATGCATTATCTTTCCCTTAGACCCTTTCTTGCCTCCTGATATTTTTTCAGATAGTTTTGAAAATGTGTGATAGTTTAGTTTAATATAAACTTACTTGTTTTAATTTTGTTGTTCATAAATGTAGGTTGGTGTACAAAATAAATAATACTGTGTTTTGTACTTTAATTGCAATACCTAATGATAAATTATTTGTTTTGGTACTTGTTTGAGATTTAATGCATTATGTAATAGACTGAACAACTCACTTTTATAAAAATACATACTAAATTATTAAGGTATGTCTGTTATTCTCCAACATCACACAAATCTATCCTTACTACTGATAGTGGTACCATTTTTATTGTGAATAGTTTCTCTTAGTGTAGAAAATAAGAGAAAAACTAAAAGTAAACTATGCTAAACATCATCCATTTTGAACATCTGCCTTTAAAACACATATCACAGCTGTAGAAAAAACATACTTTAATGACAAAAGATTGTTTGTAAGAAGCTGTTCAATTTTTGACACAATTATATAAACAAGTTTATATAATAATAATAAATATATGATTTAAAAATGTAGTCTTTCTGGTATTACTTTAATAAAAAAAAAATAAAATTTTTTTTTTCTTTTTTCCAGGCGAAAAACCTATTGAGGTTATCATCGCCTAAGGTATCACTTTATACAGGGTGTCTAGTGACAGGGAAAACCAGGAAAACCTGGAAAAGTCAGGGAATTTTAAGATTCTGGAAAATTCAGGGAAAAGTCAGGGAAAATTTTAAAAAATCGGGAAAATATTTATTTTGATTAGAAACAAAACTAGTGGCCATTGCTCTCGAATATTTGGTATTGTAAGCCAGCGGTTTAGGGGCAGGGCAGTCAGGAAATAACACTTCTTTATTTAGATGCCCATTATTTATTTGATAAGCCCGTTGCTATGACCTCAGGACTTATGTCAATAAATATTAAACGTGTCGAGTTGGTACAGCTGGGAGGTTTTAGCCTGGACCGTGGCCTTGGGGTGCGCAGTGGTTCTGTTATCATATGGACAGGTGGGGATAACAGATAACTCAGTCTGTTTCTGACCACACAGAACGCTGTGTAAACATTCGTAGCCAGCTATTTGTCTAGACTCGTGATAGTATGTGTTTTATTTGACGGTGATTATTTTTACACTGTTTATTTCAACATGGAAGGTTCCGGTTTTCATTGCCGTAGCGGGCAATCACGTCATGCAGATGTCGTCATTACCTTCCCTCCTTCCTTAGGATAAATATAAACTGAAAAATGAAGTGACAGAAGCAGAGATTATATGGTGCGTGAATTTAGTAATGTAACACTTCTTTACGCAATGCAGAAGGTAGTGTGTGCCTCTTTCCAAGGATGTTCCCTGATAGCACGATTGCACAGAACATAAGATTGCGGAAAGATAAAATTTCCTATAGTGTTTTATTCGGTTTATCAAATTATATTAAAGATCTGTTACTGACATCATTAAATTCAAATTCTAACTATGTAATTGGCTTTGATGAAAGTTTAAACAAAATATCACAAAGAGCCCAAATGGATTTGAGTGTTAGGTATTGGGATGCAGAGACGGATGAAGTGAAAGCTCGATATTTTGGTTCTGTGTTCCTTACAGACGCAAAAGCAAAAGAGTTAATCAATTAGTTCTTAAAAGGTGTTCAAAGTCTGGATTTATCCAAGATCCTTCAGATATCAATGGATGGGCCCAATGTAAACTGGGCTTTCTATAGACAGAAAATGACCGAGAAAGATAGAAGAGCAGCTGAGAAGAGGAAAAATAATATTCAGCTGAAGGAACTGGAAGCTAAAAAAGCAAAAGTGATGTCAGTTGCTACAAAAGAAATAGAACTTATATCTGAAGAGATAGAAAAACTAAAGCAAAAAAGCTAAGACAAGACAGTTGTATAAATTTGTTTATATTCTAAGTGTTATAAATATAGTGTAAATACAATTTAGAAAAGTCAGGGAAAACTCAGGGAATTTCTTCAAGCTATTTTACTAGACACCCTGGAAAAGTCAGGGAAAACTCAGGGAATTTCTTCAAGCTTACTAGACACCCTGTTATAAATCTGCATTTTTTGTATTCCATTAACATTGTTTAGTTTGCAAAATATGTTGTCCTGACAAGTGTGTAAAAAAGTAAAAATTTGAAAGATAACAAATATCAACAAATTAGAGGTCAGGGCATGGAACTTTTATAAGTTACAAAGATATGTACATAATAAATAGAAATACTTAACTATAAAAGCACCAAGTTGAATCTATAGACCGAAAACTTAGTGTTTTTTCTATTAAAAGTTAAGAATAATTTTAATTTACTAGTTGGAGTAACTATTATTTTTTCAGTAAGTTTTTTGTTAAATTTTATGATATTCCATTACTTTTTATAACATTTTTCTTGATAGATTTTTTCTAGAGTTTACTATAGCTTTTCCCTATTGTATGGTGCTGCATAATTTATTTGGAAAATTTGTCAACAATAATTGTTATTTTTATAATAGCATTAACCCATTCGCTTACAATGACGGCGATCCGCCGTCGCGACCCAGTGTGCCATTCTGTGAAGCGACGGTGAATCGCCGTCCTCCAATATAACTCATTTGTGTCGAGTTAGTTCTCAGTAAATCCAATAGATCGCATATGCGTCTTATTTTACAGGCTTTGGGCTTTCCAATGGTAGTATTTTTATCTTCTTTGGACTGTCTGTTCTTTTAATATTTACGTTTTATCTGGCGACCGATCAGCTGACATTGTCTGTGATGTTGTGTTTACGTTGTAGTTGTGTGGGATATGTTTATAACCTAACCAAATTGTATTTAATTTGTTACTTGTGTTCTTTTTAAGTTAAAAATGAGTGGATTTAATATTTTATTTGTTGATGAAAGTGAGAAGGAGTTGAAAGATTGTGAAATTGAAAGAATTATTGGAGAATGGGACAGTGATTTGTTTGAGGAAACATTTGAGAGTGATAATGAAATAAGACAGTTGAACATTGAATCTTAAATAGATGTAGATGTAAGTAATGCATAAAAAAAATCATAATAGACTGTAATATAACTGTCTGTAATATAACTGTTCACCACATCATGAAAAATGTAATCTGCCTTGTTCTGCAATAAGTGATAAGTTGCAACTTGAGCAGCCCTCTTGTAATTATGTTAGGCCTAGGACTCCACTAGATGTAAATAATGTAATTTCTGATATAAATGTCCAAGATAGGCCTGTATTACCATCTAATTCAGATGATGAAAGCTCACAGAATTCCAATCTGATTGAGCTACTCGATCAAATCTATCTTGATGGAATAATTGCTCCTCTGTCTCCTACTGCTAGTGAGGAGGATGATGCCCCTAGTTTTCTTGATCCTTGTCCTAGGCCTATTAGAGTTAGTACTAGAGATAGGGGTAAACCAAGAAGGGGTAGGCCTAAAGAAAAAATTCCATGTTCCAAACCACCTAAGCCCACTAAAAGGCCAAAGAACCAGTCGGTGGAGTGTGGACTGTGCCTCGTCGCATTTCACCTACCAGAATGTTTCAAAGTATACAACACAAAAGTTAACTTTTCTTAACTTTTGTGAAATTGAAACATATTCTTTGCACCCTGAAATATATTTTGGAGTATTTCCAAAGGTAATTTATGCTTTTACTTTAGGATAATTGAAATAAAAAAAATAAAGTTTGATATTTTTCCTTGAAACATTTTAGTTGTTTACATATTATTAAATTATAAAAGAAAAGATATTATAAATATTAGTATATATTTTGAAAGTAAATGTATTTATGAATAAAAAAATAACAATAGGTTCCATAAGAAACATAAATATGAACTAAAAAAAAGTAATCAACAAAAACCTTTAAAAATGGTCTAAAAAATTAGTTTTTTATGGCTCAGTCGATGTAAAAAAAATTGTAAGCGAATGGGTTAAAGATTATTGTAAAAAACACATGCTTATAACAATGAAATTGTTTATTGAAAGTATCAGTGTTCAGTTACAACAGTGTATATAGTTTGGATAATAATGTATTTCCAGAAGATTGTAAATACTGAAATATTCATTTGATACTGAAGTTCGAACTTTGTTTAAAGATGTGTAAAATACAACATGATATATGTATATATATTCATATTCAATTCATATTCATATTCGGCCTTTGATTCAGTGTTAGCAGAGTCTTTCACGCAAGAGGAAGTAGTTTGAGTTCAATCTTGTAATGTTTTGTGCTTGGTCAGTTTCCAATAATTTATTAATCCTAATGGGATATTGGATGTCAGGAAATTATATTTAATGTGGATCTGTACAAAGGAACAGTTTTAACAATAAAAATGTTTTGCATTAAAATCTTTCGACCAATAAACAATTTTGAAAAGTTGATATGCTGTAACTTTTTCTAAGAAGGTGAACTATGAACTGAACCGTGTAATTATGATGTTTTTCATTTTCTTAATTTGAAGCAATTTTTGAAAAGCCAAATTTTGATTAAATTGAATGACATTTTAACTAAAGTTATTTGTTTCGTAGAAAAATATTTGACAAATAATTTGCCACATTTGCTCCTACAGTAAAACATCATAAAATACCATATTAAACTGAAACTCGCTTATAACAGACTGCATGTTGAAGGTAGATCAAACCATCCACCAGTGACATAAACAGGTGCTACACAGTTCTTCATAGCTGCTGACATGGCTGTTTATATTTTCTCTTAAGTGGCAAAAAATTATCCACAAGAACTGTAAATAGTGTAAACATATCAGTAATATTTATAATATGATTTATTAAGTATTGACAAAGTATATTAAGAGTCACTGACTTGAAACATGACTTCTGTTTCTAAAAACAAAAACAAATATCAGTCTAAAGACATTCTAAGAAAAAACAAACTTTTAGGACTGTTATTGAATTGTACTGTGGTTGCATTGAATGTGTTAACTGATTCTAATTGATATGTAATTATTTAAAGAACTACATGAAACTATTCACTTAGTATGCTAACATGTTTCAAAATCGTCATTTCATTGACGGAGCCTAATCTGGTACTGGCGGCATTCACTCAAAGTTACAGTCGTGTGTGACTTATGGGTGTGTAGTAGGCATCTTGTGTACAATGTATTAGAAAAGGGTGTTTGATTCGAAGTGTGTATGTAGAAAAATTTGAAATATACAAACAAAAAACATTTTAAATGACCACATACATTTCAAATTTAACACCCTGTTCTAATACATAGTACACAAACTGCCTATCCCACACTTCTACTACCCATAAATCATACGCCTATAACATTAAGTGAATTCCGGTTCTAGCGGTTTGAGCTTTATCAATCAAATGACGGTTTAAAAACGCGTTAGCATAGTAAGTTAATAGTTTTCACTTAGTTCTTAAAATAATTACTTACGATTTAATCAGTGAAAGCAAGATGATTACAACAAATAACCAACGATTTTTATTGCTGTAACTAAAACCTAACAATGTTTGTCACCAGTTCATTTCTTTTTATTAACTCTTTAAAGTCTTTCCTTCGTTTTATTTGCATTTTAACCACATTGATGGCTTTTTGCTTTTGAACGGACTTTCATTAAAACGGACCGCTCCCAGCTCCAATTAGTCCGTTATAATGATGTTCTACTATATATGTATGTTTACAACAATATGTATTGTGAGCGATTTATTTGCAGGCCCAGAAGACACACAGATGTAGGCAAGTCACGAATGTTGTACAACCCCGGGGAACACAGGCATGGCCTTTTGCCGCCTCCTTACTACTGCGGCAAGTGGGTGCGCCAGAGAAGGGTCAACTTTCAGTTACCGCATGATCTTTGGTATTATTAATTATCGTTTGTTGATCCAGTCGTCAAATCTTTTGTACCTTTCTTTTTATTATTATAAGGATTTTGAGAGTAACAAAAATAAAGTAGAAATTTATAGTCTGTATTCTATAACAACAGTTTCTCATGAAAATTTGAAAATGATTTTTTTTTCAATTTAGCCTGTCAATCTTCTTCATTTAAATAATTGGAAAAAATGGAGTGTGTGAAACAGTGTATGTAGTTTCTGGTCGAGTTCTTTACTCACTTTTCCGGCCTGTTAAAATTATTCACCTTATAAAATTATATTTGTATAATTATTGATTGAGGTTTTGGAGTGGTTAAACATTTATTTAACAAAACATGCATTTGGTAAATATATTTTGTTTTTACTGTGAAAACCATGTTCAACAGATTTGAAAAATATATGACTACAGCTGATGAGAAATTTTAATCCATTTATCCATGCCAGACCATATTGTTGCAGGATTGAAAAAATGCTGTATTGGAAGTATGTCCTTAAGAAAAAAGTATATAATAAATAGCTAATTTCCTAGTGCAAAATCTGGAGTCCCAGGAGATGAAACAAATTCTGACCAAAATCAAGTGGTATTTATTGTAATTGGCTTTGTGCAACCAAATATTGTGATGAAAGAAACAAAACTTTTGAGCATAAATATTCCCTGATGTTTGTTTTTAATCACTACCTTTTAATTGCAGAGTCATGTTCCAGGAAAGGAACCAGAAACATATCTTAATTTTTTATCCTAAACGCATTTATTTGGTTTTGATTTTGTTTTTCTGGGAAAACTTGTGTCTTTACTACATATTTTGGTTCTCTTAACAAACATTTTTAATCGTCAGATAGAACATGATTGGTAGATCAGTTAATATTTGTTGTAAGCTTTGAGGAATGCCAACATATCCATAAGGTGTTTTCTTTGATCTGTTAATTAAGATACTCATGTGGTACTAAACTTGTAGCTTAGTTATTTTTTAAAAATCTCATACATAAAATTTTGTAATATTGGGAGAGCAGTGAAGTTAGAGCTCCATAATTGTCTTCAAATATTTTGTGAATTTTCACTGACCATCATCATCACAAATATTTGCATCATCAATTTTAACATATTTCATCTCTCTTATCTCAGTATTCTGTCCCGTTACAGCTTACAAAGTGGTTAAATAATTTCAATAAGTTTTTTTGTGTGATCTAATTAATGAATTCAATTCACAACTGGAAGAGAATGTTCTCTTATAGAAAACATTTTGGAAAATCCCATTCATCATTGTAGAGTTGGTATAGTTTGCACGCTACTATAGGTGGATGTATATTGAATGGGGGGGAGGGGAGGACACTATTGATACCAATAGGGTAGCTCTAGGCCTAAATTCCACCATGCCAAATCAAACTGCAAATTCTTGAGTTAAGGTACTCATTAAAATAATATTATAAGTTTTGTTAATATTATACTCCCGTTTGATCATAAATGGGAAACAATTGTTTATAAGACAAAATTTATTTTTGTCTAAAATTTAGTATTTTATGGTTACAGTACTGTTATAAAATTAAAGTTTTTAAATACAGAATCTATTTTTTTTTTAATAGCTCATTTTCAAATTCAGTTTTAGGTGTAAAATATAAACAGTTAGATACCCCAGTTTTGATTTTATTTGAACAATTTGGCTTTCAGAAATTGTTTATTGATATACATCATTATAAGCAAGTTGAACTAGAAAAAAAATAGAGATATCTTGTTTAAAAAGAAAACAAAAATATGAATATATTAATAAACAGAAGCTCATATCCAACAGGCTATTGAATTTAAATGTTTTGACAAATAAATAGTTCCAACATTCATGAGAAAAACATCTGGAATTACATGTTTCTCCTAACATTTAGATTTTAAAGCAAAATTTAACAAATAGGAAATATAGCTTAGTTTAACAAAAAGGAAATGTATTTGCTGATTAAGGTATATGCAAGAAACAACAGTTATTACAGCTCCAAACTTGAGACTTAATTGCAGCTACACTATAAGCAAGGAGAGTTGCATATCGAACAAAAAGAATAGTTATAAATAGAAATCAAGTGAAAATCTTGAGATAAATTTTACATCTATTCAGGTTAATATTTGTCATGGGTGTCACAAACATGAATTGAGAATATCTGGAAAAACTACTTACACTTTTGTATAGATTAAGCTGTATCTCGTGGACAGGTCAAGAAATGTGTTTATATCTGTTCAAAGTCAAAAGATAAAAAAGAGATTTGGATCATGACAGTGAAAAAACCCTGTAATTATACTGTTTTGTTTTATTAAAGAAGATATTCAGGAATGTGGGACACAAGGGCTTTCGGGAAACCTAAAAGGAATACAGAAAGAGGATAGATTGGATGAATGTAACAGTAGATGATCAATTAAAGATATTACAGACCAACACATTCGTAGTTAGATTTTTCCACTGTTAGATTTAAATACTTAAAATTATTTCTAGGCCAAAGAATAGATTCAATTGGTGTATACATATGAAACAGTGTTATGAATAATTTGTTTCTTGGCAGAAATTCTACGAAGAATAGTTTGAATTAATAAATGATTTTAATCGTTATTAAAATCCGTCCCAATGTATACCTTGTTATAAAAAGTATTACTAGACTAGATTTTTTAGTTTCAAGGTAAATGGTTTTGTTTATAACATTTTTGGTTTTACTTCAGGTGGCTACATATGAACAAACAACTTCCAGGCAGAGACAATGTGCCATCTTGGAACTACAAGAAGATAAGAACAAGTAAGTTCATTTTTGTGAACGTTTCATTGCCTTTCACACTGTTTGTAAATAAAATGCATGTGGATGAACTTGTACACTCAACCTTATTGAAATAAGACCATGTTGAAAAATTATAAATAATAATACAAATCCTTTGTTAAAATCATTAAGAAATAATAGTTACAGAAACAGAGACCAACAATTTGTATAAATCGTAATTGTTTTGTTGAAATGCCCAAGATTACTTTCCTTTCGTCTATTTAAGGCATTTCTAATAACAAGTCTCTCTTAAGTCTTTTAATGGCTTAAGACATGCAAGCATTACCCCAAAAAGACGATCAAGTGACAGAAAGGTCATTCACACTGCTCCACAAAAATCCACATAGCACTGCATTCATATCCAATCATACTCTCTACCACACCCTTTAGTGCCACTTGTAAATTTGAAAAAAATATTCGTTTATTTTTAACTCTGCTTGCGTTTTAAAGTTAACTTTGAATTTTAACAATTTTCATCATATTGTAATATGAAGATAAAAATTTTTCAATACTTTGTCATATTAGGAATTTCTTTCACTTGTTGATTTTTTCTGTGTATAAAACAGCTGTATTAAATTTTACTAAAGTGATAAGGTAGAAATTCACTACGGTTTCAAAAATTTGTAATGTTTTAAAATCATATAAAATTTTTTTTAGTATAAAACCTCACTGGGCTTAAACTAGGTCCAGACCTGCTAATCATGGAATAACATGGTCATGTAGTACAGTATGAAAAAATACTTTATTGCATTACAGATGTGAAATGAATTATTTTAAAATATATATGCAATGAATTTGTGGTATCAATAATAATGTACTGTTGACAGATGTTTACTATGATGTGAAGCCCACATATATGTACGAAGCTCAATCATGCAACTGTACACCACCAGATAATGGCGGCAAAGGATGTTCAGAAGACTGTATAAACAGAGTGATCTATGCAGAATGTAGTTCTTCCCTATGTCCTTGCAAGGATCAGTGTTCTAATCAAAAGATACAGAAACATGAGTGGGCACCAGGGCTAGAGAGATTTATGACTAAAGATAAGGTAAATGTTAGATTTTATTCAAATGCATTCAAGTTTTTATAAAAGCTCTTTTTAGTTATTTATTCACAATAATTTGAATATTGATTTTGTTTCTTGAAACCAAGACATATTCATTGATATGAAAATAAAGATATTCATCTTTGTATTTTCTGTTTAGGGCTGGGGAGTAAAAACAAAATATTCAATCAAGACGGGAGAGTTCATTTTAGAGTATGTTGGTGAAGTTGTTAGTGAACGTGAGTTTAAAAATAGAATGGCCTCTAGGTACCAACATGATACACATCACTACTGTCTGAATCTTGACGGGGGATTGGTTATTGATGGCCATCGAATGGGAGGAGATGGTAAGAGTATAAAAATGTTTGTAAAATATTTTTAAATGTTTTAAATATTGTAAAACAAAGAGATTGTTTTCATTTTTAGCTTATAAAAATACTTCAAAAAGTTCATATACCCAGTTAAGATTCACAATATCAAGAGCACAGTGGTGCAATATATTAAAATGAAAATATTGGAAAGAACCCCATTACCACAAAAAATAATCAAAAATAACAAATAAAACAAGTTACTTAAGATTAAACCCTTATGTACATTTCTATGACCATGTCATCATCATCAGAGGGTCTTATTACAAAATTACAATCTAGCAAACAAGAAGTTACAAACTAGAATGATCCTACATCATTCTAATTTGTAACTTCTTGTTTGCTAGATTGTAATTTTGTAATATGACCCTCTGATGATGATGACATGGTCATCAAAATGTACATAAGGGTTTAATGTTAAGTAACTTGTTTTATTTGTTATTTTTGATTATTTTTTGTGGTATTGGGGTTCTTTCCAATATTTTCATTCTAGTTAAGATTGTTAAAAAATAGAAATAGAAATGTACATCATTTAAAGAATATTTTACAAAATAACCAATTTTATTAATAATATTTGAAATGTAGGAGAAGTGAATGTTTTTGTATTGTGGAATATTCATGAAAAGGATCATAAAATATTTACAAATCAATGTTTCAGGTCGCTTTGTTAACCATTCATGTGAACCTAACTGCGAGATGCAAAAGTGGAGTGTGAACGGATTGTTCCGGATGGCATTGTTTGCTCTCAGAGACATTCAGCCATATGAGGAGCTTACCTATGACTACAATTTTGCATTATTCAATCCTGCTGAAGGACAGGTAAACTAATTATGTAAATTTGACATACCTATAAGAAAGAATTTTTACAGTTTTCTTAGAGAATTGAAATCTTTCAAGTAATGATTTAATTGAAAATTGAACTAACAATAAATAGAATATTTACTATTGTTATACTATAAGACTATATAAATATTAGTGACAATATTATTTTTTAGTTAAAAAATTTGTATTCGAATTTAAAATTAATACTTAAAGTGACAGACAAATTTATTTCTAAGGTGGTCAAAATAGTTTTCTTTAACCTTAAGAGTTTTTAAATACATAAACCATTTTTTTTACATTTGTAAAGTTATCTAACCAGAAAATTTACATTGCTTGTGCTTAAGAACTTTTCTTTTATTGATATTTATTTGTTCTCAGAGATGCAAGTGTGGATCAGTGAAGTGTCGTGGAGTTATTGGTGGAAAATCACAACGAGTTGTTATCAACAATGGCTCTCTCACAGCATTGATACAAAGCATTGAAGAGAAATCAGCACCTGTTGGAAGACTTCGCAAGAACTCAAGGAAATCTGCAAGTAATAAGAAATTACCAACAAAAGCCACCAAGGAGAAAGAAAATAAAAGTGTTACTGTGAAGGAAAATATAGTTGCTAATATGAGTGCTTTAGCATCTGTAGCAGCTAGACTAAGTCATTTGACACCTGTAAAACCAATGTCACACCAGCAGAGGTGCTTTGTGCAGCTTCATCATGTTTTCATGCTGAGGAATCTAGAGAAGGTATGCTCCTTAAATTAGCTTTGGACTCGGTACCTTACATAAGATTTTAAAATATAGACAGTAAATTTATTTTGCTCTTTAGATTTATATTCAAAGTTTCTGGTCAGAAATATGAATATTGTTTATTGTTGTATATGCATTTTGGCAAAGAAGGAACAAAAAATATTGTTAAAACATAATAAATAACATGTAATATAATTTATTTACATTTTATATTTGAGTTCTAAGCTAATAGAATAATGATGTGTGTGTGTATAATTCAGAATGAATAAATTATTAAATTAGTACATTTTTCATCTATTAAATAAATCAAGTTTAGGTTGATAATTGTATTTAAGTATTAAATGCAGTTAGCTTTCAACACATACATAACCAAAATATCTTTGGTGCATGAAGTAATATATTTAACCCTTTAAGGACCAAGAAAATATTGAGTGTGTCCCAAAACTGACACATGGCTTCTGAGTAGCTGGTACCAAAACAGCACAGTTTTGTAGACATTCAGAAAAATAAATCATTTCATTTCTATAAGATATATTATTGTATTTTTGGTGTCAAAATGTTTAAATATATATATATATATCCTTTTTAATAAAAAAATTAAGAAATATGTTTAAAAAAATTAAAATACATTTTATACATTAAAGTACAATGTATTTTAAAAAAAATATAAAATGAAATAAATTTGTTTTTTCTGAAAACGTTAAAAACATTTTGTTTTGGTAAACATTTTAATCTTATTCTCCACCTTATTTAGAACATTGGAAAAAAATTCACGCCATTTGGGGGGAGAAATAAAAACAATAAAGGACTGTGGCAGGTTATAAGTCATGTGAGCTTATTATAGTAAGTCCTATTTACTATCACTATCCGATGACTCAAGTATAAACTTAGGAATATCTTCATTTACAGGAAATATCAGTGATAGTTGATCAACATCTGGGTTGAAATAGTGTCTGTATCTGAATTGTCAAAAAATGTTAAGGGAATTGTCCAAATCAAGGGCTCCATCAAGCAATCTATCAAGTTCACTCATTCTTAAGTTATTGGACGACATGATAAACAAAACTATCAATCTAATAATATATATAAAAATCTTAACACATTTCACATAAAACTACATCAAAATAATCAAACATAAGATGACAAATATAAACAAAGTGGTCTGCCCAGCCCAGCCGGCACTAAACTGGGCATCACCGACCCGAACAGCTAATAGTGTGCTATTCTAATTGCATAATTATTTTTATCATTTAAATGCTATTTAGGGTTACTGGAATCAATACAAATTATTGTTTATGAAGTAAACATTATATTTAAATGGTTTTTATGATCTAGTATCACACCGTTCTCTTAAATAATAACCTATGCCATCACGAAATCACCTGGCCAGTCCTTTTCGCTAAAGTTCTGACTGCCCAAAAATCACCCGGTTGGTCCTCAAAGGGTTATGAATCTTCTAAACTTAACATGGAATAGAAAAAAGTAAACCCGTGATCCAATGCAAGAAAACAATGATATGAAATTAATGGGAGAATAACATAGAAATATTAATCTAAAACAGCCACATATTATCATTTAAGTGACAATCTAAAATAATAAATATTCTGGTGATGATTGATTTTATTATTGCTTGAGCTATTATTATTATTGACTAAATTGTTATTGAAACATTAGTCAATCAGCAATATTAAAGGTGAAAAGAAAGAAAAATATCACAGTTGAAAAAATAATTCTTGTCTGTTTTCTGTATTAAAAGTAAAAGGAATCAGACAAATGATTTAAAATCTCAATAGTTCTAAATAAAAACATGTTTGTAAGCAGTTAAAAGCTTTTGCTAAAATTTCAGAAATATGAAGCGTTTAATCCTGAAAGAACAACATAATTTACAAACAAAATTGCTATAGATATTGAATTTGTATTTATTACTAAGCTCTACTGTTTGGTATTTGTATGAGCACATATTTTAGTATTTTTAATGAGTATTTTCATGTTTTTGTTGGTTAGGTGTGTTGATTTTTTTAGTATGATATGGTTGCTGAAGGCTATGAATCTAAATTATAATTATAGTGATAGGTGAACTACAAAACAAGAAATATAATAATATTTAAATATCAATACTAAATGCCGTTGATATGACTTATAAATACTTGAACATTTTTAATTAAATTAAAATTATAATAAAAATTAAAGTGTTCCATTTTTAAATTTTTAAGGTAGCAATATTTATATTATAAATTTATATTCGTTTATAGAGATAATAGAAATGCATAGGCTGAGAATAGTAAGTGTCAAATATAAAAATTGTTTTAGGTAAAGCAGTTAAGAGAGCGTTTAAAACAAGCTGTACGAGGAGGGACTGCGGCAGCAATTGAACCTGTAGCAACAGCACCACCTGTCAACACACCTGTAGTTAATCAAGCTGATGTGTTTCTAACACAATTAAATGCATTATCAACACCAAGAAATATTCGTACTCGAAGATTGGCTCAAGCTCAGGAAGACCCGGAGATGACAAAAACTGCTCGACTTGCAAATATATTTCGAAATCTGTACAATGCTGTTGTTCATGCTAAGGGTATGTTAAAAGTAAAGATATTACTTATTTTTAGAAAGCTTTCTTATTAAAAATTTTTAAATTGATATACATAATTATTAAATTTAGCGTATATTGGCAAAAGGAGGCATATAAAATGTTATCTGCATTAATCATTTTTCTTTCTAGTTTATAGATTTTTTCAGAAATAACTCATTTTTGGGAAAACTAAAAAATTGATATTGTCCAATACATTGGCCAGTGTAATGAATTGACTGATTCATTCATCTTAAATTGACTTGATTTATAGATTATGAAAATTAACGTGTTATCCTTTTCAAGTGTTCTGAAAAGCGTAGTTTTACCATTTGCCATTATACTGAAGTAATGCCAGTTTGGTCGTGCAAAACTTGACTTTTCGTAAGCTCCTGTGTTATTTTCAAGATCTGCCAGTAAAATACATCCCTGGATTTGTGATAGAAAGGCAACTAGCTTTAATGGCAACTCGATATTTATTCTCAAGGGCAAGTTCTGATGGTCTTAGGCCTTTTTGTGATTACTGTATTATATTTCAATAAATTAAGCATGATTTGACAGCCATTCAATTTGATAATTTGGAAAAACCAAAAGGATTTATTAACTTGTAATCACAGGATAATTTTAGAAATAATTTAAACAGTTACTTGTTGGATAAATTTAATAATCCAAAATTTAAAAAAATAAAATTTGACTTTTTGTTGGTGTTATTTATAATGTATCTTTTTATACAAAAGTTCTTTTTATTTTATTTTAAAATAATATTCTCAGGGTTTAAAATTATAATTCTTTCCAATTTCTGCCAATATAAAATCTTTTTATCTTTATGTTTGTTATAGATGTATTTAAAAAACCTTTATTTTACACATAATCGTATACTTTATTACTATAGTTGAATAATCATTTAATTTTGTCTACATAAAATGTTTTAAATATTTACCTTAAAATAGTTTTGTTAAAATTCTTGTATTTCAACACAACCTACAGTGTCGGCAAAAAGTTTAGGGACAGGCGAAAAAAGTACAACTTTTAGCTTTAAGTCAATTCATTTATACAAAAAATGAAAGTCAAATTGAAAATTTGAGAAAAAAAAAGAAACTATGAACTTAATAGTCTATTGGCCCGCCTTTGGCCTTGTAGCAGCTTTTTACACGGTCTGGCATCGTGTCAATGAGCTTTCTGCACTCTTCCTTGCTGATGTCTTTCCAGAGTTGAGCGATCATTAGCTTGAGCTCGCTCTTGTTGGTAGGCTTCTTTTTGGCCAACCGCATACCCATAGTATTCCACATGTTTTCAATGGTATTTAAATCAGGGCTTCGGGCTGGCCAAGGGAAAATTTCTACATCTTGATCGCGAAACCATGCCATTGTTTAACGGGATTTATGGCAGGGGGCATTGTCTTGCTGAAAAATGAAATTTTCACCAAGCAACCTTGCAGCTGAGGGAAGCATTACTTCTTCCATGATCTTGCAGTAAGATGTGCTGTTGACTGAGCTTTCAACAGCTGCTATTTGCAGCTTGCAATCTTGGCGAGGTGTCGTCTTACGTGGACGTCCGCTTCTAGGCGCATCGATGACAGTACCCGTCTTCTTAAATTTATTCACAGTGTTCTCAACAGAAGTCTTAGAAACGTTCAATGCATGTCCAATTGCTCTGTACGTCATGCCGGTCTTATGCATACCAACAATTTGCCACCTAACTTCAACAGTCACAGATGAACAACCCATGTTTTTGGGAATCAACCCTAGAAAAGCGCACTGAACAAGTAGGGTTATGTCAGCACAACTGAGGAACGTCTGAACAACAACAGATTCGCGCGCACATGTCCCCCCGCCCCGCCATGACACGAGGAACACAACGGTAGAGTCAGTTCCGCTCCAAGTGGCTCCGTTCACTAGATATTCACTATTGAAATGTTAGAATTTTATGCTGAAAAATCTGAAAATCTAAAGCGAAGTTAACCTGGTACGAAATGAGAGGTGATTTTTTGTAAATAATAAATAATGTATATTTACATTCTAAATGTTATGCTAAACATGTGTACAAAGTATCATTTGAATCGGATGTGTATTTTTTTTATTATACATTTTTAATTGGAAAAAACAGGGGGTTTCCTCAAAAATTTTAAAATGGGAAAAACATTTATAATTTGTCAACCCTTACTTATAAATGAATGAAAATTTCAGGAAAATCGTAACTTTGCATGCCCGATTCATTGACAAGTTACTAATATATGATTGGCAGAAAGCTTTAGGACAATAGCAAAAACATATAAATGTAGGGGTGTCCCTAAACTTTTTGGCGGCACTGTATATCTCTACTAATTATTCTGACGCTTGTTTGTGAAATAATTTGCAAATTTTACCTGTTATTTCATAAAATACTTATTTAGATTTTTTGTATTGTGTTCTTTATGCTTTCATTAATTGGTGTCATTGAAGAAGACTTGTATTTGGACCAAACCATTTTTCTAATTTGGATTAATTTTGCTATTGGCAGTTCCTTTGAAATTAAACTTTGAAATTTACTTTATTTATTTATACAGAGCAGCATTATTTTAGCTTTTAATATATATATATATATATATATTTAGGTTAGTTTTGGTTGGTAAGATTATTTAGATTTTTTGGACTAGGAGACTGACAGACTTACCTTGGTAAGAGGCCAATCTGTAGTCTTGAAATAGAAACACATAAAAGCACTTAAAACAATGATATATTTCAACCACACAGTGGTCTTTGTCAATCGAAGAGAAAACACAAAAAGAAATATTTCATTCTCTCATATTTCTTTTTGTGTTTTTTCTTCGATTGACAAAGACCAGTGTGTGGTTGAAATATATCATTGTTTTAAGTGCTTTTTTGTGTTTCTATTTCAAGACTACATAGTGGACTCTTACCAAGGTAAGTCTGTCAGTCTCCTAGTCCAAAAAATCTATATATATATATATATATATATATATATATATATATATATACATTTTTTTTTTGGTGAAAATAAAGTTTTTTTCTTAGTGAACTTTTATTTGAGTACCATTTTGCCTATCGAAAATATACATTATATATAATAACCTTTTAGATTGATTTGACAAAAGCTGGATTTTTAGTGGTTATCTTTTATTTTTGAAAAAAATTTCTAATTTAGACAAATAATTTAGACAAAAATTTATCATAAATTGCCAATAATTCACACGGTTTTCTTCATCGTTTCATCGCTCCTTAGATTTCTTTGTATTGGACATCTTATTCTGGCTACTTTGAGTCCTTGGTCAGCAGAAAATATTTCAAATCGTTGATAATGATAATGTAATTGAATAAATTATTTTATAGGTATACACCGACAACTGATTTTATGACACAACAATAGTTATAATCAGATGACAAAATTATTTGTAGATCACCTTCTTGGCCATTGTCAAAACTTCCTAACCACAGACTGACATTAAGTCATCTGAAATTTTATTTTTCTTACTCCGTTTAACCCCGCCTGTGTTGTGCTTTATGTGCATTGAAGCTGTCTCCTTCTCTCGTCACTAGACACAATTTCTAACTTTACATCTCTAACGAGTTATTCTACCTGTTGTACCAAGATTATGCATTTACAAGAACATTATTTATGCATTAAACAATGCATAAATTATTACTTTATTACTTTATTAATTTTATTTTATTTTGTTGAACCTAAGTACCTATTTTCTTCAATATATGCTTTATTTTCAGTATATTTTTAATAAAATGATTAAATTTTAAATGTTACTTGAAAAATGTTGAGAAATTAATAATTTTTTAATTTATCTAAACTACAATAGCAAATTGCCATTAGTGTAGTATTACACTAAAGAAAGGACCATTTGGAATATTTAACAACAGTTTAATCTTTTGTTCAGAATCCTGCTAGGAAGGAAAAAATTGCTTCCTATAGTTATTGTTTTTATAGAATGTATCATGAATTTTAAAATATTTTTTAAAACTGTATGAACCAAATGTTTAAAGTATAAATATAATAGATAGTTTACTTTTGTCATAATTTGATTAAACTATACAATTTATTAAAAAAATGGCCATTGTTTTCTGCTTTCTTATTTTATGGTATTGGATTTAAATGTCTAGATAATATAATTATAATAAACGTTCTTTGTTAACAGACGAAAGTGGAGAAATGCTTGCTTCACCATTCATTAACTTGCCATCAAAAAGAAAACTTCCTGCCTACTATCAAAGAGTCAGTGAGCCTATAGATCTAACAACTGTTGAACAAAACATAGTAACAGGTGTTTACAAGACAGTGGAATCGTTCGATCAAGACATAAGTCGCATCTTTACAAACAATGTAAAGTTTTATGGCCGTACAACAGATTTTGGTATTGCTGCTACTCGGCTGAGGAAGGTATACAATATTGCAAAATTAGATTTTGTTGCGGAGTTGGAAGAGATCTTGGGCGAAAGTCCACCAGCTTCATTTATACCAGAACTGGAAGATCCAGGTAATGTGTTCAAAAGTCATACAATTTTAAATTTATGTTCATAGAATATTTAGCTAGAACTCTAGAAAAAAAACATAGAATTTGTCTTTAAAATAATCAATCTCTTATAAAAGGTTTGGTTTATCTAAAACTTATGTAAAGAAACTTTATTGGTTTTTTAAGTAATAGAACTAAGTTTAGAAAATACGTGTAAGATCACTCAGTATTTCAGTGTAATTTATTTTGATTCAAATTTTTAAAACAATTAAAATAAATGAAATTTTATTTAATGCTGGGTATAATTGTATAATTGCATTGAAATTCATGAACTTATCTGGTGGTCTAGTTGTGGTATACAATTTAGATGCTACACAGTGATTCAATGAATGCCTCATTGTTATGAGGCAAATGATATATTTATATTTTTTTTGTTTTACAACCACCTGTAAACAGACTATGGTGAAGTATGTTGTGAAAAGGATTGTGTGTAATTTCTCATCTGGAATATTTCGATTAAAAATGGTATTCTGGAGCTTATTATATAAGTTAATAAGAATAGAAATAATGCACAACAAACCAAATCAAATAACAGTGTTATAAATTATGACATAACATTTAAAATATGCAAAACTACTGACTATAACCTTCATTTTTGGGTTACCGAGAATAGTCATTCTTGTAATAACTAGCATTTATTGATCAATAGAGTAAATAAATTTCATTAATCAGTTGACAGCTGGACTATTATACTAAACCATATTATCCAGAGATTAGTATATTTATTGTAAACTACAATAACTCACATTAGTAATGATAATCAAAATTGGTTTTTGCCAGGTAAAAAAAACTAGGTTACTATTGTTCTAGTAATACCAATAAGTTAATACACATTTCCGAAGTTCTGTGACTAAAATAATAAATACTCTGAACAGTAGTAATTAAATGTCATGTGTTTGAAGCTGCTTTTTTAATTTTAGAATTTGTGTATGGTGAAACATTTTTTTAAAATTCCCTAGTATGTCTTTTTTTGTAATTCATCACCTCTTTAATCTCCATGTACGTTCAATTAGTGAATTTTTACTATACCTGACACCCAAATGTTTTATCAATGTGAGAAATATATGATTATTTTGCAATGTTGGAAAGAATGCTAACTTATTCATCATATTGATCTGAATGGTGTATCAATTTTGTCCCTGTAACTAACCTAAATTTTTTCAGGCGGAGAAGAAGAAGATGTAATTCGGTGCATCTGTGGTATGTTCAGAGACGAAGGACTGATGATACAGTGTGAACGTTGCTTGGTTTGGCAACACTGTGATTGTGTTAAAGCTGATACTAATGTTGAACACTACCTCTGTGAACGTTGTTCTCCTCGTAAAGTAGACTTGGAAATAGCTTTAGAAGTTGTACCTGAGTATGCTACAGACGGACAGAAACATTACATGACATTATTGAGGGGAGATTTGCAGTTGAGACAAGGTACATAGATCAGCCTACTATTTAAATATTCTAGTTATATGATAATTACTTGAAATTTGTCAAGAACATTAAATAGCATTGTTGAGGGGAGAGTTGTAATTGAGACAAGATACTCAACCTATTATATTAGTTATTCTGAGTAGCTATTTTATCATAATTACTTGAAATTTTACAGATTTTTACGAAATATGGGAGATTTTATATTATTTTACATTTATCTCCTTAGCACATTAGTTCTCATCATGACTCGCTGCTAAGTAAATGAGTCTTTAGAGGCTCTCATATCCTCTGCTAATTGAATTACGTTTAAGGAAAATCCTATAAGAGTAAAATCCATCTTCATTTCTCATAATAGTCTGTTTTGCAAAAAAAAAAAATGTTGGAGCATTTATCTATATATTCTGATTAACTAGCTTCATGTTGATTTAAGTTAGTAATACACCCTAAACCTGAATAAAATTAAAAGAAATATAAAGTACTCCGAACTTTAAAAACTGTTTTAATATTATTTTCATTGTTGATAGGTTCAATCTTTACATGCTAATTATTCTTACAAAATTTAATTAAAATTCATACATAGTTGATTTATTTTTAGTTGAAAAGAAATTGAAAACTAAGAACTAACGTTTATATTTCATCAAAATTTAATAAGCTAAATTCTAAAATATGAATGTTTCATTGATAAATATATGTGATTTAATAAAAATATTAAAAAAACCCTTAAATTAAGTATAGGAAGTTTCCTTCTAATAAAAATATGATTCAATTTTGTAGTTTTAGATTATTTGATGTCATTAAATATATGGAGTATTACCAAACAGGCGTTGCACAAAGATGTTTTGTTAAAATGCTATTTTATTTCAGGAGACACAGTTTATGTTCTGAGAGATATGATGAATGAAGAAAGTGGCACACAAACAACGCCTCCATCGAAACACACATACAAAACTATAAAGAATGTTAAATATTCTGACTGTGATATATTTAAAATAGAAAGACTATGGAAAAATGAAAAGTAAGTAGAGTGATTGATGACTATATGTAAATAAGCTAGATACCACAGTATCTTATCACATTTTGCTATTTGGATACAATAATATAATATTTAGACATTTAACCTATTCTAGGATTTTCCTACAATGCTCTTAGTTATTAAGTTATTAAAGAGATACACCTCTTTAATATAGGGTGTAACTGCAAGGATTTTGCTTAGAATCTCTTTTTTGATTGACAAAGATCATTGTGTGATCAAAATATTTCAATAGTATGATAAGTTTTTGTATGTGCCTATTTATTTATTTCCAAGAGATTGCAGTTTTGGACTATTGCCACTAGGTAAGTCTGTCAGTCTCCTATCTAGTCGAAAAATTTCTAAATAAGCTTTCAATTAAAACATAAATTTTTCTCTTGATTTTTGTTGTTGATTCACTTATATATTTTTTTTGTTATTGCTGCATCTATAGCTTTAATATTTGTTTAACACTATTCAAGTACAAAAAAAACATGCCAAGTTTTTTTTTAAGTGTTCCTCTTGTTGCCAATAAATGAAGGAATAAAATCAAAAAAAAAGAAGTGGTCCTAATATAATTTAATTTTATATATTAATTGTCTTATTGTTGCAGAGGGGAACGTTTTGCTTTTGGCCACCATTATTTGCGGCCACACGAGACCTACCACGAGCCTACAAGAAAATTTTTCCCTAATGAGTTAATGCGAGTCCCACTATATGAAGTAGTTCCTTTAGACCTAATTATGGGTCATTGTTATGTGTTGGATGTCAATACATTCTGTAAAGGTCGACCAATTGGTACTGATCCTCAGCATATTTATATCTGTGAGTACCGAGTAGACAAATACGCAAGACTGTTTGCCAAATTGGCAAAACCCAAAATAGCTCCAATCTGTACCAAGAGTTATGCATTTGAGAAGTTTGATACCAGACTGAAGATATCTAGGACATATAAGGTATAAAATTCAATTTTAAATGATTTATAATAGTCTTATTAATCCTTTTCAGACAAATTAAATATTTCCATTTATAGGGATAAATATCTTACCTGCAATACATTTTTAATGTATTAAGTTTTTCTGAAACAATTTTCTTCCTTTCAAAAGGCATTAACTCATTTCATACTCTTGTTTATTAGAAATTTCACTAAAAAGCAGTCTTGTGGGATTTTTGGAAAATGCTCTTTATTTTGTTATTGTTTATTAAAAATACATCGTTTTCTCTGAAGTTTTAAAACATTTAGTAGTTTATAGAGGTTTAAATACAAATTTGTGTTTCTTATAACTGACATTTACAGTTTTGTGATCAAAGTTATAGAACATTCTAAACTTGAAAAGGGAAAGAAATGATATGTACTAAATTTAAAGGCAATGACATTACACATAGATTTAAGTGCTTGTAAACTATGTGTGTTTGTGAGTATGTATACATATACATTTGTACACTCGCACTACAGTTTAAACCTTATATATATATATATATATATATATATATATATATATATATATATATATATATATATATATATATTACAGACTTACTTTGGTAAGAGTCCACACTGTAGTCTTGAAATAGAAACACATAAAAGCACTTAAACAATGATATATTTCAACCACACAGTGATCTTTGTCAATCGAAGAGAAAACACAAAAAGAAATATGAGAGAATGAAATAAAATAAATTTATTTTATTTCATTCTCTCATATTTCTTTTTGTGTTTTCTCTTCGATTGACAAAGACCACTGTGTGGTTGAAATATATCATTGTTTAAGTGCTTTTATGTGTTTCTATTTCAAGACTACAGTGTGGACTCTTACCAAGGTAAGTCTGTTGGTCTCCTAGTCCAAAATCTCTCTCTCTCTCTCTCTCTCTCTCTCTCTCTCTCTCTCTATATATATATATATATATATATATATATATATATATATATATTCTTGATATTTAATATTATCCATTGTTTTTCCGTTGCACTGACTTTATGAAGTTAATATATTACTATTTTTGAGTAATTTTATCCACCATTCAAAAATAAAAATTCTAAAGTATCAAATGTTGCAGCACACCTAATTTCCCATAAACACGAAATTACAAATTACGAAAATAACCTAACCATACTGGAAATAAATAACAACCCAATAGAACTAAACTCACTAGAAAAATACCACATTTATAAAAACATACACAACAACTTAATGAATTTACAAACAACATATACAGAAGACATACTATACAGAAACCTCATACACACAGATCAAGAAATAGTGCGCGTAACTTCAACAAACACCGGCTTCACGGACGTAGCATCCACAGCAGAGAACAATCAGTGATTCGACAATGGTCAAAGACCGAAAGGTGCCTCATCACTCAAGGTAAAATTATTGCACTTAATGGTGGATAAAATTACTCAAAAATAGTAATATATTAACTTCATATATATATATATATATATATATATATATATATATATATATACATTAGAGTCTCAATAATTCAAGGTAGATGGGACTGAAACCCCTTAGGATTACACAGGAAATACGTTCCTATGCATTAGAAAAAATAGGAGTTTTAATGAACTTTAACACTGTAATTAAAAATGGACTAAATAGGTTTATTATAGAACTTTATACGGATATTTCTTGAAAGCCCGATTCATTTCCTTTGTCGATACCATTTCATTGATATAAATATTTCTTGGAAGCCCGACTCATCATTTTCTTTCAAATAGATAAAATAGGCTCAATACTCGTAGAAATATGCTTGCATTTAATGGAAGCTCGAAATATCGGGACTTGGATTTTCAAGACTCTACTGTATAAAGTATGGTAATTAAGAAATGAAATGGGTGTTAAAAATGTGATTTATTGTAAAAAACGCTACTGTATAAAGTATGGCAATTAAGAAATGAAATGGGTGTTAAAAATGTGATTTATTGTAAAAAATGTTACAAGTCATTTAACCATTTTCAACATGCTCACCCTTAACTATACATGGCTACTATCTGAAAATCTGCTTTCTTAATATAATTTAAATTTTTTGGGAAGAGGTAAAGTCAATGGAACAAGATCTGGCTAATGTAGAGGGCATTGCAGCACAGGAATATACTTGTCCTCTAAAAACTGCTTCAATGGTATTGCATTGTGAGTGTGTGTTGTTCTGTTTGGGTATATCATGTTTGCTCAAGTTTTTGTCATGCCAATTATTTCTCTGTGTTCATCAAGGTGTTGATTTATTTGGTGGTAAGATGTTGGCAGTCTGGATATTTTCTAACATTATATTACTTGTTGCAGTCACAGGTTGTTTGAAATGTTTGCCATCTTCTTCTCTCAACATTTATAATTGTTTCATTAAACATTTTGGGTACATTAACATAGATCCATCCTTCTTTCACACTTACTCAACACTTATTCCATTGCTAAAAAATTCTATTCCTAAAATATTTCATTGCTAAAAAAAAATAAGAAACATTAATAAGTTGCTTACATTTAACTTAACAATGATCACAGCAGTACTATGAAACTGTGTTCATTACTACCAAGGCTAATAAAAATGAAATACTGAAGGTGGTAGAAAGATAAAAATAAATGCGTCGTTGTTGGGGATGTATTAAAGTCAGCTACTACTTATATATTGTAATACCAAGAAAGTTACTAAATACTTGATAATATATTACATGGACTTCTCTCTCTCTCTCTCTCTCTCTCTCTCTCTCTCTCTCTCACACACACACACACACACACACACTCCATCAATTAGGTAACAACTTATCAACCAATCATAGTTTCCGTTTATTATGAAGACAGTCTGCATTCTTGAAAATGAAAAATCCAACTTTCAGTCTTTCAACTCAATATAACTCAAATTAGCTTTGAGGTTATATAAACCATAAAATAAGTTTCTAAATAGAGGACAGTACTTTGAATGTAAATTAAATAAATCATGTACATATTTTATATTGTTGTTATAGTCATTGCCATGGCAGATAATTTTTCTTACCCTACCTTTATGTAACCTTGATCCTAGTAATTATATTACCAAACCGAATTAGAAATATAATTATAAAATAAATTTCAATAAATAAAAATGTAATTAAATGGCAAAAGCAAAATAAATTTAGGTCTATAGAAGTCGATTAAATTACTGTTTAGGTACTAAAATTGTAACAAGAAATTCAGACATACTTTTATTTTCGAATGATATAAGACTTATAAGTCAAGATTTGTCCACTCTAGTTGAATTATTGCTGGTTCTAATATTGAAGAAGGGTGAAAAGGATAACAATAACTGATGTTAAATGGTTTTAGTATTTTGAGAGTTACTAAAAAAAACGATATTTTTCTTTGTCAGATATAATCAGGAAGAGAATTATGTGTCAATTTTTTAAACAGGATGAGAAGAGAGTTAGATGGAGGATTTAAATAAATAAATTGAAAACAATTATATTTATCTTATTAAAAGTTTAGAGAGAATTTCAATAATATATGTTATGTAGTGTATTTCGTCCAATCCTTTCTGAATACAAAATTAATATATAATAGGTATATAGACTTTAGTGTTAAAATATTTTAATGTATCACTCATACACATTAAGTGGATCAGTTCTCAAATTAAACCTTCAAAACTATGAACTTATTTAATGAAGATTGTTTTTTTTTAGCCTCATGGTCCTACTAAAGACAGTACTGTGATACGAGGACGAGGAGGACGTAATGCTCATGAAAATGAAGAGCCAGCACCACCATTGTTGACAGCTCCTAATCCACCATCTAGTCCTGAAGATGATGAATTGCCATTGGCTAGAGTAAGGGACACGGCGTTGGCTTTCAAGGCATGTTCATTGCTTTTTCATTGTGCTTTCCTGGCTTTTTATCACCTTCATCTAAAAACAATTATCAGAAATAACTGCATACAAAACATAACCTAACTTTCACCAAAAATAGATTATTAATTTGTATTTGAATGTCTGGCATGTTTAACAAAACAAGCATAAACAAATTTAAAAATCATGCACAAAAATTAAAAAATAACCAAACTAGTTGACCTAACCTAAATTTAAAGAATTAGTAGTAAATCTTTTTAATCAATGAATATTTAAATTTTAAATCAATGGTGAATATATGTATGTGTGAAATTAACTTAAATCACTTTACACCATATCCATTAACAACCCATACTGGCCGGGATCAAAATTAACTGTCTCATTTATAATAAGACTAACTCAAGGCAAAGCATCATTTGTAACTAACACTTTATTGGTTTATATTCTAAATGCTTTTGGATAGTATTGTTGGCTCATTGGTAGCAACATTGGTAGCATTTGTTATATGTAAATAGGTAAAAGACATTTACCTCATTTTTACATAGTTGATACTTCTGAATTTCTATCTGCAGCGTGGTTTCTACCTGAAGCTTCTTCCTTGTATAGAACCCAGATGTATTGTTCATTATTGGAGTTTTTCAAACATTAAAAATTATATATTTTGGCAATACTGTACTAGTTAAATATTGTACCTTAATGGCATGCATAATATTCTCAGAAAATAAAATTTTTTATATATTATTAGATTAAGAATGGAATATAAACAGAAGCTATTTATTATATTATTTTATCTCAAATATTGTCAGAGTTATTATAAATAGGAGATTGATAGCTTTAATGTAACCAGATAGTATGCTTTGAACCATGAACAAAATAACCTATAGAATTTCGAAACATTGATGAAAAGTTAAATGATCGGGTTTAACAAAAAACAGAAACATTAGAAAATTCTATAGGAAAATTTTTGAATGAATTTCATCCTTTTTGCGAATCCTTCTAAAAATCATCCCTTTGTTATTAGCAACATTAATTCTGGTAAACTATTATTCCTGACATACAAAGTCTTTCAGCTTTTCTATATAGCATCATCAGATACACATGGATATAGTATTTCCATGTCCTCTTTTATTCAGACAGTATTTGATTAGACTGTGTGAAACACATGTTTGGAGATATGGCATATTGGAGAAATATTCTGTTATGATTGAATAAATGATAATCCAGTTGAATATCGAGTCAAAAGTTCATTTATTTAGTGCAACATGTTGACAACTAATTTGTTTGCCCTTATCAAGCCTGAAACAAATTTTACTTTTTATTATAAATATGCGTATAAAATACAAATACACTCCCAACAAATAATTGAAACTTTAAAAAAACTCAATGGAATTTTAGTCAAAAACTTATTAAGATAACCCCCCAATGTGGAGAGAGTCATAAATTCAACTAAAATATAATTGAAAGAATAAGATAACCCAGCAATGTGTGAGTTATAAATTCAACTAAAATATAATTAAAAACAATATACACATATAAAAAAAATACCCAAACAAAATAACCCGTACATAAAACCACAATAGTTGTGAGTTTTTTTATATGTGTATATTGTTCTCTCAGTTTTGTTACTCTTTTTTATAATTTTATTTTAGATGAATACAGGGTACGGTAGAAAAGTAATGATTCTGGCCACCGCGCTGAGCCCCAGTCGCTCGCAGTGCGGTCTCCACCAGCAGACATGATGGTGGGGAATCTGAGCTAACAATAGAACCGGTTCGCAGTCGCGTCGTAGCTCTGGTGCAGTGAGGGTTGACCTTTGCGTATACGTTGTTTGCGTGCCCGTGACACTTGTGAAAATGCTGAAGATGGATCGCTCGATAGAACAGTGGTGTGCAATCAAATTTTGCTTTCGCTTGGGCAAAACTGCTTCGGAAACTTTTGCTATGATTACGGACATTCTGTAATCACGGAGGACTTTTGCGATGAATCGTGGACATTCCAGTACGACCCGGAGACGAAAGCCCAGAGCTCGGAGTGGCACACAACGGCATCCCCGCGGCCGAAGAAATTAAGAATGTCAAAGTCCGCGTCAAGACAATGCTCATTGTGTTTTTCGACAAGCGGGGGTTAATTCACAAAGAGTTTCTCCCTCAGGGAAAAATGCCGAGTTCTACAAAGAAGTCCTTCAGCGAATGCACAAAGCCGTCAAACGGAAGCGACAGGACATTGTTCAACGCTGGCATCTCCACCACGACAACGCTCCGGCGCACTTCGGAGCATTCCTCGTGATTTCTTCCCATTCCCGAAGGTAAAAAGATGCCTGAAGGGTCATCGTTTTGACGATATTCCGGACATCCAACGTGCTGTCACGAAGGCACTTACAGGGATAACTCCAGCGGACTACAGTGGGGCCTATGAAGCTTGGAAAAAGCGCTGGCAACAATGTGTTGACGCTAGGGATGGGCCGATTCCGATTCTCGATTCCAGGAATCGTCGATTCTAGGTGGTATCGAGGAATCGTCGATACTCGATTCTTCATTCATAAAAGTGTCGATTCCGATTCCTATTTTGTTAACTATTAAAATATGCGTGTGGAGTAATTTATTACCAAACAAAATTTATTATATTTGTGTGGAAAAATAATTAATTACCAACTATGTCTTATTTATGTATTAGTTGATTTGAATGATGTAATGATATGATTAAAGTAAACGAAAATATTATTATTTATGAAGCAACAGCAATCAAGATCGTAACCATTTCTGGTCGTTTGACATCGCTCGTCTCTCTCTCTCTCTCTCTCTCTCTCTCTCACTAAATGTCAGAACAAAACACAAAAAAGTACAGTAAAAACTCGATTAACCGTCACCGTCGGAACCGTGGCCATGACGGTTGAGCGATTAGACGGATAACAGAAACACTGTATTATTCCTCCGAAACTTAACCTTAATAAATTATATTATAGACAGATATCACTCTCACGGTAGAAGGTTTTGTGTAGCCTATTACATTAAAACAGAACTTTTAAAAGGTTTTGCCATATGACCAAGGTGTTGACTAAATTAATTATTAGAGAACTAGCCTGTAAGCTAATATAACTTGAAAGAATCGAGAATCGAGAATCGACTAAAGAATCGAGAATCGAAAGGAAAATTTTAGAATCGGAATCGAAAATTTTAGGAATCGGCCCATCCCTAGTTGACGCCCAAGACAACTACTTCGAAGAATATTAACGTTTTGTACAAATCGGATCAATAAATTTGTTTTTCTAGATTGAGTCTCATTACTTATCTACCGCACCCTATATATGACTCTCGCCACATTGGTGGGTTATCTTAATAAGTTTTTAACTAAAATTTCATTGAGTTTTTTAAAAGTTTTAAATATTTGTTGTGAGTGTACTTGTATTTTATATACATATTTTTAAAGCAATATAAAATTGTTTTCAGGTAACAAATTGATAAAAACAACAAATTAGTTGTCAAAATGTTGCACTAAATAAATAAACTTTAGAGTTTCTCAAAATGTAGTAGGTTTATACCTTGCATGTAAGTAAAAAATATGTAGGAAGTAAGTGTTAGCTAATCGAAAAATAATAGAATAACCTGTAAATATTATATGAACTTTTTTCTGTTGGAAGCCAACAGAATTCTAAAGTCCTGTTTGACCTTCGTATCTTGATTTATTGCCCAGGATCCTAGTTTTTAGCCCCAGGGGAATTTAAATTGTAAATCTTATATTTAAAACTACAAGTGAGTAATGGTAATTATTATTAATTCAAAAAGGGTTATATTGTTTAAAAAAGATGGAGAACCCTAGGTCTAGGTGGTCCTGTAGCTGAGTGTCCTGTGTTTGAAGGATTCACACGAATGGAAATGACAGATTGTTTTTTATTGTTGTTTTTTCAGGTCTGATTAATCCTAAACGTAGTTCCTTGAAATCCTATATTCAATAATTAGCACATTAAGAGAATAAAATGTATTGTTTCTTGTTACCTTGAGATGAAGTAGGAAATCACCATTTCTTAATTTTCCAGGTGCTAGTAATATGAAAAGTATTTAACCTATCTAGTCCTGAAAATAGTGTATTTTGTACTGTATCTAAGGTTGTCCAGTCAGTATATTTACAATATGCATTGATTTCAAATATGGTTCATGTTTACACTTGGAATTTTAAAATTTAACTGAACGGTTTCTGTTTTTGGAATAACAATATTAACTTAACTTAAATTCAATTGTGGGTGATCCAGTGGGTGCGAATTAATAATTCATCTCAACCTAGTTGTATTTCGCTAGGAAAATATTTTCACGTATAAAGGGCTAAATAATATATATTTTATATACAGGTGGAATTAATTAAGTATTCATTATTTTGTGCCTTAGTTTATTATTTGGTAATTGATTATTATGATTTACTATCTGAGGATCCAGTGGGTACAAATTAATTCGTTGACATATTTTGACCTATAAAGCACTAAATATTATATACTTTATATGGGTGCAGTTTTTATTAATTATATTGTATCTCAGTTTGTTATTTGTAGTAAAAACAAATTAAAAGTTTATTTATAAATAAATAATTCCTCTTAAACCGCAAACAAGTTTTTATTTATTCTCTGGTGTACATTTTGATTACAAATCAATCATCTTCAGAGGAAATCACTATAAGAATAACTAAGATAGCTATTAATATCCTCTGATGATTGCTTTGTAATAGAAATGTATACCAGAACATGAATAAAAAGTTTTAATGGATTAACAAGATTTATTTATTTATAATTAAAAATTACATCACATGTACTGCAAGTTATTAAATTCAAAGTTACTTTCAGTTTGAAGTTTGCATTAGATTCTAGGCTCCATTGGTGTTTACATACACCAATTTTCCATTTAAACATAGTAGGACAAACATCTGATACTGACCGAAACCAAGCAACACTTATATTGAGGAGACTCAAGTGATAGGGTATAATATATAATCTAATTTTCCCCCTTTCTCTCCCAGTTTATTATTTTAAATTAATTTACCAACTCCCATCTTAAGAGCATGGGAGAAATGATGCAGCCTTCTCAGATATCCTTTTGTCATGATATTTTGTTTGTAGGAGGGATTTATATGTCTTAATGGCATATGGTGACATTTAATTAGATACCTATCAACCATAAAAGATATTTTGTCATTAATTACTTTATAATATTGAGCAAAACTTCACTATGTGAAAGGTTATGCTAGTGAAGTAACTTCCCTTGAGGTAATCCAAATCTCAAAAAGTTTGACAAAGTCCAGAACAATGTTCTAAGGATTATAACTGGAGGGGCAGTATACACACCAATCAGTGCTATGGAAATTCAAACGAGAATAGAGCAACTACAAGCACAAAGAGACAAACTCATTCTGAAATTCTGGAAAAGATCTAGGCGAATTGATCACAGACATTGGGATAGCTACAGACCAGCAATGGCTAGATTAAACTCAAGTTACCCCCGCCAAGAGGCCTGAACAGTTAAGGTCTAAATGTAACATTAACTCAGACACTCCTGAGCAACTCAAACTCTACCGAACGATTTTCACTGTAATACCGTCCAAACATCTGTCCCTTCTAGAAAAAAGATCACCTAAACATATGGTAAACCCAGAGGAGTTGAGAAAATGTGACTTGAAAACCATCCTAACAATCTATCCAAAAGAAAATGGCTGCATGTTTATACGCATGGCTCAAAAGTCCCAAACTCTGGAGATGGTGCTTTTTGCAGTTTGTTTAAAGTGTACAGAGGAATGGGAGTCATTTGTAGTAATTATGATGTGAGATCACAGCTCTTGGCAATCGAAGAGCTGATAAAAGTTGTAAACAAGATCATAATCCGCCAAGTGACCATTTTCATTGACTCGCAATCTGTCATAACTGCCCTGGCTAGCAATACACCAACAGACTGTAGCAGAACCATTGAAGGGCGAAGAGCTATCCATAAATTAATTGTGGTGGGAAGGATCGTACACCTACATTGGATGCTAAGCTTTGCTGGTATCAGTGGAAACGAAAAGGCGGACATATTTGCGAAATGGGGAAACCTGCGAAGAGCAACATTTTACCCTTATGTCTCGCCACGCCAAGGGGGCTAATAGAGGCTAAGACTAGAGCGCTGGTGAAGAATTCCCACAAAAATGACTGTAAAGGAAAAAGGAAAGGGACCCTTTTTGATAAAAGCCCACTCCCTAACAATCTGCCAAGAGCGAGCGCTGTGGCAGAATTTTGCTTGTGCACTGGACATGACCATCTTCAGGCTCACCTGCATTGGATAGGCCTGGCAGACACCGACACCTGCCCACTTTGCCACAATGGTCTGATGGATGGAGACCATCTTCATTTCTGTCAAGTTTTGCATGCAGATCGACCAACCACGTAACTGGGAGGCTCGTCACCGAATGGCTTTATTGCTAAGACCAGGCATTGGCTAAATCAAATCACTATGTGAAAGGCCATATGAAAATCCTAGACGTTATCTTTTCATTTTTTTTGTCAGTATCCATATGTTCTAAAGGTGGTCATAGACCTTTATTGGGTTTACCTTAATGCCTTGCTCATGAGGCTGTTAGAACTCTACTCTGCTTGTTAGTATGGAAAGATTTTTTCAACCACTTACACAGAGATGATAACAGAGTAATTGCTCTAGATTTCCCTGAATCAAGAGTAATGTCATACTTAAACAGCAGTTAAAAATAAATATAACCCTCCAGCTAAACATTTTATGGATTATTTGTTAATGGAGTTTTTCATCTAAAATGAACTCCCATTGTAAATAAATTATTTTTTTTTGTACAGCGCTCTCAACAGAAACAACGGCTAAACACCATTCTACTCAGTCTGTTAGCCAGGCTGCCAAGCAAACAACCGATTGATCTATCATATCTCCTAGAACCCGGACGACGACATCGCAAGAGGCCGGCACTTCTCAGTCCATGAGAATGGCTTCTCCGCTGAACTGAACGGAACTTAATCCATGGTGATTGATGAGATCAGCTAATGCCAGGATTTTTTTATTCATTTTGAAGCTTTAGAAGGTATGGTTGTTTGATTATAGACAAATGCGAAAATAGAAAAAGTTCAGCACAATTTGTACGAAAAAAAGTTTATTCATTAACCTAAAATGAGTGAGAGAATATAATTCTAGTTAAGAATTGATATAAAGATATTTACAGGTGTTTCATACAATTTAATAGTTAGAGTAATTACTCTTCCTGTGGTAATGATTTGAAATAAAAACTTCCAGGAAAAATAGTTGTATATTAAAAATAATGAAATTCTAAATCAAGTTGACTACAAATTTTTTAATTAAAAAATATAGACAAAATATTTTTTTAAGTGAAAAATTTTTCACTAATAGATGTGTGCAGACAAAAGCACAGGAAATTTAAATGTAATATATTAGAATTATATTTATTTTTAATTGAAAAATGACAATTTCTATAGAACTGTTCTATATTTCTCTTATAATTTCACTAAAATTGTGTTGAATTTTTTAATTCTTTTTCATTGCATGAAAAAGGACCACATTTGATTAATATATTTGATTGTAATATAAAAAATCAAATTTTTTATAACAATGTAAACGAATTTTTATATATAAATCACCAGAGACTATGTTTATTTTTTAAAAAAGTAAATGGGTATTAATATATTTTATTTATTTTTTTGTGTATTTACAGTTTTGAAATTTTTATTTATATTTATTTATTCTGCAATTAAAATTGCAAATAAAAATATTTAATATTTAACAAAAAGTAATTTATTTCTCAGGATGTAAAAGGATGTGGATTAACTGTGTATATGTAAGTTTGTATAAATGTAATGAATAAATTAATCAATGATTTTTCAAAAAAAGAGGGTTGTGAATTGTTATAAAATGGCAACGAAATAGTTTGATTTTAGCATTTAAATTTTCATTTTTTAGGCATTAAAATGAGAAATAGTAACTTTATCTGTTATTTCAATAATAAATTAAAAAGATTTTATTTTAGTAATATATTTTTTACAATTTAGTTTTGCTTAAAGATAGGAATATGGAATTATGGCATGAATTTATAAAAATGATGTATTATTATTGGAAATTAGTCATTTGAAATAATTTGTATATTCATTATTAATTTTGCATAGTTTTAGTACTGTATAAGCACAAACACAGAATAAAACCATTTGTTAGCGCTGTCTGCCATTTATTTTGATGATATTCAGTCTAGTTGGATTAAATTCAATTTTGCTATAAGTTTAAAAGGAAAGATTTTATGGTAAAAGGCTTGATATTAGGTGTTTGTTTAGAGTGATTTATGCTAGTGTATGTGTGATATTCCTTCTTTTGTGCTCTTAGATTATGTGATGTTCCCTTTTCTTTGCATTAGAAATATTGAAATAACAGATAAACCAATGAAAAGCAGAATGATTTTCTAGGTTCCATTCAGGACAGCTGAGTATTTTTATTTACTGTTATATATATATATGTATATAGGATTATATTTGGACTCATTCTTTGAGTTCCAGATTGTACATAAAATTATGTACAAATTTGTGTACATACTATTTATAATGAGTCAATATTTATTCATAATGTTTCGTTTTTAGTTTTTTAAATGTATTTTATGTAAAATGTTAGGCACAAATAATGAGAAGTTGTTACTTTTTAAATTGTATATAATAAGAGAAGGTCACATATTTCAACCTTTAATATTTTTATATAAAATATCTTTAGAAAAATTTTAAAAATTAAGGGTGCAACTAAAAAGATGTCTGGAATATATATTACTTTACAAAGTAATGTAAAATGGCAGGTTGCTGTTATTGTATGAATTGATGGGACAAAATAATAATGTTACTGAACATGTTGAATGCTGAGAGCGACCCCGCTGTCCCTCTCAATTCATTGTTTCAGTGTGAGGTTAGCCATTGACAGAAAGTTTTGTGTCCCTCATCGGTTATTGTGCCAGTCTTAGAAACATTTTGGTGCATTTCTTTTTTATCCCACCATTGCTATCAGACAGGGGACTGTGTTATCGTATAAGTGTTACTTGAAGTATGTTGTATTAGTGTTTATTAGTTTTTGTACAATAAATATAATGAAGATGTATTATTGAAGAATGTCTACTTAGACAAATGTTGTTACAGTAAACATTCTCTAACAATTCATTCTCGTTATCCATATTCATTGTACAAAAACTAATAAACACTACTACAACACACTTAAAGTAACACTAATACAATAACACAGTCCCCTGTCTGATAGCAATGGTGGAAAAAAACAAAATGCACCGAAACGTTCACAAAGACTTACAGAATAACAGACATACGATTCAACGTATTCTGCCATTAACTAACCTCACAATGAACCAATGAATTGAGAGTGATAGCAGGGGCGTACATGAATGCCTACCGGAGCAGGTGCCAGTAGAGCATGTGCATTACACGGGTGTTCATGTACGCCCGCCACACTCAACGTGTTCATCTGAGAGACAGAAGATTGTGATGCTCTACACTAAAATGCTTTTGGAATAAACATAGGCAGACAAAAACAAACATGGCCTTCATTATACAAACTACGCCACTCAACTGAAAGGAAGACGGGCAGGAAACGCACAAAAATAGTGGGCGAACAATATACTGGTTTTTAAATTCATGGCTGTCTCTGAGACATATGGAGTCAGTTAAGGGTTAAAAAATAGGTAATCCAACTTTACTCTTACATACTATGTATCAACGAAGAACTGTAATATGTATTTTAAGACAGGACTATTTAGACTGCAAGCAGAAGCAAAACATTGGACTTCAGCCTCTAAGAGGCCATTTAGAGAAAAGCAATATAATAATATAATGACATTAATTCAGTTTTACTCAGTCTTTCAGTGAACCACCAGACTATTATTATATTTGCAAATAAATTCGCAGGACATTATTTATATAAAAATATGAATGAAGTAAAATAGTGGAACAGGTAATATTATGAGATTTTCAGTTCCACAGGTAATAAATAATGTTTTCAGTTGGATACAGTTTTATCTATCTGCTTCTAGTATAATGTTATTTAACTTTTTGTTATGATTATGCACTTTTGCCAACCTTTATAACTTCTCTAATTGCTATTTTATACTGCCATCCGTAGAGTGAAAAAAAGTAATTAAAAAACTACCATCATGTTAAAAATTAAAGTTTAATTTTGTTTTATTTGCAAGTGTTTTCCCCCAAAAATTGTAACTTCATCAGTTTGTAAATAACTAGCAGTTGGCATTATTATAAATTAAAGTATTTTCAAATGCTTTAAATTTAAAATCTAAATTGTAAGTTCCAGGCATCTTTTTTGCAACACCTTATATAGAGTAGATTAGAATTTTGTGGTTTACTTCGTAAAACCTATCGTACAAATTAAAAATGTTACATTAAATTTTTAACTTTAGTTGTATAAAATTATAGAATAGTGAATTCTCGTTTTTGTTCATGTAAGCATAGTTTATTCTTTTTTCGTATAAGCATGATATTTTTTATTTGCTTTAATTTTTTTTCCAAACTGAGCTAGTCATTCTTTTGTATAAATTAAATGTGAAATTGTTCAAAAAAAAGTATTTATTTACCTCATCATTACTGTTGTGAATTTACCAGTTTGTAAGCCATAACCAATCTATTTTAGCATAAAATTTGATATTAAAAAGCAACAGGTTTATTAAATCAAAATAAGTGTATATTTGTATAATTTTTTATTTGTATTTTAAGGTTAAAATGTTAATTTTTGTGCCTTTATATGTTTTAAGTTCTTAATAGTTGAATAAAATATTATTAGGTAATCCACATGTTTATTCCTTTCCTTTGATAGGATTGTTATTTGTGATCATTTGCTTTATTCTTATCTAGTGTGATTCAGGACGGATTTATTCATATAGCATTTTGTAAACATTTATACAAGATTAAATAAATTTTCAGTGACCTTGTCTAAGAATTTCAGAGGTAAAAGTGTAATAATAGTATTCCACATATGTCTTGTTTTACTGTTCTAGTTTTGTCTTAGTTTTTAACAATTAGTTGAATTTTTATTTAAAAAAAAAATCACTAATCAGAGCAATATTACATAAAACAAGTTCTGTAAGAACAGAGCAGATGTTATATCAAATGGAAGACTACAATGGTGTAATTAATTGCAGAGTATTGAGCTTCATATTAAGATATCTCACAGCCATCAATCAATCATATTGAGGCAGAAGGTTATTGTTGGTTAATACAGTTAATAGTTAATTAACTGTTATTAACAGTTGAGATAAAAAGAAAATATTTAGTTTATCCTTGCCTGTAAGATGAAATAAGAGGTAAGGACATAAGCTTAGGCTTAGTGAACTGTATTATTATAGCAGTCTGAAAAAATAGTCTGTCAAAGGAAACCAAATAGAACAGATATAAAGAGGGAAGGTTATTTGGCAAGGCTTTATATTTAAAGTTTATAAATCTCTGAAGGAAATATAAATGTTACTATCAAATTTAATGTTAAAAATATTAAAGGATTTGAAATGAGTAAAATAAGACACCTCAGTAACAATCATATTGAATTGTTTTATAAAATTTATCATATTTCCATGATTGTAGTAGTTGTGAAAAATTTGTTTCAAGGCTAAAATTGATTATCACAAAAATAAAAGTTAAGGAAGTGGGAGAGTCACTATATCAAGGCTTAAATTAGCCAAATAAGCACCGGATATTTGGAAATAGAAGTTAGAGATTGCTTTATAAATTCATTGTTTAAAAATGTTATTCTGTTGTAAATTTTACTTTTGGTGTTGATTTGCATCTCAGTAGGATTGGTAAATATTGAATGAAGTTTTTTGTAATAACGAGTTGAGCTATTATTAGTTGAGCATTAGGTATTTATGTAGAAAAGTACTGCATTTGGTATCTGCTATCTGATACTGGCTAAATAAAAAAAGTAATATTTAAAGGGGACATCGAGAACAAATAACAATAGAGGTATAAATCAAGGCAAGGGGAAGAATAATAATATAAATTTAATTTGAGCACCAAGGGGTTACTACTTCACCCATATGCTAAGGATTTCTGGGGAGGTATTACAGTGCACACCACATAGCTAGGCACCTCGGTGCATTAGCCCCACGTTCCTTCCACTGTTAGCAGAGAGGATACAGTCTGGTTTTGTATGCTATAACACCAGCCTAGTCATCTTTAGTGAGGACGACAGTAACTTTCAACTTGAGTTGACTGTGCAAGTGAAGGTAGGAGAAGTAAAGTGGGAGCAACTCAAGACTGCCATTCCTCATTCATGTCAAGCTGTGTGGCATTTACTACAGCCAACTGATATGGAGTTGAAATATTTTTTTCTTACAGTTTAATTAAATAATTTGATACTTAAAACATTAAAGTTTGTAACAGTTACAGAAATAAAGTTGCTTTTTTATGAAATATGTGCATTTGAAGTGTTAATTCCTAAATAAATTTTCTTGAAATAACAACAAAAATAATTTTAAAATCAAATTTAACAGTTCAGTAATTATATAGTTTTTTCATTACTAGCACATTAGGAAATAATATAACTTTAATAAACTTTTGACCCTTATTACTATAATTTATTAATCTACTTCCAAGCAAAGTTAACATTATTAATTCTTTAGGATAATTTTTATCAACTCAATAACATGGAATACTGAACATAACCCAATCGTATAAGAATTTTAAATAAATAATTTAATAGATGTTTATTGCATATATAATGTCTTACAGAAAAAGTACAAACTCATACAATTCAAAATGTAACATAATTGTATTTATTAATATAACATTTCATTTTTAAATTTAATTTTTTAAATTTATAAATTCCTGTAAAGTATTATATTGATTTTTAAAGGGTCAAATTGTATCAGTGTTTTACAAAATTGTATCAAGTATCTCCCTAATATAACAATTAATAATAAACACACAGTAAAGAAATAACATCATATCCTTGAAACAATGTAATAAAAATTGCTGCAATTCACATATAATTAATTGAATCGAATTGCGAGGTTTCTAAATTTATAAGAAATAGTATTTGAAAATGATCTTACCAAATCTCTAAATAAAGAGAAAGCATTTACCACATTAAAAAATAAGTTTAAGATAAGGATAAATTTTCATAGAACCATTTGTTATTGGAGAGAAAAAAAGCATGAAAATGTATGTGTGTTCCAAGTCTGGATTCTCCCAATAAATTTACTCACCAAAGAAAAGTGTCTGGTACACCTATATAAAGGTCTAGGTTTCAAAAAACTTAGTTACACAAGCCAATATTAATTGTTATATAAAAAAATGTGATATATAAAGTCGTGTGTATATATATATATATATATATATATATATATATATATATATATATAGATTTTTTGGACTAGGAGACTGACAGACTTACCTTGATAAGAGTCCACTCTGTAGTCTTGAAATAGAAACACATAAAAGCACTTAAACAATGATATATTTCAACCACACAGTGGTCTTTGTCAATCAAAGAAAAAACAAAAAAAAATTATTATTTTTTTTAAATTAAAAAATTTTTTTTGATTGACAAAGACCACTGTGTGGTTGAAATATATCATTGTTTAAGTGCTTTTATTTGTTTCTATTTCAAGACTACAGAGTGGACTCTTACCAAGGTAAGTATGTCAGTCTCCTAGTCCAAAAATCTAAATAATCTTTACCAACCAAACCTAACCTAAATATCTATATATATATATATATATATATATATATATATATATATATATATATATATATATATATATATATATATATATATATATATATAGATTTTTTGGACTAGGAGACTGACAGACTTACCTTGATAAGAGTCCACTCTGTAGTCTTGAAATAGAAACACATAAAAGCACTTAAACAATGATATATTTCAACCACACAGTGGTCTTTGTCAATCAAAGAAAAAACAAAAAAAAATTATTATTTTTTTTAAATTAAAAAATTTTTTTTGATTGACAAAGACCACTGTGTGGTTGAAATATATCATTGTTTAAGTGCTTTTATTTGTTTCTATTTCAAGACTACAGAGTGGACTCTTACCAAGGTAAGTCTGTCAGTCTCCTAGTCCAAAAATCTAAATAATCTTTACCAACCAAACCTAACCTAAATATCTATATATATATATATATATATATATATATATATATATATATATATATATATATATATATTAAAAAATAAAAAACAAAATGTCTGATGCATGATTCTTTCTCATACATAGTGTAGTGAATAAATCCGTCCCGGGTAGAAATCTTTGAAACCTTTGCAATATGCTTGGAAAGTTTCTAAACATGTCTGTACATACATATATCACTGAGATCTGATAGATTAAATAGCATAGGTTATATTTCCCATTGATTAAGCAATACTTAAAAATGTACAATAGCTTTAACTTGTAAAAAGTCTTTTAAGTTTGTACTTTATGTTCACAGTTTTACTATGAAATAAACAAGAAAGGCAGCTTTATTTTAAAATGTTTCCTTTATTTGAAATCCTGGTTTTGTGCACCTTTGAAATTTGAGATGTTTTTTTGGCAGTGATTTTCCAAAATAACGAAAATCTGGTCAGTCAAATAGTTTAGCCAGGTAATACGTTCATATAGTGAATATATATTTTTTTCTTAAAATATTAGTCTGTTGTTCACTTAGTGCTATACATTGTATAGGACTTTCTTTTATAATTTTTTTTTTAGCAACTTTACACATAACACACACACATTTATCTACAAACGATCATCATGAACAGGCAATTCCTTAGTCTAAACAAATTGATTAAAATATTTCACCAAATGTACGGGTTTTGACTCATGTTCTTGACATAGGACTTGAATGTTGGACTATTAATTATTTATATTACAGGTATACTGGCATATCCGCGGGTAATGGAGTCCAAAATTACAGCGGTTGCTTGAAACCACCGATAACAAGGACGAGGCGTGTTATCTGCATCAACACACAAATACTATAGCTACAGACATTTACAGTATACAGTAGTGCATAGTGTATAGTACTCCATTCCATTTATTTATAGTTACTAACAACAAACTTTTGTTATCAAATGCAATCTTTGAAAACTTATTTGTATAAAGAGTTCACAATTAATGTTAAAAAAATTACTACATATGAAAAGAAGTTTTAAGTTGAAGTTAAGAACAAGAAATATTTAGTCAGAAACAACTTCTTCTGAAAGTAGAAAAGAGTCCGTGTTCAAAAAAGAACAGTCTATTACGTTTAGTGATGCTGACGATATTGGTGTGATAGATTGTGAAAAAATCAATAATGTAAAAAACATTGTGATATGAGGTTGTTTTTTTTTCTTTTCATTTCACTGAAGACTTGCTGAAGATACTGCATGGCATCCTTAATCATTTTGGTAACCTAATGCAGTCTTTAAAACTTCTCAAAAATTTTCCAGTGTCCATTCGGTTTCGTTTAAATTAATTTCTTATTCTTCCTGCCTGTTTTCCTCGGAACGCGACGTAATTATTTCTTGCAAATCATGGTTTTTCAACATTTCTTGGCGTTCTTCTATATCCTCTCCCATGTCTGCAACATTCAAGTCCCTCGCCGCTAACATCTCTTGCTGCTTGAATGATCAATCCATCTCCATCGATTCTTGGGAAGTTATTCATATCATTATTAGATTCTTTTCACAAATTCTTCCAGCAGGTTCTGACCATTTCTGGTTTCAGTTCATCCAACACTGCTTTAACATAAGTTATCATATCAGCGATATTGAACAATCTCCAGCATTGTATGACGTCAAGATCGGGGTCCTAATCGATTGCTACCTTATTCATTTCAAACACTTTGTGCGTGTATGAGGCCTTGACACATCTAATGAGACTCTGGTCAAGCGGCTCTAATATCGCAGTTGTGTTAGGTGGCATAAACACTACTTGAACATCGAAATCTTGTTGTATCAATTTCTCATGCAAAATCATTTTATATCGAAATCTTGTTGCTGTTCATGACAAGCTGGCTGTAAATTACAAATTACACTTTTGCTATTACTTGCGACCAGACATTTGTTAACTAAAAGTTGTTAATTGTTAACTTACACTTGGAGGTAACGTTTTTGTCTTACGACTTCTTCAGCCTCCAAAGGCTGAAGAAGTCGTAAGACGAAAACGTTTCCTCCAAGTGTAAGTTAACAATTAACAACTTTTAGTTAACAAATGTCTGGTCGCAAGTAATAGTAAAAGTGTAACTACTTGAACATTTTCATTCTCAGTGTAGAGGGCCTCAAGATAGCCTGGGGCATTGTCTATTATTAATAAAACTCGGAATGGTAACCCTTCCTTCTTTAATTACTACATTTCAGTAATAAAACATCTGCAAAACCATTCAGTAAACAATAATGTTGTCATCGACGCCTTGCGGCTATATCGCCAGAAAACAGGAAAAAAATTCATTTTGATTTTCTAGAGGACGAGGGTTTTTCGCTCGGTATATAACACCAGCATTGATCATATGTTCAGCTGCATTCCCACATTGTAACAGAGTTAGTCGATCTTTTCTTGATTTAAAACCAGGAGCTTGTTTTGCCATTTCATGAATGTAGATCCTTTTGGGCATTTTCTTCCAATAACATCCCGTCTCATCGCAGTAGAAAATTTGCCTAGGTTCATATACCACCTCCTCAATAATTTTCTTAAACTTGGTCGGAACACCAAGTTCTGCTCATCAGCAGATGCAGCTTCTACAATTTTAATGTTTTAAAATTGTATCTGTTTCAAAACCAATGCAACCACCCCCCGGCTTGGAGTAAACTGATTGGTCTGCTCTTCTGTACCATCTTTTTCCATAAACACAACGTTTTTTGCTGTAACACATTTCCATCAACAGGTATCCTTTTCCTGTTCATATCTTCCACACTGATATTCAAGGCCTTTTCCACCTTCATTAAAGTTTTATCACGGACTGTTGCAGCGACCTTTGCACTTTTCCATGAAATAGAAAAACTTGAACAAATTTTATACAGTTGAAATTTCATAAATAAACGATTCTTTTTTGTTATACAATCTTGCAATGCACATGAATGATTCATTTTTAACCTCAATCATATGTAAAATTTTCATTTAATGAAAGAATATTTCAGCTTCTCTTAGAGTTAACATTATTACACACTTCACTACTGATACGCTTCTTGGTCTTGGCCATTATTGCTGAACAGAATATTTATAAGTTGATTACGCAAATACTGTATTTCTGCATATTACTAAACACAAACAAGTGCAGCGAATAGGCTAATGTAACTGGTAAAAGCAGACTGAAGAGATTTCATAGGAAAGCAATAAGCTGTGGAATCCAGTGACTCAAAAATCAACAAGGAAGTGGTATAGGCTGCTGCACGTAAACAATACGGTACTGTATAACTAAAAAACAAACTGACTCAGATATGGGTGTTTACGGTTTACGAATGTTCGAATATCAACTTTTTTTCGATTTTTAGTGTGACAACATGCCGCGGATACCTTGTGAAATGAATTTGTAAGAAATATTTTTTGTGTTCACAAAGTTTTTAATTCAATTGAAAAATATTAATGTTTAAACTATTACAAAAACTTACTTTTATGATTTTTTTTATCAGGTAGAATGGTTATCGGATAGATGTATGTATTACTGAACGAAATTTGTATTTAACAATATTTTCTATGGAACACTAAATTTTATTATTTCGATACTGATAAGGCAACAAACAGCAGATCTTTTGGATTCAAGAAGACATCGCCAAAGCTTTTATAAATCAGTAAATCTTTGTTCATACTTTCTACAAATACTTGTCGAAAGTATTGTATAATGTCTGACTTGGGTATAAAATAAAAGAGATGAAATGCCACTGACAATATAAATTCAGCTGGGAAATTCAGCACAAGTTTGTTTCCATGGGACTTATGCACGGGATTGAAAATTCAAAGGGATTAAAAAATATAGTTTTCAATAACTTAACTTGGGAGTAAATAATATTTTCAATTTTAGGATTTAATTATGTTTAGAATAAAATTATAAACCGATAGAAAACAAACTGGTACATGGCTAAATGACAGAGCTCTTGTAGAAATGCGTCTCCCTTTTCATTGTCGATCAGACCCAAATTCTGCCTATTGTTAACTTTTATTTATATACTCTACTTCCATAGATGTGTGATTATTGAAAAGTGCCGAACTATAGGATGCTGGAGTAACAGGATTTTACATTATTTTCAAAAATACCTTAATATAGAATTTAAAAACTACAGTCTTGATATTCTTGCTATAAAAGATGTAATCATCTCACTTTTTGCTATTTACATGTATGAATAAATTTATAAGCAGAACATATCCATTAGTCTTAACACAATTCAACTGAAAAGATTGTATTGAATAGAAGAGTTACAAGAAAAATGAGTGTAAGTGGGTAGAGATTAACTCCAGAAATGCAAATCTCTGATTCTCAGATGCCTATGAGAGCTTTCCCTCAAGTTCAAGACAAGGGAAATATTATTTCCTTAGTGATTTCTACTCATAATTTACTATTATTCTTGTACAATCCTATTAGATGAACTGGGGAGAAATCAATATCTTATCCTAATGAAAAATGTCTGGTGCTCCTTCGTAGAAGTTTAGATTCAACAAAACTTTAAACACAAACCTGTAATGAAGAATTCCTACATCCAATGTACATTCCTATTAGATTTACTGTTGTCTTTAGGTAGTACTATCTACCAGAATGTGTTGGCCTCAATAGTTTATCATTTATACTATTGGAGGGAAAACAGAACAAGCAGGAACATTTTAATATATTATTATATAAAAATATTTATATTTGTAAAAGGCAGTGAGTGCTGTCCTATGTATTTGAAATTGAATATTCTCTTATCGATTGGGAAAACAATAAAGACAATGGAAGAATTGTCCATTTGTATGTTTCGGACTAAAAAATTATCATTCATGGCTTATATTTACAGGCCAAATTACCATTCATGGCTTATATTTACGGGCCAGATTACCATTCATGGCTTATATTTACGAGCCAGATTACCATTCATGGCTTATATTTACGGGCCAGTTTACCATTCACGGCTTATATTTACGGGCCAGATTACCATTCATGTTTTATATTTACGGGCCAGATTATCATTCATGGTTTATATTTACGGGCCAAATTACCATTCATGGCTTAAATTTATGGGCCAGATTATCATTCATGGCTTATATTTATGGGCCAGTTTAAAATTCATGGCTTATATTTACGGGCCAGATTACCATTGGCTTATATTTACGGGCCAAATTACCATTCATGGCTTATATTTACGGGCCAAATTATCATACATGGCTTATATTTACGGGCCAAATTATCATTCATGGCTTATATTTACGGGCCAGATTATCATTCATGGCTTATATTTACGGGCCAGATTATCATCCATGGCCTATATTTACGGGCCAGATTACCATTCATGGCTTATATTTACAGGCCAGATTACCATTCATGGCTTATATTTACGGGCCAGATTACCATTCATGGCTTTTATTTACGGGCCAAATTATCATTCATGGCTTATATTTACGGGCCGTATTACCATTCATGGCTTATATTTACGGGCCAGATTATCATTCATGGCTTATATTTACGGGCCAGATTACATTCATGGCTTATATTTACGGGCCAAATTATCATTTATGGCTTATATTTACGGGCCAAATTACCATTCATGGCTTATATTTACGGGCCAAATTATCATTCATGGCTTATATTTACGGGCCAAATTATCATTCATGGCCTTTATTTACGGGCCATTTGTTTTCATTTTTGACTTTAGTAATGATAATACTAATTAAGGAAATTATAACTTGGGCCAAATTACCATTCATGGCTTATATTTATGGGCCAAATAATCATTCATGGCTTATATTTACGGGCCAAATTATCATTCATGGCCTATATTTACGGACCAGTTGTTTTCATTTTTGACTTTAGTAATGATAATACTACTTAAGGAAATTATAACTTTTTGCAGGTGTTTATTTTGTTTGATTACTGATTATTTTTTAAAAACTGTTATTTTTTCATATAAATTATAGCCTTTAGCACGTTCGCTACCTGGTTTCTTTTGACAGATTGGCGGTAAAAATTCGATCTTTCCACACAAGATCGCATTAATGTGGGTCTGACCTTCATTACAGACCAAGAGTGGAATGATGTAATAAGTGTTAGTGAATTAAAGTGTTTTTATTCAGAAAGAATTTGCAAGTGTATAGAAAGAGTTGATATTTCTGCCATATTTCCAATTGTTTAAAAACATTTCTGAAGTCCTATCTATGTATAATCCATATTGACAGAAAATTTAGGGGGCTAAATTTAAGATACCTGAACATAAATACACATTTATACAAGGTTTGATAAAAAACTAACTGCAAGTTTCATTTTTTGAAAACAACATTATTTAACGACAACAGTGTTATCTTCAAAATAGTCTCCTTTAGATAAACACGTATGTCAGTGCTTCTTCCAATCCCCAAAACACCTGGAACTTGATCTTTGTGAGAGCTTTTAGCTCTTTCAGCTATATGCTCTTAATCCCTGTATAAGTAAAATAATAGTCCTTCAAGGTTTTCTTTATTTTTGGAAATAGGAAACCGTCACATGGGGTTATATCAGGTGAATATAGAGAGTGAGGCATTCTTAAAGAGCTGAATATTGCCAAAAATTCACAGACAAGCAATAAAGTGATTGAATTTCATTATCTTGGTGTAAAAGCCATGAATTGTTTCACCACAAATCTGGGGAGTTTTTTGGATTACTTCTCACATATAGGGTTGACTTATAGGTAGTACTCCTCATTGATTATCTGACCTATTGTCATGAACTGATAGTGCCCAGTGCTATTCAAATTGAATAAAACTATAAGTGTATCCTCTACCTTTGATTGGGCTTGTTGGAAATTTTTTGGTCCTAGCAATCTAAAATGGCTTTACTGGGGCGATTGAACGTTCTAACGTCATGCCCATGTTTTGTTACCCGTTATGATAAGTTTCATTATTTATTGTTGATTTTATTTAGTGACTCCTAAGCTACTTCCATTCAACACTGATTATCCTTGAAATTTAATACCTTTACACAAGTTTTGCTGTCATGCATTTCATACCTAAAATATCCAAAAAAATTTCACTGAAGAGCCAATTGATATGCTAAAATCGTTAGAAACATTCTCTGAATGTAACTCAGTTATTGTTCATAGTAATTTCTTTGATTTTGTCTGTGCTTTCAACAGTTGTTGAGGTGCTACTGTGTCCAGAACACTAAATGGCTCTAACATATTTATGACTATCTTGAAAATGCTTGTACCATTTATAAATCCTTTTTATATTCATAGCAGATTGATAAAAGACAATATTCACCATTTCTAGAAGTTTGTTATATTTTATTTAGTTTAATGCAAGATATCTCCATTTTTCTAACAAATAAATTCCTGATTTTAAACAAACCTTCTTCATAACTTAAGACAGACTAATGATCCAGTCTGCCAGTGACAGAAGCGTTTAAGACAGTTTACCAATATAAATAAGAGAAATTTACTTGTAATAACCAATAAAATTTCCATTACTTTTTGATTCACCTCGTAATGGCACATATATTCATATATGTCTACATTTTTCTAGAAAAACATTTTTCCATATAAATTAATAGAATATAGTAAGCCCCTCTATTAAAAGGAAAATTTATAATTAGGAAATTTTCATATGTTATTTGTTGCTATGACTGTAGTAAAACATATTATCCAACTATTATTAGGAAAGTAAGAATAAAATCAATTATAACTCATCAAATTTATAATATAAATATAATTCATGTCGTGGTAATTTACCAAACCAACTCGCATCCATTTGAAAACAGTAATTTTTAAACCCAGTAAGAGCAGTACTGCTATCTTTGTAAATTTTTAAAACGACATATAATGGAAGGGTGATTTGTATCATAATCAAGCGATGTCTTAATCTCTCTTAAAACATAATTTTATGAAGATATTTCAGAAACATGTGTCAGTTGACAGAATTGAGTTCAATCATTATATAATAATTTTGTTTGCTGTTTAAAATAAAATATTTTTTGCTTGAGCAAGAATTATTTTTAAAATTGTTGAACCTCTTGGGGCTAAGCTCTTCTCAAACACCTGCCTAGAGCAGCTTATATACTGAATGTTTTCTATAACTCTATTTGGAAATTTACACTTCATTTTGTCCTTGGAATTCCTGTTCTAATACCCCTGTTAGTTAGCTAGCTTTCATTTATAATTCTAGAAAATTGTTGAACATACAATTAAAGCAAATGGTAAGGCTTCATCACATTTCATGCTAAGTAGAATCAAAGTCATTGCAACAGTTAGAAATAAGTTAATTTTTTAAATTAAAATTCAAAAATTGGCAAGCTCTATTTTATTTTAATATTAGAATAAACTATTTATTATTGTTACTACATAGAAACAGATTTTCTCACGTCATTGCATGTAATCCTTGCAATAAGCTTTTACCAGGAAAGCAACAAGTCATTAGACACATATGACACAATATTAGTGGTTGAAAATTAATGAGATGATGTACAGGGAGACTTTAGAAGCAGGGGTTGTTTCCCTCGTCAATATATGTTGCAAATGTGTTTTGAGAAATGATCTTACAAAAACACAGTATATATTTTAGTTTTACTTCGGGATTTTTAGGCAATATTTGACTCAATGAACTTTATAAAGCATTATTACTTTTTATAAATAAAGGCAGCAATTCAAATTCTACTACAGTAATAAATTTGTTGCTACAATGTAAAAATGTCGTTATTCAGTTTAATTTTCTCATGTTAGTTTTCAGTTTTTAATGAGTTTTAAATGCTGAAATAATTTACATGGGTGGTTAAAAAAATGTGAAAGGAATGTCATTTAAAAAAGACTAAATTAGAACATATTCATGTTAAATTTATTTCTGTAATTTATTTGTATAAAAATATTTTACATTTTAAATCCAAAACATTACAGTAATCAATTTACATATATATACAAGGTGACAATAATTATTACAAAATTAATACGAATTGAGATCAGCTGGTTTTTAGAAGTTTCAAGGCCAGGGCTACATTAAACTCAACTAAATAAATTATACATTGTGCAGGAATGTAACTAGATTACAAATTTCATAATCTTCCTGGATATTGTACTCTTTATAAAGCTTACTAAGCTAAAAATACTAACTTTAAAAGCACGGCAATGGAGACAGTACATTGGAAATATATTGAATATCTGTCAGGTAAACCCTGGTACAAATCGAGGAATTACTTTATCCTTGTAGCAAGGTCTATGTTTTTCTTACTGTATTATGTAATTTAATGACATTATTAGTCTTATTGTTCTTTGTAAATAGTATCCTTCTTATGAAACATATTTAGGACCTTATATTTAGAGAAAATGCTGAGTTATATAGCTGAATATATTAGTTATATGGGTCCATTCTATTTGGTTTCCTTGAACAACTCTTGTTAACCAATTTTTTATTTTCCTGAAAATCATGAGCCAGGCGGGTATCCAGCAACTTGCTTTAAGGGGGGGGGGAGCGATCGATGCTTTATATATATATATATATATATATATATATATATATATATATATATATATATTTAGGTTAGTTTTGGTTGGTAAAGATTATTTAGATTTTTTGGACTAGGAGACTGACAGACTTACCTTGGTAAGAGTCCACTCTGTAGTCTTGAAATAGAAACACATAAAAGCATTTAAACAATGATATATTTCAACCACACAGTGGTCTTTGTCAATCGAAGAGAAAACACAAAAAGAAATATGAGAGAATGAAATAAAATAAAATAAAATAATTGTAATCACCCAATTGTGATTACAATTATTTTATTTCATTCTCTCATATTTCTTTTTGTGTTTTCTCTTCGATTGACAAAGACCACTGTGTGGTTGAAATATATCATTGTTTAAGTGCTTTTATGTGTTTCTATTTCAAGACTACAGAGTGGACTCTTACCAAGGTAAGTCTGTCAGTCTCCTAGTCCAAAAAATCTAAATAATCTTTACCAACCAAATTAACCTAAATATATATATATATATATATATATATATATATATATATATATATATATATATATATATATAATATGTGTGTGCGTGCGCCCGTGCGTGTATGTAAAAACATGTAACAAAAATGCTTAAAATTTTAAAATATTTAATGATTTTAAGTTTTATAAGTATTATTTATTTAAGAATAGAATCAAATATCAAATAAAAATTAAATTCATACTAAAATTAATAGTTCGTAGTTAAATAATAAACTCTAGTCGATGGTTGCGTTTTTTTGCGTAAAGATCAATGACAGAATCTATATCAATCTATAAGCTATTATTATAAAAATTGTTTATTAAATAATATACGTAGTTATTCTTCCAACACGAACAATTCCGGAGTCAACTGCGAATATTACGCTTGCAAAATTACGTATTGAAATTCATATGTTCGAGACTAAGCTTCACTAGCGCTATCTGTTGTTAAAACTTTTAGACATTTACGAGGGTAGGCCGAGGGAACGTGTCACATTTTCAAATTAAAAATTAAAATTTTATTTTTTATTTACAATAAAAGACGAATTAACTTAAGTAAATTAAGTTAAAATTCGAGTGTATTTATAAAAATAGAGTAGTATTTGTAAGTGATTCTATTTTTGTAATTATTCAAAGAGCATTACAATGTTACAAAATTATTATTATATTTATAACAGTTAGGATTTTATATTTGAGAATATATAATAACTTAATTATTGAAAAAAGTCCTAATTTAATAATATATTGTCGATTTTTCACCCAAAGTTCTTGAAGGTGGGGGGGGGGGCGATCTCCCCATCGCCCCCCTGGATACGCGCCTGTGAGCTAATTATACATATAGTGTAGAGGGAAAGATAAATTGTTTTGGTAAACATTAACAGATTATTAATATGACCATTTTTCTATCTATGCATTATCCAGTGACTTTTTATTATCACAAAGACGTATCAAGAACTACAATTATGTTTATGACCAGGCCTTAGGAGACCAATAGTAATCTCATCTTCTTTGAGTACAATTTGTTAAATTAAACAAGTCCAAATGAGCGGGGTTATAAAAAGTAAAGTGTTTTTAAAGCCGTTTGACTCTATAATAGTAAACATTTTATGTGCGTCTGAGATTTGGTGTAGTAATGGGAGGTTTTAAAAGCCTCAGATAATCTTAATTGTGGCTTGAATATTCTCAGTTTTAGAGTTGATGTCAAATCAGTAAACATTTATTAGAAGAGGTCAAAATAGTTTTACTTCTACACATTTGATGGGGGATTGTGGTTTTTTTTTGAAGAAATTAACTAATTTTTTGTAAGTAATTTATGTGTAAGAGTTTTGGATGAATCTGTAAGTACAGGAATTAAAAGTGTATATTATGGCAATATATATGTGACAGCTTTCTTGGTGACAACTTGAAGCAACTGTGATGTAATTTTTAATTTAATTAAGTAAAACCTCTTAGTAATGAAAGTAAAGCAGTTATTATTTTTTGATATAGTAAAGCGTATAATTTTTGTAATAATTTCCTCTGATGATCGTTGCTTTCCAATTTAAATGTACATAAGGATTTGAATAAAAAAGTTTGTGATTAAGAGGATGTTATTTATTGAAATAGAGTTTTTTTGATGGTTTATAAACACTTAGAGTGTCATAACTATACACCGCTATTCAGGTGCTTTTAGAATGAAAACTCATGAAAGATAGCTGACATTTAAAAGTTTTAAAGAAAAAACTCTAAAAATACCTGTTTGAGGTAAACTGTAACTACCTAATGGATTTACAGGTAGTGGCAATGCAACTACCAGGATGCAAAATTTGTCTAATATAGAGTAATATGATCTAAAGCAGCAGAGATAGAGGGTATGTGAGTCTATCAGAGGGTTTTGACATGGATGTACTTAATACCACAAGATTTTGTGGTATAAAGAGTTGAAGATGTAAAACAATAGATACAAGCATACAAAGGCTTAGGTATATGTATACAAAGTAGAAGGCAAAGAAAAGGAGTGCTGAGAGAGAATTAGGATTGTGTTAAAAACCAAATATAAACAGAAAACCTATAAGTTTTTGAGCTATTAATTTTAACCCTCCAAGTGCTAGTAATAACACTGTAGTGCTAGCTGTTTTAATGGCGATGTGCATGATTTTTTTGTTTAATTAAATAGAAAATACAAAATACCGCTGAAGTATAACATTATTTTATATCAAAATGTTCACAATAACGACGAGAAACAGAAACTGACAAATTATTTCAAAGTATAAAAAACTGCCAATGAATAGAAAACACAAATTTTACTTGAAACTTTTTCTTTCTTTCCAGTTAATCTAAGAATCCCCATTGTAAAATATTTGGAATCCACAATATAAAAAAGTTACACAATTCAGTCCTGAATATAGAAAAGTATAACATAGATAGTTTGTATTCAAAATTAATTAGTGTTTTTAACATAATATTCACCACCGTAATCAAGAAAAATAAAAAAAAAACATTTCTCATGCCAAATTTTTTTAAAGACGAAACGTGCACCCCGTTTGTTTGGCATATATTGAATATAAACACATCTATTTTTCATTCCCACCATTGACTCATCGAGGGAAATGTTTTGTTTAGGAATAAAGTACTTTTTGAAAGTCTTTCATATAATCATAGACCTGCAGAATCTTATATCGTGAGTCGTGCCCAGGTTCACCCTTTGGAATAAGTTGTTGCGAGCTCAGATGAAAATTAAATCGAATAGACCGAAATCTGTTTAGTGTCATTGTATCAGAGAAAAAACAATTTTTTGGGGGTCTTTCGTGGTGACCAGTAAAATTTATAGTTGTTTTTGTAGCTTAGGCCTACAATCATGGCAAGAGCAATGTAGCGTTTCATTTCAGTTTTGGTAACATCATATCATTTCTGTAACCTACTAAATCGAGATAAGTTGCCCAAATCCGTCTAGTTGGCAATTTTTTCTTGGGTATAAACGTTCGTTTCTCTTATCATCAAAGGCCATATAAAGTCAGCGAAGAAAAGAAAAAAATATTTGATAGGTTTACTATATCTAGGTGGTAAGTTTTTCACGCCTATAACTCTGAATTCACTTGCCAAATCAACTGGTAGTTCTGAAGGATACATTAACCCAATTATTATTTGAAGTACTGGTAGATGGTACATTTGAGGTTTCATTTGGAGGTGGTTCATCTTCATATATTCATCATCATCGATATATTATCATCATTATCGTCTAAATCGGGGTTATACACCTCTTCACTATAGGATGCCTAATCTAGTAAACTATCATAATTTTCTGGAATTTCTTTCAAATCTGTGTCAATATCAGAAATGTTTCTTTTAGACTCGTCATCTGATGAATCAAAAAAGACCTTTCTGATTTGACTTCAACGACTTAGTTCACTCATTATTTTTCATGAATCACACAACAAACAATCTAATACTTAAAAAAAAATACCCATGTCATAACTAAAACACTAAATAAATCGTAATGAAAAACACTGAACTGTCGCCGACATGCACTATACACCATGACTTTTGTAAACCAACTGCTTACTCACAAGCTGTTCAATTAGACCTATTATGTCATCCAACAAGTTTTCCTGCATAGAGTAATAAACAAACCAACTCTTTTACTTTATTCTAATATAAAATATAACTGAATTGGAACAAGGGTTATTCTTCGGCAGCGATTATCATGGTCGGCTCGGACTGAGCTATTAGCACTTCAGAACGCGACCCAAACAGTTCGGACTGAGGCATTAGCACATCTAGAGCCGGATGTGAAATGAATCTATATAATAAAATATGTAGAGGAAAGGCTGAAGGTAGAAAAAAAGAATGTAAATAGGAAATTTGGCTAGGGTTGAAGCATCAACCATATACTTTACCACTTCAAATATTTTCAAAGAAGGCTTTATAATACATCTTCAATAAGTCAAATTAAAGAACAAACTCACAAGAAATAGAATACATGAAACGTTTAATCCAACAACAAACTCACTCATTGTAGAAAAATATATATGTTTCTTGAAACTTCAGACTTTTGTAGAATTATTATGATTTTATAATAAACAACCAATAAAAAATTGTTCTTGTAAAATTATTTAGGACCTCATGTGGTTAGGCACTGTTACTGATTACTTTTTTAAAAAAACTGTCCCCTCTTAATCTTTTAAAATGTTATATTGGTTGTTATTTGACAATTGCCACAATCAAGTAAGTTAACAAAATACTACATTATATTAGGTCTGTTTTCCCTTGTCTGTGTTTTTAAATATTCATGTTAGTGAAATAAAACCTTAATTCCAAATTGTTTACTTTTGACATCAGTTTACTGTTCTTATCACAGGTAACAAATTGACTTGGTTGTTACTTTGAGGTGTACTTTTTAATTTTGATTATTTTCAGACTTAATTATTTTATAACAGTGTTAAATAATACTGTTACTCCTTGTAATATTTAGTGTCGAGCCTCCAATGAAGTGACACAGCTAGCTGTTTGGCCTATTTACACCTTAGATTCTAGTAAAAAAAAACTAAAAATAAAATTGGACAATGATCTTAGTAAACTAATTGAGATTTTTTATGTATATACATTTGCAAAATGTGAAACAGGAAAACTCTACAAAACAGGGTTTTCATTTAGGACTCGACCAATTGGCAACCTATTTATGTTAAATGTTGAGATTGAACGGATAGAGTCATTATTTAATATTTAATATTTAGTAAATATATTTCTCATATATATATATATTTTTATATATATCGCAATATGTATTCTTGTGTATTAATAAAGAACTAAGACAAAATACAAATACAAGAATTATAATTGAATTTACAATTCAAAGCTTTTCGTTGGCTAACAGAGTACCGAATAATCAACTCAATTTCTCTAAAACAAATTAAGTTAAGAAATAAGTGTAACAGTCTGTAACTCCCGACATCATCATTAGATCATCATAATTAGTTCTGTAAGTAGTGTGAAGCTTGTTGTTTAATACTGTGCAACCATTTTTCCAAAAGTAGTAACGCCAGCTGAGTAGTACTGATAAACATAAAACGTTACTAGACAATGTCGGGCCTAGTGGCCCCACGGTATTCGATTCAGCCTACTGGGGTCATTGGAGCTAGAGTGTTAAGTAAGACAAACCAAGAGAGGATAAGGTCTGGCTATGTAACTTGGGCTGAATTAATCAGAAGGGGTAATTGATAAGGGAAGGCAGGCGGTTCATAAGGTTATACTGTTTTTGGTAGTTCTGAAAGAGGGAGAAAAACCATAGAAAATTGAAAAAAGACTGATTGGATAAAAATTTGTTTCTTCTCAGGGTCTGTATGATCAGGGCCTTAGATTAAAGCCTCAGTACCACAAATTTTTTCACCAAGCCCCATAATTCTGTTGTCGGATTGGAGATGTTGAGTGTTTCAGGTAGATTCATGGGAATGAGGTTTACTAGGTACTAAATTGTTTCCCCTCAGTATTCTTTTGTGTGGAGTGGGCCATGGAATGGCTGGCTCCTTTAGTGTATAATACACGATAATGCAAACTGTCATGTCTATAACACTAACAATTTTTGTATTTCTCGAAGTCCTTATTTTATTATCAAGAGCAAAAAATAAATTAAAAAAAAATAATGTATAGAAATATTTGATTTAAATAAACTTAAAAATGGATAGTAAAATAGAAAATGTTGGGTTGGCTGATAGCGTGTTAATTTATTATGAAAAAGAACTTTTATAATTGTAACTATTTTAAGAACTAAGTGAAAACTATTAACTTACTGTGCTGACTTGTTTCGAAACTGTCTGTTTATTTGACATAGCCTAACTTGTTACTTGCAGTTTTTCACTCAAGAATACAGGAGTTTGATGCAGTTTAAGGGCACCGTGGAATGGAAAATATTACTTTTTCGACATTTTTACGTTTTATCAATTCTTATTTCTTGGAATATTACCTTTACAATGATTTATAATACATAAGGGTTGCAGTTATATTTCATTTTGAAAAATTCGATTATATAAGACGATGTACGCTGCCATGGAAACAAAAAAATCGATTTCTCTCACAACATCAAACGTTTTCATCATTATGCACAATGCTTCTTCTACTCATTTCCGAAATATATTTCACTGTCAGGTTTGCTAACCTCTCTATTACAAGCTGCTGTATTTATTACCAAAATCAGCTGTCTGCTCTGAACAATATTGTTTTCATTTACGTTTAGTGAAAAGTGAAGTGGATATAGGTAATGTACTGGAATTCCATATTATGTCATAATACTGTCCTTTGAGAAATGAAAATGTACATCTTGATACAAATTACATACATCCAAATTATATAGGAATCAGTGGGGGTATGGAGGTTGACGGTGCCATTACGTAGTTCCATCCAAAAGTACAACGTTCCAAACACAGATTACCTGGGTGATGGTGATTCTGCTGCCTACAAGTCAGTAGTTGATAGTAATCGATATTGAGTACTGTGACATAAATAAACTTGAATGCAATGGTCACATTAAAAAAAAAGCGTGTTGGAACTAGATTACGGAAACTGAAATCAACGATTAAAGGAAAACTATCAGATGGGAAACCATTATCTGCAGAAAACCGTATCACCGACCTAAAAAATTCAAAAGCTTAAATTGTTTTATGGATTAGCAATAAGAAGAAATACAACTGAGAATGACTTGCAGAAAGCTGTATGGGCTACCTTCTTTCATATTCAGTTTAACAACGACAAATCGGACGAAATAGCAGGTTAGGCTTTGTCAATGAAACAACAATCGAAAAAGTCACCACAGTAACTATATAGTATTTAGTTCTTAAAAAAAATTACTTATGATTTAATCAGTGAAATCAAGATGATAGCAACAACCTATGAACTCGAGGAAAAACAAAGTAATTTTTACTTAACCTTAACGATGGACATTGTTACCATCTCCAGCATAACAACTTTTTCAAAAAACACATGTTCATTTTGTCTTTTTTTAATGTACTTGTAAAATTTGACCTTTGCACAAATTTTCATTGCTTAAATCACATGAATCCTGCTTGTGGAACATTTCAATGTTTAATAAATCATTACTGTTAAAGTAAGCTGGATTTGTGAACACTTTTGCAACAAATTTATCCAGTTGTTTATGTTCTAACCATTCCTGAATAAAAACAGAATTTGAATCTGATATTATAATTGTTTCACATCCCTTGTTATTTAACCATTGTAATAGACGATCCATTCCTGTTACAGCAGATATATTATGCATTGCCTTCATAATATCTTGTTTCTTGACATTCTGGTTATGTAAAATTTTAAACACTTCTCGCATATACAATGTCCAGCCTTTGAAAGTATGAAGTGCTTCAACTTCTTCTGGAATATTGTCTGCCATTTTGTATTCAACTAGATCACTATTTTCTTGAACTATGGTGCATAGTAAACCTATGAACTGTTTGCACAGCCTAGGCTTTTTATTTGGCTGTTGAATCTCGGGTGTTTCATTAGATTCAGGATTGTGCCTACATTGTTCTCATTTAGTACTTACTTTTTAAAATATGTGCATTGATTTACAAATAGTTTCTTCATCTTCCTAGCAAATTTGATATCGAATGTCTCTAAAAAATTACTTATTTGTTTCTTGTATACACAACTTTATTGGAGATATTGTATTTAGGAATTAAACATACTACCTACTTTACATTAATCTTCCCATAATAGGAGTTGTTTTGCCAGTGCTGTTATTATTCAGATTTGTAGATTAGCTACTTTCAAGCAAAATGTGTTCTTTAAGTTGTGTGTTTTATGTCAGCTTATGTTACCAACTATTTGGTGACTTCTTAGATTCTATTGATTTTTGTTCTAGATATTAAAAACCTTATTTTGCAGGGACTAACAAATTCCTGATTTGAAAAATAATCAGTTAATTCTTGCCAGAAATCGATGCAAAAAATAAAAAAAATTTGAAAATCTTTTAAGGGATGGTTGGAGGTTACTGTTTTGTTTTGTGTGGAGCTTTATTTTTAAAAACAAATTGACTTAAAAAACTAAAGATCAGCTAGAATGAAGAATTTCTTAGCAGAATATTAGTGTCATCTAATGATGTAGGTGAAGTAGAAATTGAAGATGATAAAAATCAAGATGGAAGTTGAGAAATAAAAGTGCCGGACTCCACTCCCATGTTGCATAGCTGCTGGAGTTTCACCTGAAAAAATCAGCATAATTTTAGAACGGAGAATTGATGAGTATATTCTTAAATTAACCTAACACAGTTTGTTTTGCTCTAATTTATATGATGAAACAAACAGTATTAGTAAAATGTGTTACTCAGATTCTATGTTTGGTGGAAATGAAACCTGTTTCAGTTATAGCTCAACTATTTGCATTGTCTTTGTGCATTGTGAAAGCAGTTTCTGATTTCATTAAAATGTGTTACACAGATTCTATGTTTGGTGGAAATGAAACCTGTTTCAGTTATAGCTCAACTGTTTGCATTGTCTTTGTGCATTGTGAAAGCAGTTTCTGATTTCATTAAAATGTGTTACACAGATTCTATGTTTGGTGGAAATGAAACCTGTTTCAGTTATAGCTCAACTGTTTGCATTGTCTTTGTGCATTGTGAAAGCAGTTTCTGATTTCATTAAAATGTGTTACTCAGATTCTATGTTTGGTGGAAATGAAACCTGTTTCAGTTATAGCTTAACTGTTTGCATTGTCTTTGTGCATTGTGAAAGCAGCTTCTGATTTCATTAAAATGTGTTACACAGATTCTATGTTTGGTGGAAATGAAACCTGTTTCAGTTATAGCTTAACTGTTTGCATTGTCTTTGTGCATTGTGAAAGCAGTTTCTGATTTCATTAAAATGTGTTACACAGATTCTATGTTTGGTGGAAATGAAACCTGTTTCAGTTATAGCTCAACTGTTTGCATTGTCTTTGTGCATTGTGAAAGCAGTTTCTGATTTCATTAAAATGTGTTACACAGATTCTATGTTTGGTGGAAATGAAACCTGTTTCAGTTATAGCTCAACTATTTGCATTGTCTTTGTGCATTGTGAAAGCAGTTTCTGATTTCATTAAAATGTGTTACACAGATTCTATGTTTGGTGGAAATGAAACCTGTTTCAGTTATAGCTCAACTGTTTGCATTGTCTTTGTGCATTGTGAAAGCAGTTTCTGATTTCATTAAAATGTGTTACACAGATTCTATGTTTGGTGGAAATGAAACCTGTTTCAGTTATAGCTCAACTGTTTGCATTGTCTTTGTGCATTGTGAAAGCAGTTTCTGATTTCATTAAAATGTGTTACACAGATTCTATGTTTGGTGGAAATGAAACCTGTTTCAGTTATAGCTCAACTGTTTGCATTGTCTTTGTGCATTGTGAAAGCAGTTTCTGATTTCATTAAAATGTGTTACACAGATTCTATGTTTGGTGGAAATGAAACCTGTTTCAGTTATAGCTCAACTATTTGCATTGTCTTTGTGCATTGTGAAAGCAGTTTCTGATTTCATTAAAATGTGTTACACAGATTCTATGTTTGGTGGAAATGAAACCTGTTTCAGTTATAGCTCAACTGTTTGCATTGTCTTTGTGCATTGTGAAAGCAGTTTCTGATTTCATTAAAATGTGTTACACAGATTCTATGTTTGGTGGAAATGAAACCTGTTTCAGTTATAGCTCAACTGTTTGCATTGTCTTTGTGCATTGTGAAAGCAGTTTCTGATTTCATTAAAATGTGTTACACAGATTCTATGTTTGGTGGAAATGAAACCTGTTTCAGTTATAGCTCAACTATTTGCATTGTCTTTGTGCATTGTGAAAGCAGTTTCTGATTTCATTAAAATGTGTTACACAGATTCTATGTTTGGTGGAAATGAAACCTGTTTCAGTTATAGCTCAACTGTTTGCATTGTCTTTGTGCATTGTGAAAGCAGTTTCTGATTTCATTAAAATGTGTTACACAGATTCTATGTTTGGTGGAAATGAAACCTGTTTCAGTTATAGCTCAACTGTTTGCATTGTCTTTGTGCATTGTGAAAGCAGTTTCTGATTTCATTAAAATGTGTTACTCAGATTCTATGTTTGGTGGAAATGAAACCTGTTTCAGTTATAGCTTAACTGTTTGCATTGTCTTTGTGCATTGTGAAAGCAGTTTCTGATTTCATTAAAATGTGTTACACAGATTCTATGTTTGGTGGAAATGAAACCTGTTTCAGTTATAGCTTAACTGTTTGCATTGTCTTTGTGCATTGTGAAAGCAGTTTCTGATTTCATTAAAATGTGTTACACAGATTCTATGTTTGGTGGAAATGAAACCTGTTTCAGTTATAGCTCAACTGTTTGCATTGTCTTTGTGCATTGTGAAAGCAGTTTCTGATTTCATTAAAATGTGTTACACAGATTCTATGTTTGGTGGAAATGAAACCTGTTTCAGTTATAGCTCAACTATTTGCATTGTCTTTGTGCATTGTGAAAGCAGTTTCTGATTTCATTAAAATGTGTTACACAGATTCTATGTTTGGTGGAAATGAAACCTGTTTCAGTTATAGCTCAACTATTTGCATTGTCTTTGTGCATTGTGAAAGCAGTTTCTGATTTCATTAAAATGTGTTACACAGATTCTATGTTTGGTGGAAATGAAACCTGTTTCAGTTATAGCTCAACTATTTGCATTGTCTTTGTGCATTGTGAAAGCAGTTTCTGATTTCATTAAAATGTGTTAATATCTTATATTTTACAAATCCTTATAGATTTTGAGGTTAATTTCTAGTATGGATATTCTACAAGGGTGGGTTGTAGGATATTCAGTACAAGGATGAGGAACACCCACTCAATATGTTGTGTTAAAGTAACACACAATATAGAAAAAAAGATTCTTAATTTCTGATAGGAGAGAGTAGCAAGTAGATACCTCTCTTTGACTCCACTTTGAGTTCAAGTTGTCTAAAGGCTAGAGCATTGATATAATTTTCCTCATCTGTTAGTACTAGAAATGACCTGTTCCTTATCTACCTTCCTTTCTACTCGCCTTTCTTTATCCTTCCTGAGGGAAACTATTTAAACCATTGTTGATGACAGAATTTGTTAACAGAGATGAGAAAACAACAGTTTTTCTTATTAACACTGTCAAGCAATTACAGAAGTCATACAAGCAAGAAATATTTAAATCCTCAGTTCTTTTCTATTTCAAGATGAATCACTGTTAAGCTGAAATAAGAGATCAAATAAGAATGGAAGAGACGTGCAAGTCTAGGTGCAGGAAGGTTTACAAATATCCTGCTAGGTTACCTAGGTTTTGTTTTACCTGTGAAATGTTAGACTAAAGTATTTTTCATATTCATAGTTCACATTGGTAAACATTTATTCTCTGACCATTTGGATCAATATATCTCGAAGAAATTAAAAGATGTTATTTAACCCTCAAAGGGCTAGTAATGTATTCAGCTCACCATTAAGTACATGGACGTAAACATTAGTTGAAGCAACGTCTGCTATGGCACAGGTATAGTTGCCAGAGTCCAGCATGTTTGCGTTCGCTATGAACAGCCTGCTCTTGGCTCCATTTGTCACGATGTCGGTCTTTACACTGCAACAAGTTAAAGAATTTGTTCATTGAATATTCAAAGAAAACTTTTAGTGTTTATAAAATAAAAATATTATTTAAACATTACAATGAAAAAGATGATAGGAAGGATAAAATCTTATACAAATATTGCTCTTAATACATGATTTCAATATCAATACTCTTATAATGTCAACATAATAAACATATAAAAATTATCAAATACTGTATATACTACAACATATATACGTATTGTAAAATACTAATATATTTTTATTATTTAAAATATAAATGCTTTTGGTAATTTTTTAGTAAATGATATAAGTTTTCCTTAGTTGCAGAATATTTGTAACTAAGATAGGATTATAATGTCAGTACTTTTATAGTTTCTGGACTTTTCCTTTTTTTTACGCTGTTTTGAACAAATAAAGCTTAATTTTGACCATTATTATTCCACCTGTCTAACACCAGGAATTCATTTTGACTCTTACTTAACCTTATCTTAATTCTTCCAGCCTTCTTTTCTTCTTCCTATCAGGGAGAGCAACAAATGTCCACCTCTCCGTGACCTT
>JBAIZL010000002.1:335141819-335144319 GCA_036971475.1 Prosapia bicincta
GGGTTACTTAGCGGAGGTTCTACTAGTTTCGAGTAGTTTTGGAATAGCAGAACGAAACAATAGCCTCTGTTCATAGCCCCTGTAATGGATCAGTGACCATTACAGGTAAACCAGTAGGTGAAGGCACAAGACGACATTTTAGTGCCTTGGGATAGTAATAAGCCCCTAGGAGTTCAGTTCTGACTCTAGTCACCAGAGAGCAGGAATTGTGTAACGATTCGAGTGCCATTGGTTGTATTTGCTTTATTTTAGATTACTTACTCGGATATGTTTTTACTCATTAAGCTCTTTGGGTAAATTTACTCACGGCTCTTGCTTGGATGCCCTTACCCAATATTTTTATGTTTCCGCCAATTTTCACTGTATTTATATCTGCAGTTCCTAGCTTTATATATCTGCCCATATCCTTTTACAATTTTTGATGTTAGATTTACGTGCTGGAAATATGAAAAATACCTCTCACATTTTTATTTCGCGTATTAATATATTATTTTATAGAAAAGACAACAAACCTTTGAGGGATTATTAATATTTTTTCCAAATAAAGTTTTATCTACGCTCTTGTTATTTTAACGTGAAAAGAGGATACAGACTACCTTCACTAAGTAAACAATGGATAAAAGGAAAGCTTTAGGTCTGCAATAACATCTGGAAAAAGCAAATGCTTCAAAGACCTGTCTGAAAACACACAAGAGAATTCAAAGGATGGCCTCCATTGATAAAGTAAACAAATAAAACATCCAGTCTGATTGGGTTAAAACGTAATCTGTTTCACATGCCTTTCTTCAAATGACAACCCAAGGGAGTGTTTACGTTAATGTGAGGAACATTTGAGTAAGGCATTTAAAAAGGTTTTTGAGGATAATCAATACCAATTTTTTCTGTTACTGAACTGTGGAGGTTTGGCTTTAATAATTTCCCCCTGCACTAATAATTCATTAATTGAAATATTCATGATGTAAAAAAAATAATGCACCGGAAATCCAAGACATTTGTAAGAATATTTTTACAAATTTGTTTACAAGCAAATACAGACAACATACTTTAAATAACTTTTATAAATTGTATATAAATTGAGTTTAATATGAAAACAAATATTAAAAGCGCCAGATTTTTATTTTTAAAAGTATTTTTACAATTTATTTTCCATAACTTAATTAGAATAACGTAATTATATAGAATCTCTAAACGTATACAACTGTGGGTGTTGGAACAGAACTTGGCTGGCAAGTTTCCAAGAGAGGCGTCACCAAACTATCGGCAAACTTTCATAGACTTCTTTGTATAAAGCAGTAACATTAATCCCTGAGCCTAGAAAAAATGAAATAAAAAAATCGTGGAAGAACCCCTTCAGCATAGAATCTTTACCCCTAGATTGTGCCAGCTGATATTTTATTACCCCAGTTTACAGGGGGCATGCCATATTGTTTCTCGACATTACTTTGTTTAGATAAAAAATACGATACTTTTTAACTTGTTAAAAGAAAGAAACTTTAGACCAATGACACGCTGAGATTTCAAATATTCATTTTTATTTATCATAATATATTATTTGTAATAATAGTATCCTTTATTACCATACGAAATGCTTTGCAATATATATTCCTGAGTATCAAATTTTCTTGCCACAGTCGCACACAAATATTTTCCCATATTCCTCTAGTTTTTTAAAGTTTGTTTTAAAAACATATTTTTCATATAGTATTTTATACTTTATGAATCTAGAATATGTTATCCATATAGCGTTTATCTTCGAATGTTCGTTACTTTTTTGTTTTTATTTTCTACAACTAGATATAAAATATTCTAATTTATTTGTTATTTTTCAAACTTTAAAAACAGTAGTAGCACAATAAGTATTATGTTTTCCTAGCATAATGTATTTTCCTAGAAGAACATATAGGTAATATATGAAATACATAATTATTTTGATTTATTTTCACCCGAAGATGGGGTTTTTTTAGCTATTTTAAAGCGACCTGTTGTTTTATAAATGATTGTTTCTTTAGGTTTTTTGATATTTCAGAAATTTTTATATTTTCAGTAAAGAGATAAATTTGTACCTCATAAATCATTTACACAAGCAACTATTACATCAGATTTTACTCAATTATTTTCATAATTTAAATTTGTCTATAATGTTTTCTTGGTCGTTTACCAATAACATTATAAACCTTTGTGAAAATGTATTTGACTTATAACATTGCATTTCACATAGTCTCCATAAAGAGAATATATATATATATATATATATATATATATATATATATATATATATATATATATATATATATATATATTGTAATCCTTAGATGAATTATTTTTTTCTTGTTGAATATGTATGGTGAAATAAAATAATTTTCATAAACAAGAATATACGAGTATTACTTCATTTTATTGTTGATTGAAGCTTTTCGCTAATTTACATTAGCATTTTCAAAATTTATAAATCACTGTCTAGTTATGTGACTAGAGTAAGACTCAGTCCTACAGTCTTACT
>JBAIZL010000002.1:335149319-335196819 GCA_036971475.1 Prosapia bicincta
GTCGACAATAGTCAGACCACTATCCTTCAACATTCTGAGCTCTCAGTGGTTACCAATAACGGTTGTTAGCTGGTTCAACATCTTCGCTCTTTATGATGTCTTCATCACTATCGATTTCTCTCAAAGGAAGGCCTGTAAATCTTTGAACTTTTTCGAAAAATGTCAGAGATGTTAGGATGATTAACATCATCAACCATGTTTTTGTTTTGCTAATAAGTAGGTACATAGAAAAAAGTAGGAAATTTGTTACCTTAGAAATGAATACAAGGCAGTTAAATTGAACTAGACTGTTCGTCGTGAGGTAAACAGTGTCCATTAGACACGTATTCTCCTTGATAGTTTAAACAGGGTTCGACAGACACGTAAGGTTTGATCCTGTGAAGTATGATCTTACGGTAGGTTTGAATAAAGCACAGAGACACTGCACTACACAAATTATAAGAGGGGACCGAAGGTTAAACTTCACACTAAAACAATAAGGAGAAAGGTAGTACGAATGTAAGACTCTCAGATGCTATCAGTGTTGCCAACCAAACACAACAAAAATTCTAACGTAACTCTTAGACCGTGTTTTCTCATTGAGCTATACGGTAAGTATAGTTATCTAATAGACGGACCTGTCAGTTATTGGTCCCTTAGTTGTTATAACGTGGGCGTCATGTTATGATATTTGTTACAGAAACCACTGTTTTCAAGGTGTTTGTTTCTTGCAATATAAACCAGCACTGATTGAGTAAAGCGGATTTTATTCTGTGATGATACTTTACTCGTGACGAGAATACCAATTTATCTACTTACAAGAAATTTTGCGTTTTAATGAAATAGCTTAGAGAAAATTCTCCTTCCCTCTGGGCTAGCTTAGACAATTCGCCAACAGTAATTCATTATTACCTTATTTATTATTTTTCATATAATTAATTAAAACTATTTAATAAGTAAAGGTAAAATTTAAAGATTTAAAAATATGAAGAATTGTAAAATTTAAAAATGAAGATAAATAGTAAATAAGGTTAAGTTTGTTGGCGTATTGTATGAGCATGGTGAACAAAGTTTTCCGTAAAATATACGACTTTTCACACAGATTTCAGAAAGTCAAACATAATCAGATGTTTCCTTCCCACCTAGTCGTAGATTAGAGGTTATGTTTAAATGATTTACAAATAAATTTGTAACATGTTACATTTGATTGAATTAGGTGTAAAACTATGATTTCATGCAACAGATGTATTTAGGTAATGCTATTTTCTGTATTGAACATTATCAATACGGTAAGTCAGATGAAGGTCAAAGGGAAATTCTATTATTCCCTAATACGTAACGTAAAATTTAGTAATATACTAAATAAATTAGGATATTTGTTAATAAATAAAGTTAGTTGTATTATGTTCATTTATTAGGATCCATTTAATATCTTAAAATTTATAAATATGATTAATTGCAAAATTTAAATTAAAAAAATGAAACTTAAAATAATAAATGAGGTTGGGTTTAGTTCTGTATTCTGTTAGTATAAGGCGTTTCTATAGGGAATTAGAATCTCTCTATATAAAAATAAGAGTATGTATGTATGTGTGTACGTATGTATGTATGTATGTATGTATGCGCCTTATGCATTACTAAACCACTGAACTGAAGGTAATGAAATTTGGAAAGATTGTTTACCATAATCCTAGGATGGTTCTTATGAAGTTCAATGTAGATTCATCCACAGGGATCCGCCCCAGAGGCTTAAGGTGGTTCAAAAACCGATGTATATATGTAAGTATGTATGTATGTATCTTATGGAAGCGTTAACCACTAAACAGAAAGTATTAAAGTTTAGAGGGATTGTTTAAAATATTCCCAGAATGATTCATGTGAAGTTTGGTGCAGATTCATTAAGGGTCCGCTCCAGAGGCTAAGGATCGTTCCAAAGCCGATGTATATGTGTAAGTATGTTTGTATGTATCTTATGGACGAGTAAACCACTAAACAGAAAGTATTAAAGCTTAGAGGGATTGTTTAAAATATTCCCAGAATGATTCATGTGAAGTTTGGTGCAGAATCATTCCCAGCGTCCGCTCCAGAGGCTAAGGATTGTTCATTGTACAGCCTTCCATAATTCTAATTTTAAATTGTGTATCCATACTACTGTTCCTTAATATATATATAAATGAATATATGTATGTTTGTATTTATGTATGTATGAGCCTTATGAGGTACTAAACCACTGATCCAATCGCCATGAGACTTTGGGAAAATGTTGAGTACATTCCTGGGAAGGTTTCTGGTGTAGCAAGTCTCAGGGGCGTAGCGAGGGGCACAGGGGCATGTAGCCCCCAAACCTATTAAATTTAACAGAAACATATTAAACTATAAAATGGCGTTAGGTTTTAGCGAACAGCTTCCCAACGACATAACAATTTTTTTTCAACATGTATTTTTTAAGTATCAAAGTAGCCTAAAATATGATTTTTTATCATTTCTCATCCTACTAAATTCCATTGAATACATTTCAAATTTTGGTTGCCTAGCAACACTCAAAAAAGTAAAATTATTTTGATCTAATTTTGAAAACCAATGCTTCTCAGATTAACAGCTGTATGTGGCTGCTCAAGCGTTGAATAACCTTCTGATTTATTTATGTACGAACCAGAGAGAAAATCCAAAAATATTGAATATTTGTGTGCACTTCAATAAACAACATTCAATCAAGAAATTTTGCTGTCCCACTTTCTCGATCGACTACTTTAAGTTCAACTAATGTTACTCACCATTTACTTTTAGGCGGTACGAAGTTCGCCGGGTCAGCTAGTATTCAATAAATATCGAACTTGAGTTCAGCTATAAATTTTATAAATAAAATTATTCAAAGCTACGCTTCAGTCAGCATTTGTTTGTAAACGTTTAAGGTTAGAACACTACGCTTTTTTCGTCTCCTCTTGCTCCAGCGACGTCCCAGCTTCAGGATGAATAACCCTTTATAGGCACGCTTTCGTTAACCCCATAAACATCCTTACACTCGATTTAACGTAACGCTGAAGGGAGAAATGCCTTGAACCGAGATAAAACTGTTTATTCTGTAAAACATCCTAAAAGATAAAAACCGAATGGAAATTTGTACAAACAATGAGCAAACTCGAGTATGGAAGCGTTATAAGGGGTGAAGGGGGCGATGAAGAAAAAATATTCCAATGGAAAGGCTAACTACTTTCAATAAAACGTATTCACTTAGTGATATTGTAAACTTGTAATCTTCTGAGGGTTACCTAGGAAATGAAAATATAGGCCACCGTCAGGCACGCATGACCTTCTGACGTATATGTTTTTTTATTATAAGAATAAGGTTAAATAAGTTATTAAAAAATTGATAATAATGTAACACAACCTATCAACGTTTTTAACAGCTCAATTTTCCTTGGATATTTTTTTTTTGTACTAACATTCTAAGAAAACGCATAAGACAACACAATACAAGAAGAAACCCTACTATTTATTATTCACACTTTACATACCCACATTTTACAATTTATATATTTAGCTTTTAAATATTATTAAATAGCCGCTAATAAAATAACTCAATTAATAATAATAATACCAATGGCATTGTATTAGGTATTGTATTAGGAAACAATATAATATTTTCTAGAAACTCTTTTAAAATTACTGATAATGCGATACAGAATACATAACCTGAAACGTAGAGGAAATTAAAATAAAAAATTGTTTAAGCATAACCTCGAAATTATTTCTAAGGGAAGGGAAAAATAGCTGTTAGTATTAACCGCCATGTTTGATGCATTAATGTTCAGAGGCTTTCTTCATCTTATGGAAATTTGACGTCTATGTATATAATTTCGTAAGCCGAAGTTTGAGAGAAAAATTGTGAGAGCTTGGAAGGTCGTACAAATCTGGGAGATGGCTCAAATTAAAGGTATTGGTACGAAAGAGCAAGGAAAAATATAGGGTTTTCTCAAGTTACAACATTTATATTGTTTTGAGGAATTTAAATTACCCAGCTGAGTATGATTTGTAAACAAACAAATATTTTAACAGTATGATAGCAGGTTCTGTGTGTACATTGCAATTAAAAACTGCTAAGTATGTTTTGTAAACAAACAAATATTTCAACAGTATGAAAGCAGGTTATGTGTGTACATTGCAATGAAAAACAGATGATTATGATTTGTTAACAAATAAATATTTGGTAAATGTTTGGATTCGCAAACCCGTCTAGGTATAAATATGAAACTCTCCTATCATGACCTAAGGCCTTTTTCATTAATATTTCGAAATCTTGTTGGTCAGACGTTTTGTTAACTAAAGGTTGTTAAATTGTTAACTTGCACTTGGAGGAAACGTTTTCGTATTACGATTTCTAGGAGGCCGAATAAGTCGTAAGACGAAAACGTTTCCTCCAAGTGCAAGTTAACAATTTAACAACCTTTAGTTAACAAAACGTCTGATCGCAAGTAATATCAAAGTGTAATAAGTTCATAATATGTTTTTCTTTTGTGTGTTGGATAGTTGTCTTTATCAATTTTTATTTGGGTAGAACATTTAGTGCGTAGTAGTAAGTTGTACTACGGTTGCCTGCTTCCACGGAGTGATATAGTGACGTCACAACTTTAGTGACGTCACATTAGCCCTATTCTAACTCGTTTTAACGGCATATACATATATTTAGATATAGCTGTAAAGTCTCCAGTTAGGATATATTTGTTTCTAATTTTATACATTACTATATACCTATATTAAAATATACCTATAAAGCGTCCAGTCAGGACAGATTTGGTTATAATTTTATACAACATTACCTAGTATAAAATCAGAACCAAATCTATCCTGACTGGATATTTCATAACTAAAGATTTTCTTTTAAAATTAATAAAACGTTTGTACAACCGAACAAACAATTAGTTTTTCAGAAAAAGTCAAAGTAATACCGTAAGAAAACCAATACAGCCAGAGACTAATCACCAAATACCTAAACAAATTTACCAACAGCCGAATCCTTCCTACAAACCACCTTTTCTAACCACGGCCAACCTCAAAGAGGACAATTAATGAATAATAGTAAACCTCTTTACCTTCAGAATAGGAGTTACCAACCCACCTCTATGAGCATATCCACTAGACAGTCAGACAGGCCTTCTAGACAAAACACTTAACTTTATCAAATGACGTGGTAAGGAGCAGAAGACGGTGAATATTCAAAGTACCAAATTAACGAACAAGAAACATTCTTTTCTGACGAAAGTGTAGGAAGTAACGAATATTTCTCCGAGCTAAACTTACCTGAAGACTGTGAGAAAAATTTATAGACAATTCAAACCGATCAAAATAATGTTTTAGGGTGTCCGAGCCTCGGAACCAATTTTTAATAACTAATTTGGGAAGTAAAAATAATACGTCTCAAATAATAAATTAAAAATATTAATTGATACAGGTAGTACTCAATCATTTTTAAGAAAATTATTAGGATGCAAACGTTTTAAAACGTGTGTAATAAAAGAACCCTTTTAAGTAAGCACTGCACACAGGACATCAAAATACCCCTGTTTTCTAAAAAGGCAATTAAATTTTACTTATTTGCTTTTCATCAGAGTTTCGACCTATTACTGGGTCTGGATAATATACGAGATTTAGGAATAAAAGTAGATTTTGCAAACAATAAACTACTACTTTGTGGTAAAGAAATCCCTATTCAGGATTTTAATACAGAACAAGAAAAGTGTGATAAAACAGACAGCACGCCAGTAAAACAAGAACAGTTGAGTTATGTTATACAAGCCGGCATTAGTCAAATAGTTATGGTTAAAGTAAAAATATTAGTTAAGTGCCTCCTATTATACAAGCATTTAAACGGGTTAGAAATTCCACAATGCATAGTTTCAAAGCATAAGGGTGAAGCCTATTGTCATATTGTAAAGAAGACAGAAGAAAATGTAAAAGTAACAATAAATGCATCGTTAAAATTAAAATTTTCAAAAGATTACAGCGTTCTTGAGCTAATTCGTTTAAATCGAACACTAATTTTAATATGTGAAGTTATAAAAAATCAAAAGGTGAAAAACTAGATTTGTCAAAACTTGGGGGAGAACACATGAATTCATATTAAAATTCCGCCATAACAGTCTTAATGGAAGAAGAATATGCAGATATATTTCATATTGATGGAAATGCATTGACTTTCACCAATCAAATAAAACATGCAATTAGGACTACAGATGAAATTCCTGTATATTTTATTATCCAGAAATTTACAAACACGAAATTAATAAACAAACAGAAGACATGCTTAAGCAGGGAATCATTCAGCCTTCTCGTTCTCCAAGGAACTTTCTGGTCTGGATTGTACTAAAAAGACAGGACGCTTATGGTAAAAGGAAATTTCGATTAGTGATAGGTTTAGAGGCTTAAACAAAAAAAACAATTGATGATAAGTTTCCCTTACCAAACGTAAGTAACATTTTAGACAAATTACGTCGATCTCGGTATCATATAACTTTAGTCCTAGCCTTAGGATCTCATCAAGTAGAAATGGAGCCAAGTGGCGTAGAAAAAACAGCATTTTCAACGGAAACGGGACATTACGAATGCCCTTTAGCCTAAAAAATAGCCTCCTATGTTTCAAAGGATTATGAATAATATTCATAAGGTAATTAAAAAAAAGTGCCTAGTTTATTTAGACAACATTATAATTTATTCAACTAGCGTTCAAGAACATATAGAAAGACTTAGGGAAGTGTTTGACAGATTACGCAAAACCAACTTTAAAGTACAGCTGGACAAACAGAATTTCTTAGAATAAAAGTAGCATACTTAGGCCATTTAGTAACGGCAGAAGGAGTCAAACCAAATCAGAATAAAATAGAAGCAATAAAAAATTATTCTATTCCAAAGACAACTAAAGAAATTAAAGGATTTTTAGGTGTAGTAGGTTATTATAGGAAATTTATAAAGAATTTTGCTGATATAACTAAACCTTTTACCATATGTTTAAAAAGGGTGCCAAAATTAACATTGATGACCAAAATTACATAAGCTGCTTTGAACTTGTAAACAAATATTACCAAATAAACCTTTGCTGCAACGCCCAGATTTTGAAAAAGATTTTAATTTGACTACTGATGATAGTAGCTTTGCAATTGGAGCAGTACTTGGCCAATCACAAAAGGGTGCAGATTTACCTATAGCGTACCCCAGTCGAACGCTAAATTAAAGTGAAACCAATTATTCAAAACTTGAAAAGGAGTATGGGCAACAAAATATTTCAGACCTTATCTATACGAAGACCATTTAAAATCTCTTCTGACCACAAACCTTTACTATGGCTGTTTTCTATTAAAGAACCAAATTCAAAAGTTCTTCGTTGGAGGCTTAAGTTAGAAGAATATGACTACGAAGTAGTGTAAAAAAAGGACAAATTAAATCAAAACGCCGACGCCCTTTCGAGACTACAACTAAATGTTAATAATAATGGAAACAGGCAAGAAAAATCAGCACATACAATTTATGAAGATATTTACCAAACTGTTAACGAATCTGTAAACTTATACTGATCATAATTAGACGAAGACTTACTACAATCGAGGATTGGCAATGTCGATAGAAATGAAAATAATGTTTTGGAACCGGAAATAGCCGAAGACACAGATCAAACTGTGCATTCGAATTACGATGGAAACAGGTTTTGGTATAACAATTTTAAATGAACCAGTAAATTTTGGAAAAAACCAGGTCATATTGTCCATCGTAAAATATGAACCTAGAAAGGTTAAGTTAAAAACACACATTTAACAACAGTAGGACCAGATTTATAGTAGAAATATCTGAAAATAATTTTAACAATGATATCTTAAATTTTGTAAGAGAATATTTAGTATCAGGTGTAAAATATAGCCTTTAATTTGAAAATGATTTCTACGAGAGATTTGCAAATTGTTTAGCCACATATTTAAAGAGTTCGCCATTATGGTTAGTTAAATATACAATAAAAATTAATATACTTGAAGAAGAGGAAATTCAAGAAATAATAGAAAACTATCATGATGTAAAAACCAACCATCATGGGGTTCAGGAAACATATGAACAAATAAAAAGAAAGTATTATTTGCCAAATATAAAAAAAATATCTTCAACATTTTGTGAACAACTATGATACTTCTTTAAAAACTAAATATGAAGGAACACCTCTAAGGCTAGAAATGAATTTAACACCGACGGCTTTGAGACCACTTCAAATAATTCTTGTAGATTGTATTACCTTTGAAAAGCAGAAAGTTATGAGTATAATAGACAGGTTTTCCAGATATGCCCAAGCATATCGTATTGCACAAGCAACTGAAATAGTTCAGAAACTTTTAACCTTCTTTTCTCATCACGGTGTACCCGAGATTATACAGCGGACAAAGGCGTTGAATTTAATAATAAATTAGTAAATGAAATTGTGGGCCTTCATAAATTAAAAATTTACTTCATCAGTACACAACACCCACAATCTAACGTAATAGAAAGAGTACATTCCACTTTAATAGAGCACATTAGGTTACTAAATAACCAACCTGAATTAAAAAACGACAAAATTGAAAATAAGGTAAAATATGCGATAATTGCCTACAAAAACAGGATACATTCTGTTACAAAATTGACCCCATTTGAAATTCTACAATGACATATAAATTCGAACTTACTATTGGACATTGGTATAGAAAAACAAGTAATGAATGGTTATGCCAATACTCATAGAGAAAGAACGCAAAAAATTATATAAATGTATAAGAGAAACAAATCAAAAAACGAAAGAGAATATCCTAGCAAAAAGGAATGTAGACAAAGAACCAGTACCATAAATCCTATCTGATGTATTTGACCGTACAAAAACAAAGGAAGACTAAAAATAAATATAATAAGGAACAAGTTACTTCAATCATCCCAGAGATGAAGACAGCAAAAATTCGGCAATCCCATAACCCTACGGTTAGGCCCTACGGAACCCTACTAAGTTCATTTATGAGTCCATACATGTACTTCCCAATACATTTCAGCCTTCAACTATAAAAGTTCTTCTCCGCACAGCATCATTGAAACAGTGTTGTTGCGACTGTTTTGGTTTTTATTGGACTTCTTAAATGCATCTGAGAGATGTCATAATGCCAGTTTTGTCTGAACATCTATTATTCTCTGTCAAAATATAAGTTTGAAATTAATAGTTATTGGCCTAAGTTATAAGAAAATTATGGAAAACACTATTTAAATTCATAACGGGAATGTATTTTTACTTTTTGTATTATGTTGTGTATGCAACCCTTGTGTATTTTGGTTTGCTGCTGCATTTAAATTTGCTGATTACTTATGAAAGGTAACTTTTGATGATTTGTAGCTTTAAATTTTCACATTGTTTAGAATACACACAAATTTACTACTGATTTGAAATATATTATGTAAAGAAAAAATCTAAATTTATTGTTGCAATTTTGTTGTATCAGATCCCCAACACTAAAACAATAATACAGTTAAAAATAAACCAGTTTTCTATCTAACATACAAAATATTCCTGAAGAAGGGAAAAGACAATTCTCAACATCCCCCGGAAATGTTATTTAGGGATGAAGAAGTTATGTAACCTAATTTAGCCTTAAGTGTAATATACAATGTATAGCACAGATGTTAGTATAGAACACATGTTTTAGTAAGCCTAGTAGCATAATGACATAACATAACATGAGAAACGACGTAACTTATATATATATATATATATATATATATACTTAAATAACATTTTCATAAACAAGAATTTTAATTTTCTTCCTACATTGAAGCTTTTAGCTGAATAGCAGTATCAGCATTATCAAAATTTTCTAGTACTACTATAAGAGTTCTATAACTATATCTGGACTATATATATATATATATATATATATATATATATATATATATATATATATATATATATATATAGATAAATGCATCTGAATAAGCTATATAGATGTCGTTAGGGGATTTAAAAATATTGTTACGGAACTTTGTTGTGTTTGTATTCAAATTATTTTAAATTAACTTTTATATTTTGACCAGTCAATGCCCATAAACAATTAAAGTTTTACATAATGGCCCTACGCATAAATGAGTTCTGGGAAATGGAAGGCGCAATAGCACATTCTGGACTCATATTTGCCCCACTTCAATTTGTTTTCCATTTCATCCCCCTAACCAACTTTGATGTATGAGCTCACCCTGTGGTTTTAATAAACACACCCCCGCCCCTTCATGGCACCGCTCCATCCATCACATGTCAATGTCCTATTTTCCCGACGGTTATACTGTATAAAGCAAGTGATAGGAGCTGGTTTTATGTTTATGCCTTCAGCTAAATCCCTGTCACTCGTCTATTGTATGGCCAAGTAATAAACAGCTGGGGACCACTCGCCACGTCGTGCAAGCAGTGTGAAGACTATAATTAATCTATTTTTATAGTAAGGTTTTCTATTCGCCTTGAATTATTAATCAGCCCTTTGACAAATAGCATTTATAAATAATAAGAACAAAAGTATTTAAGTAATTGTAAATCCCACCCTCTATGCAAATAATTGTAAATCCCACCCCCTATGCAAATAATTGTAAATCCCACCCCCTATGCAAATAATTGTAAATCCCACACCCTATGCAAATAATTGTAAATCCCACCCCCTATGCAAATAATTGTAAATCCCACCCTCTATGCAAATAATTGTAAATCCCACCCTCTATGCAAATAATTGTAAATCCCACCCTCTATGCAAATAATTGTAAATCCCACCCCCTATGCAAATAATTGTAAATCCCACCCCTATGCACATAATTGTAAATCCCACCCTCTATGCAAATAATTGTAAATCCCACCCCTATGCAAATAATTGTAAATCCCACCCCCTATGCAAATAATTGTAAATCCCACCCCCTATGCAAATAATTGTAAATCCCACCCCCTATGCAAATAATTGTATATCTCACACCCTATGCAAATAATTGTAAATCCCACCCCCTATGCAAATAATTGTAAATCCCACCCTCTATGCAAATAATTGTAAATCCCACCCCCTATGCAAATAATTGTAAATCCCACCCCCTATGCAAATAATTGTAAATCCCACACCCTATGCAAATAATTGTAAATCCCACACCCTATGCAAATAATTTTAAATCCCACCTCCTATGCAAATAATTGTAAATCCCACACCCTATGCAAATAACTGTAAATCCCACCCCTATGCAAATAATTGTAAATCCCACACCCTATGCAAATAATTTTAAATCCCACCTCCTATGCAAATAACTGTAAATCCCACCCTCTATGCAAATAACTGTAAATCCCACCCCTATGAAAATAATTGTAAATCCCACCCTCTATGCAAATAACTGTAAATCCCACCCCTATGCAAATAATTGTAAATCCCACACCCTATGCAAATAATTTTAAATCCCACCTCCTATGCAAATAATTGTAAATCCCACACCCTATGCAAATAATTGTAAATCCCACCCCCTATGCAAATAATTGTAAATCCCACCCCCTATGCAAATAATTGTAAATCCCACACCCTATGCAAATAATTGTAAATCCCACACCCTATGCAAATAATTGTAAATCCCACCCCCTATGCAAATAATTGTAAATCGAACCCCCTATGCAAATAATTGTAAATCCCACCCTCTATGCAAATAATTGTAAATCCCACACCCTATGCAAATAATTGTAAATCCCACACCCTATGCAAATAATTGTAAATCCCACCCCCTATGCAAATAATTGTAAATCCCCCCCCCTATGCAAATAATTGTAAATCCCACAGCCTATGCAAATAATTGTAAATCCCCCACCTTATGCAAATAATTGTAAATCCCACACCCTATGCAAATAATTGTAAATCGAACCCCCTATGCAAATAATTGTAAATCCCACCCCCTATGCAAATAATTGTAAATCCCACCCCTATGCAAATAATTGTAAATCCCACCCCCTATGCAAATAATTGTAAATCCAACACCCTATGCAAATAATTGTAAATCCCACACCCTATGCAAATAATTTTAAATCCCACCTCCTATGCAAATAATTGTAAATCCCACACCCTATGCAAATAATTGTAAATCCCACCCCCTATGCAAATAATTGTAAATCGAACCCCCTATGCAAATAATTGTAAATCCCACCCCCTATGCAAATAATTGTAAATCGAACCCCCTATGCAAATAATTGTAAATCACACCCCCTATGCAAATAATTGTAAATCACACACCCTATGCACATAATAATTGTAAATCACACACCCTATGCACATAATAATTGTAAATCACACACCCTATGCACATAATAATTGTAAATCACACACCCTATGCACATAATAATTGTAAATCACACACCCTATGCACATAATAATTGTAAATCACACACCCTATGCACATAATAATTGTAAATCACACACCCTATGCACATAATAATTGTAAATCACACACCCTATGCACATAATAATTGTAAATCACACACCCTATGCACATAATAATTGTAAATCACACACCCTATGCACATAATAATTGTAAATCACACACCCTATGCACATTTCAGTTTTCAGGCAACTATTTTCAGAGGTCCTGAAAATAATAATATAAATCTTAGCTTTATTACTTGAACCATTAGTAACCTACAAAATGATTGAAGTCCGCCTTAAAAGAGCGTGGCTTGAAAACCCGTTATAAATAAATATTTATTACTATATAAACTAATTCTTAAATAAATAATAAATTAAAATATCTTTAAATATCATATACAAGATAATAAAATTTACTGAAAATAAATTTCAAAAAATATCTAATAGCGATATGTTATCTTCAATAATTAAATAATACAATGGTGAATTAAAGTCAGGCACTTTGTTCAGCATCAATTAGTGAATTATTTTTCCTAAATATCTATAGAAATTCTTTCTGAAACATTTAAAATTCTTTATATAAAAAATCAGTTAACAATGAATTGTTGCTATTTAGAACAATTGTAAATTATTCAAGGCAGTATAGTGTACTGATGGTAGCTTTAATGTAAACAAGGTGTTGATTTACAAATTTGTAAATACTATTGTGTTGATTATTGGTTTTTTTTGTGTATATAAATTGATTATGTAGTTAACTTACAGTTGACGTTTCAACCATTTACAGCTAACACACAGGTCGTCAGGTTTAGCGTGATCAATGTATTCTCAGGAGGGGAAGGCAAATAAAGGCGAATGGGAACTGCTAGCGCGAGAGGGGAGGCGACGGAGTGTTATAAACTATACTATTTAAAATCTTATACATTCCATGAACGTTAACAAGAAACCCTGCCGTACACATCAACTCATATGCTTCTGCGGATCTGAAAGTTGGCGGTCAGGCTATTCCTAACAAAATGTGTAGTAACTACCAGGAAAAATAAGCCCTTTTGTTAGTACTACGAGCATTAAGTTGGCTTAAGAAGCCCTGGTGTTTGCAGTACCTGTGGCTACATCCAATAAACCATCCCTTCGTGTACAAGCCATTAGGTATTTTGCCAATGAGTCACCTATTTTAATACGAAAATTTATATTTTGTTATAAAACATAATTGCAGACAGAATTTTCCACGTTAAACAAGGTTGGTAGTACGACAGTTGCAAGGACACCGTCACAGGGCTGGCTTAGGGTAGTGTCCTTATGCCGGTGCGTACATTCTGTATACAGGAGATATACCGGACAACGATATATATAGCAACCTATGCAAAAGACACCGCTATCTTGTCCGTAGCATAAAATTAAGTAGCTGTAACAGCTAATTTTCAGCATTCCCTGGCCAGTAATTGAACCAGACAGTGACGCATAAAGTTTAATGAAAGCGCCAGCTCAGGTTATATTTACCAATAAGATAGAGAGCAAAACTGACCTAATAATAAATATGTAACTTGTCCTTTATAGTAACGAGGTGAAATAGTTAGGTCCTAAAGTAGCTAGCGTTGTACGCTAAACTAAAATGGAAATTTCATCTGAAGAAAAATCGAGAAGAACTGGAGAATCGGAACAGAAGACTATCGTGGCTTATGAGCGTGGTCGGTATTCTAAGTTAAGCTCCTACATCAAATTGCTGCTGTACAAGTAGGTGCTCAAGCACGCATGGACATACGGGTTGCCATTCTGGGGTTACACCAAGAGCAACAATCTGGAAGTTATAGGTTTCTTCTTGAGTGCCATAGTGCGTCATCGTAAGTCTGAAAATGCCATACATAAGGCCCTCAAGATGAAGAGCGTAAGAGAGGAGGCCGCCACTGCAACAGTGAATCACATCGAGCGGCTCCAGCAACGCGAGAACCCTACGGTTGGTTCACAGGTTACACTCACCGACTTCAGAACACTAAGCCTTTGAACCGGGTTCCAAAGCAACAATAACTTTACATTATCAGCACTAATAGAATATTAAGTTGGTTTTGTTCACTGGCACAAGCTTGACACTGTTCAACCCCCCCCCCCCCCAGAAAGCAAGTTGCTGGATAGGACTCGTCTTATTTGCAAAACGATTATTTTCAACAGTTACTTGAAACACTGTGTGTGGAATAGTTATTAGTGCATTACGTCTTGCCTGTGCCTTTGTGGGATATAATCTACCAAGTTTATTGTTTAGGTTTTTATTAAATAATGTGATCGTTTGGTCGACCTTCTTAAAATGCATCCGTAATGGAAACAGGGTAGAGTGTACATAATAATATCCGAAAGTTCGAACTATTATTGCGTTAGAGTGTTGTAATATTTTGAGCGTGAATGTAAAAATTAAAGACCGCTCACAGATGTAAATGAGGTAATATGTAGTTAGTATCTGATGCGCGTCATAGCCGACTGTGAAGAGAGTAGAGGCGGAGCTAAGAGGAATTAGTGACACGTTTGGACCGTAACGAGGAAATGGACTGTCATCATGATGAAGATATTATAACAGTGATTATAAACATAATAGTGACTTATAAAGAAAATTATATACTCGCAGTAGATAACCAGAGATCGGGTTAGACATTGGCCAAACAGCTGCAGGCTGATCTCGAGTCGGGGAGGGTTTATTGGGAATTGCCGCAGGTAGTCGCTGACCAGAGTAATGGAGAGATACTGTAAAGTTACCTTACTTGGGTCATACGAAAGAGAATGTGACCATGTCTACACTTCAACCCTAGGTTTGATCTCAGGTACTAGTGTTTCGCTGAATCGGTCTAGGGCCGATAGCGCATTAGTTTAGTATTAGAGTGATTCACTAGACCAGTCAGCCGCCGCCATATTATTATGAAAAGAAAGTTTATTACAATTATGTTGGTTGATTCTGTATTTATTTTTTGGTATAGGTAATGCAGTAGGTTGTATTGTTTGAAATAATGACGAAAATACTAAATTTGCTATTATTGACAATTTCTTATAACTATAATTATAATAAATAAATATAATATAAAAAATAAAAAATTAAATAATTAAAAATGTTTGTAAAAAAATTAGTTATTTTCTTGTGCTATTCTTTAGCGTCGTGTTTATTTATGTATCATCAGAGTTATTACGACATAATAGAGGCAAGGCTCATTTTGTTATTGTAATTGTTCGTTTTGCGCAAACAAATGTTTTATTTTTTACTGTTATTGTTAAGTAGTAATTTTACAATTATAAACCATAATTTGTAATAAGTCTTACTAGAGCATGGAAGATTACACATTTTTTTAAAACAAAATTTATTATCTCCATTGGGATCTTGGAGATAATTACTACTAGTAAAGGATGCAAGACCACTCGGGACGGAGGAGATGAAATGGAAGTTCGCTGGTTGAAGGTCACTATATTTAGCAAGATACTTCAGGTGCACAGGAGGGGTTTGCCGACTAGTGGAGGCGGAAGGCCAGGCAACTCTTGGTTTTAGGTTCAGTGGCGAAGAAAACAGTGATCGTGGTGGACTGATACGTATAGCACTGGTTCGAAAAACACTGCGTCAGCGGGTCTCTAATCACTATAACTAACAAATAGGCCCCTAAGCATCGGCGGACTCTTGCTATGACTTAGGAGTTATATTGTTAAGGACGAGGAGGTTGTTTTGTATTGGAAGCAGGGTAGAATCCCTCCTGGCTTGGTCAGGGGCTTTAGCTGGGATATAGAATTTTAATATAAGTTTTCAAAAAAATGGACGAGATGGACGAATAAGAGCCATGAAAACCATCCATTATTGAAGAGAGCTACTTAAAAATGGGACTATAGGCTTAATAGGGAATGGAGGAAGTTTAAGGCTCTTTGCGCAAAATTAAATTGATAAAATGGAATAATGCAAGAGAATATTACAAGTATTTTAACCTAAAATAACTGCAAATTGTGTCTTTATAAGACGTTTTTTTAGATATTAACTGTTAGAAATTTTATTTTTCAACCTCTCTCAATCATGATAATTAAATAAAGCGCTAAGCTTAAATAATTTTAAATTTATTGTTAAATGAAATACATATTTCCTTAACCCTATATTTAGTAGAGGGTAATGGTTATTCAGTTCTTCCATATATTTTTCGGTAAACTATGTAGAATAATATAGTATGATTTATGTAAATATATTTTAAATGTTTATAGAATTATTGGTAACAATGATTTTTAAAAATTTCAAATTTTGAAGGTAAGTGAGTAAATGTTGCAGTAATAACATTTTATTACAGCAAAGTATTTTTTCTATAAAATAAAGAATTTAATATGATTTGATTTCATCTTCACTTGAGTTACAAGTGTTACACTAAAGTACGCTAAAGTAAAGTGAACATATGTTCACATATTACTGCTACTATATGTTACACGTGTCTATAGCAGTAATTTCTTTTCTAATTATTAAGAACGGGCGTCCGGAGATGTATTCCATTGTCAACTCAGACCAACTGACCTCTTCTCTGTTTTACGTTTGGGTTAGGGAAGAGTCAAAAGTGCTTGGGAATTATAATGTAATTGGTTGTTGAGTATGTGTGTTGGATGTAGCTCGAAACATTTGTATATTTCATAATGTCTGGCGTTTGTTACTTTTGTTTTATTTGTGCAGAATTTGTAGGCTTGATGTTATGTTTGTGTAGAATTTGTAGGCTTGATGTTATGTTTGTGAAGAATTTGTAGGCTTGATGTTATGTTTGTGTAGAAGCACACCAAAACATTCAATCAAACTTTGTTGATTACCTCATATAAACAAAACACAACTGTATAGCATAACTACTACATCAAACAAATTCTGCACAAACAAAACAACAGTAACCAACGCCATACTACCAGAAGGTATGAAATATACAATCATTTCGAGCTACATCCAACACACATACTCAGCACCCAATTACATTATAACTCACATAAACGTATTTATATCACAACCCACATAACTCTCTAAAAAATTACTTAATATTCCTATCATACCCCAGAGTTGACAATATCATACATTTTCCGAAACGGCCGTCCTCAATAATCAAAAAAGTAAGGGCTACTATAGCACGTGTAGGATACTAATGTAAATATGTTAATGTGTTTTAATAAAAAGAAGTTAGTTTTTTACTTAAATATATAGAAAAGTTTTTACTATTAATAACAATATTATACTTTATGAAATATTGTTTTTACTCGAAAAAACCAAGAAAAACATTAAAACCTTATAATAAAGCAAAGATATTATATTGCAGTATAATATATACATATTTTTGTAGAAAAATAAATGTCCTTTTTATTATTAGTGATAGAAAATTGAAAATATTGTGCATATTTAACTTTATAAAATTTTGTCTAAAACGCATTTATGAGAATTCCCTTATGTATACATCTTACAGAGATTATCTGTACTAATATATAAAAATCTAATAGTGTTTGTGTATGTGTGTATGAAGTTTTACATAGATATTCTTAGGGTTACTTGTTAACATATAGGCCTATTTTTATTTATAGATTCTGCCCCACGGGCCTTGAAAACCCTCTTAACACTCAATTTTCTATTCTCCATTTAATACTTAACTTAGCCTAATCAGCTGATAATTACCTGTAACAGTCACTTTTAAACACATTTAAACAGCTGATAGTAATTAATTGGTATTCATCTTTTCTAGGTTCGATTACTTTACAAATGTTATGTTACAAGCAGAAGTTTTTTCTTCCCTTGGTTTTCAAGACAATAATCAGTAAGTTTATAGTTTGATATATTTATTGGGAACTAATATATACTATTATATAAAAATCTAATGGTGTCTGTCTGTGTGTATATTACTTAATCACGTAAAAACTACTTTACCCATTGAGCTGAAATTTGGTATTTATTTATCGTTCCCACGTGTTCGATTTTAGCGAAAAAAATTTTACCGGGCGTCAGAAAGTTATCAGAGGTACGAATAAAATTATGAAAACTCTCTCGCACGCCACAAAAGTTTCCAGTTTTGGAAAAATTTAATTATCTCCAAACGTAGTGCTAATAGTGCGAGTAAAAATGCTCATTGCCCATCCCAATATAATAGATACAAAATGAATCAAAAACATGTCCTGAAGCTATATTGACAATTATTGTTTGTTATTGCCACGGAACGTTCATATACCTACGAAGTATTCAGTAAGGATTGATTTGGTTGTAATTTTATAAGTTTAACCAAATGTACACATTTAAGGCTAGAATAGAGATCACAAAGTATTACTCCGCAGAAGTAGACGTTTAATTAGGTAATGTTGCATAAAATTACAACCAAATACCGTGACTGGACGTTTTATAGGTATATAGTGTTGTATAAAATGACAGCCAAATCTATCGTAACTGGATACTTTATAGGTAGGCCTCTATTTAAATATATGTATAGGCCTAGGTATTACGCTTATATGTATTCGGCACGCCGTTGATACGAGGACGTTGTACTTCTTATTACTCCATAATGAATTTTGCAACCAACTTCAGTTGGTAAAAATTTAATTTATTTTGCCTGAGCGAGAGTTTTTATTATATTTTCGTATACCTGATGACTTTCTGCGCCATCCGGTATAATGTTTTCCCCTGTGGAACACGTGGGAACAGAAAAAAATACCTGAAATTTTACATGGACATTCTTAGGATCCTGATTTTCACATAGGCCTATTTTTATTTAGAAATTCGGCCAGGGCACCGCCCCTCTGGCCTTGAAAACTCCCTTAACGGTAGGTTTATAAACTATAGTTTGATATATTTATTGGGATTTATTTTTAGTAAGTTTAATTCAACTCGAATACAAATACAAATTGAATCAATACAGATATTCGTCAACCCCGTACGAAGGCCGGACGGGTATTCTGCTAATAATCTAAAAAGTTGTATGTAAAATGTATGATGTAAAAGAATTAAAACTAAAAAAATATTTTAAAAATGGTCTCTCAGCTGTTGTTGCCAGCAACTGCATTATACTCAGTCAACATAAATATTTTGTAGAGTAATAAAAGTTGTCAAATAAACGTATTGTACATACAAGGCAGGTAAGTGTCAGCCTTTAATTCACACAAGTCTAAGCAAACCTGTTTGTTCTGTTGCGCTTATTAAAAGATAATGTAATGTATTTCTGATCTAAATGTGACAATGTAAGGAAAAGATAAAACAGAAACTCGCTATTGTAAAAACTGGTTTCGAGCCGATGAAATATCGGCCTTCCAAATAATGGGTTAATGGTAACGCCCTAAACACACATTCAGAGTAAACCATTGTTTATCTTCCACTGTACACACTATATAACAAGCTACTGTCATAGCAAAGTTCAGGGCGAAGCAGAAGAAATTGTTTGAAAACACATTACTCGTTACATTACGACGTTCAGTTTGCTGTTCTTTAAATTATGACGCTACAGTTCAGTTCGTTTACTGAATCCATAAATATGACGATTCGAATGTGTTCCTGTATATTGGTTTTTAATTACGACGTTTAGTTTGCTCTTCTTTAAATTATGACGCTACAGTTCAGATCGTTTACTGAATCCATAAATATGACGATTCGAATGTGTTCCTTTATTTATTGGTTTTTAAAATGCGAAAGAGGCTTTTGCGAGGGTAAAGTCGTATTGAAGTGAATTATGGCAAAGAGTACTTTGTAAAACCAGAAAACAGTTTCAAGCAATTAAATGCAAGTTAATCTCAAGTAAATTTTCAAACTTAGCTAAAATAAAAAAAATCAACTCGTTCATTTAAAATTGGATTTCTATTTAGAACTAGTTATCGGTAATTTTCATAATTTTAAATATATTTTGGTTTATCTGCATAGCTTTATCTTGAATTATCTAATAGGTTCAAGGACCAGTTAAAGATGAATAAATTAGTACTGAACATAAAACATTGGGAAGCTAAAATATTGCATTTATAAAGGAGATAAGTTAGACATATGTAATATTAAATGTGTCACTTACCTAAAGAAATATATCAACAAAATTCAAGTCCAGAATTTAAAAAAATTAATCCTACTTGATTCGGTCTATCCTTCGTTATCCGTCTTCGTACTAGAAGCTTTAACGACAGCTCTCATGACCCCGCTAGAGAGTAGGTGTTCTTCAGGCACGTGACCTTGTACAAGAACTAGCAATACCCCTCCCTATACATTATATTAGGGGCGTATGCCCCTATCTTAGTCCTACCTGAATCCACAATGCTATCCTATTCTTCATAGGCGAACTTAGAAGTACAAAAAAGTAAATAAGGCCTACAATAAAATTACTATTGGTTCACAAAAAATACTGGATATAATATTTTGGCGACATAAAATTATTTATTGTGGCTAAATTTAGTTTGACATAATTTTATGTTTTGGGGCTTTCTAATAATAATTACCATTGTGAATTTACTGTACTGTTAGAATATGTTCTAATGTAATGTCTATTGACACTATGTGAAAGTCAATTTATTTTAGTTTGAAGTAACAACAACTGTGATATTATTATTATTAATAAAAATTAAAATATTAAACATATTTTATGATAATGAATATTCATGTTTGCGGCTCATTTAGAACTTTCTGGATAGAAACTTGACATTAGAAAGCTTTGTTTTCATAAACGTATTTCTTGAGAGGATGTGTTTGTTTTTTTCCAATATTTCGTCGAATCTTCTTTACCAAGTCTTGGCCTTTCTAGCACGCCAGTTACTTATTCGATTGGCAGTTCTTTTTATTTGATACTAATTTTTCAAATATTTATCTAATATAATATAATTCTCAATACATTAAATAAATAACACAAAACTCCCCAGTAAATACAATAATTTTGTATTATCCTTATGTACCTTTCTGTCGCAAAATTCCCGTCTTCAAAGGCAAACAATACAAATTTGTATGACGTCAACAAAACTTTATTGTAGTCAGAGGGTTTCTAAAGTTACTTATTATAAATTCATGTCAGAACTTCCTAAATAGTGATTTAAAATATTTATTTACAGTAACAAACACTTTCCTATAGAGAATAGAAACAGTCATGAACGGGGTCAAGAACAAACACTATTTCTCGCTAAAGATTTGTTTAAAACTCTATTTAAAATTAAACACGTACGTGTAAATAAATATGAAACATATTTAGAAACTTTCCCAGTACCTATATTTTATATATTTTTATACCATAAATTTTATATTTTTACAGAATAAAACTATTTAAAATATTTTATGCAGAAATAAAAAAAAATCAACTATAAGCTTTATGGATATGAAAATTTGGAAGCATTTGTCTGGGTTTAGCACGAGGATAGATGCACGAACCGTAAGAACGGTGTAGCTCTCTAAACAACAGATAATAAATACACAGATGCAAAAACAGTTACAGAACGCTCGGACGATAGCGAGTTTGTAATGTGTTCCGAGATTTCATCGTGTATATATTTTGTAAAGGCTGCTCGTTGCTATGATAAAGAACTGCTGGCAAATAGCAAGTTGCCCAATATGGTAAATGCAGTGCAGGAGGCAGTTTATACCAAGCCGACATTATCCAGTACTATATGTAATACTTTTCAAACTTCAGTAAAACACAGATGTCGACACCTGTAAATAGCCTACAATATATCGCGTTTTACGTGTTTGGCGTAAATCTGACTTATTGAGATATATACGTGTGCTAAGAAGTAAGGAAATAAATGTCTATGACGAAGGCTTGGTCAGAAGTGAGAAGAGAATGAAGACACTACGTACTAAGGTTTTTTAAGGGTGTGGAATGGGTCATCGATCTAGGTTGAGAATCATACAGACATATTGGGAGTCACAAGGAAACTAATAAATAATTTATAGCGGTAAACTATCACCGCTGATCGGGGATGATAGTGATAGAATGCATATTTCCCAAATACGATCCCAGGAATCCTACTGGCTCAGGGGATGGTTTTAAAGAGTGCTCGTATAAATTCTTTGTTGGTCTTTCATGGCCAAAAGCCAACAAAATAGTGAAGAGGTTATTTAAAACGTTTAATTGTTTTGTGTGTGCGCTCTTGGGCGAGTGCATGCGCGTGCGTTCGTGTGTTCTAAGAAAAAAATATAACAGTATTTCTCAAACAAAATATATCAGCAAATATAATCATGCTGTCCGCAAAACGTATATGCTATTACTTACCTTTGTTTAAGCTTTTACTTATAAATATGTTTAATTACAACACACTTGTAAATTATGTAGTAATATCAGTTACTCTATATTTTACAGCAATTCATAGTAATTTAAAATATTACATATAAAACAAAAATATGTATGATATAATTGTATGTAACAATATTTTTGAATAATGTAATTTGAAATTTATTCAAACGTAACCTCCAAATGACTTCTAAGAGAAGATGAAAACAGCTGTTAGAATTAAAGTATCATCATATTTGACCGTTGGAAATTTTAGGAATAATTCGTTGATATCAGGATTGTTACGCATTCTTGTTGGAATATTCAAGTGATAGCGTCATGTTCTACCAATCCACTCGCATGGTGAATATGTTTATATACTGCACAAAAAAACATTATTCTTCCATAAATCCACTGATTGAAATTTGGTTTACCCAAAAGTTTTCTTCATTATATTAGAGGTAGGAAGTTATGTAATGTACGAGTTTATGGGATGTTAAACTTTTATTAAGGTTCAATTATGATAGAATGTTCGCATTTCGGCTTCACAAATCGAATATTTGGCTTCCAATTACGGGGAAGAGAACCGTAATTGGCATGGACAAGTAGGATATTGCTCAGCGCAGGTATCACGATGCTCATGGTGGTGAATAGAGAGACGTTTTAGCTTTGCAAGTGTAGCTCCAAGTAAGCGAGCGGAGTTTTCGTTGTCTTTACACTTCTTTATTGTGAATTCCTTCAATTAGAATGCCTAATTGAAATAGAGAAAAAGTCTCTCAAAAGTGTTTGAATGAAAAGAGACGACCGTTTCCCCGTTAAAAAGCAATTATAATTCTGCACGTCATTTTCGTGCTTTGTCTTAACTACAAAGGATTATTTGAATTTCAAATTCATATTATTTTTAAAAGGTTTGTAATATTTTCCTCGGTTAAGTCGGCAGGCATACTTGATGGTGGGAGTGGGTAGCTGAGTAAGGAAGCTCAGCACTGAATTAAATGCGCTCACAACAGAGAATCCACTGCTCGCTCATTGCTACCATCCTTCTTAATTTTTTTGTAATACTGACGGTTTTGCTTCTCTTAAAAGTTTATTATTTTATTCTCTGTCTGTCTCTCTCTTTTCTTCTCTCAATATAGGCTATTTATTTTTTTAAACAATTTTGGTTAGTAATCGGCGCATCTATAGTTCACCGCTTTCTTGTTACAGGTTTTCTCGTTTTTGTCTATAAATTCAAATTATACAAGGAATGAAATCTTGTTATTTTTTTTCTCTAAATATAAAATAATTAACAAGAAATAAATTAGTCATTGCCCTTTGGGACATGAAACATTTACTCTTTTGCACGATTTTATCTTTAGACGTGTTTTTGTTTCATGGAAAATTATCCTACGTGGAAGATATCCTAGTATAAATAAACGTTTAAATGAAATCCTTATGTATATTTTAATTACAAAGCAATCATTTTCAGAGAAATTTTGCTAAGAAATACATACACAAAACAAATGCATAAATCACAATTTCAAGTGAATAAGAAAAAATAACAAAAGGTTATAAGAACAAATGTAGAGTAAACAGCTGCTTCAAGTAATTTGTAATTAGAAGAGATTATAGCGGTTTTGTAATAAGAAGATGGTTAAAAAAACAATGAAATTTCTTAGAAAACTATTCCAACATTTACAATCTATTTACGAATAAACAATTTTAATTATATTGTTTCTAATAAGAAGTTTACAGTTTACGTTTAGGATATTCATCATTTTGCTTGTTTAAACTCCATAGTTATAGCGTTTATGTTATACAACACCCGCCTGCCGCTGGCAACTGGTTGTTGTTATATGGAAGTTTTAGCTTGTGTAAACACTGTAACAGTACGTTCCGGGAAGCAGGCTATCGTCCCGCTCCCTAAAGGGGAAGTTAAGGGAGACCCTGTCAACTTTTAACATAGGGCTTACTTAATGACCTCCCACATTTTAAAATGTAAGATAATACAATGGGGCACAACAAAAAAATGGCATTTATCCAAAATACTTTAAGCGCGAGTGGGTACGTGTATCTTAAAAATGTATGTGTTGTAATATTTTTATTTTTTAGTGCCCAATTATATTGTAACTAACCTAATCTTATAATCTAATTACATGTATCTAATCTCGTAATTAATCCTAATTGTAGGTTAATCCTAACTACAACCATTAGAATATAACAAAAATATTTTTTTTATATTGTCCAATTTTTTAAATATTTACCAAAAAGCTCACTAAAGAACATTTATGGCTTTTACTTTATTTAAGCTTACTAAATAAACGATCTTTCTGTTTAAAGTTAAACAAGTAATAAATTCAAAGAATCAAGTTAATGGCTATTCCTACTTAGGTCAACAAAAAAGGTTTATTCTAGTTACTTTTTATTAAATAATTACAATGAATTAATGTGAATAATCTATACGTATGACAGAATCACAATATTAAGTACCAAAATAGAAAGCTAACTTCCTTGCAATTTTCCATTTCTTCTCTATATAGTGTATATTGTTGAACTATTATTTTTGTTTGTTACGTTTTATTCGTTTCTTATTTTTCTAATTTATAAAGCTTTAATGGTCTATAATTTCTCATTATATCCATCTCTTATAATGTTCTATAATTGCAAGGAACCTTTGTCTTATAATTTCATTTACATCTTTAAGTAATAGACTTTCAGATATGGGAAAGTTGGCACAGTGCCAAAGTGTTGGATTTCAAACATTTATTAATTCAATTCGAATCCGACTAAGGCATCAGCTTTTTAAATTTTAATTATTGAATGAATATTTGAAAAACAACTATATTAACATCAATTGTCATCCACTACAGGTTAAAAAAAATTATTTGAACCTGATTGAAAAATTAGATATGTATTTCATTAACGAATGAAAAATTATACTTTATATATATAAGAGAGTGTGAAGTAATAAAATGAATTGGAAAAATAAATATTTTAATGCAACTCAAAATATTATAATGCCATTCATTATAAAGTTTTTCCAAAACTTTGAACAAATTTTGTTTAATCTTATGGAGTAAGGGGACCTAATATTTGGATGTGTGTATTAAAATATAGGATCCAAATCATGTAAAAAATTTATTGTAGCTTGAATGATGGTGAAAATGGTATTATTGTTTTCCGTTTCCTTTCGCAATTTCGACAAATAAATTTTAAATCTCTTCTTCCGGGTAGTGATAGAAACCCTTTTCATCCTCGTTGAGAAGTTGCAGGTTCTACTTCAGATTCAGAGTTCCTCTTCTACATCCCCTACTAGGAGTTTTGTGTCCTTACGCTAACTTTACTTTTATATTAATGTACTTTTCTTATTAAAGGTAACCTTGTACTTAAACCTCAATAATCAGACAACTAGAATTTTTTAAGGTCAGGAAAAACCTTTAAACCTCTAATAGCCCTTAATATTTAGTTATCTTGCACAACTTGCATATTTTCAAGTTCAGACCTTGACATTCTAATGTATTCCCTGATTTTAAGCTATGTTTATATCTTCTATATTTCGACGATCTACTCGATTAACCTCTACAATAGAAGATTCAGTCGATTCGACCTTAATTAATCGAAACAGTGTTGCAATGCCTGAAGTAACTGCGACTCGCAGTTAAAAACTTGGCTAAATTCAATGATAGAAAAACAAAATTGGGAGCCGTTAAAGGTAGAGTGGAAAATATCAGTTGTAAAAAGCTCTTGTTACAGAACATGGGTAAAAGATGGAAATAAAAAAAACATTTTGAATGTTGCTGAGTGCAACAATTATTAAGATTTACATTTTTCTGTTTATTGGACTTATTTAAACTTTTCTAAAATGAATTACATTTACATTTTAATTTACTATGAATACAATATACTAATACAGTGCAATACGATACATTTGAAATACTCTTTGTACATATAAATTGGCAAGGTGCAGTTTATAGGCTAAATACTTTTTGCCATACTTATACTTAGAATAACTTTCAGTTAAACTAATGATTAGTGCAATCTAGTGAAATAATTGAATTCTGTTCAAGTTCTGTGTCGCGACATACGCACGCAGGCCTCAGGCATACACTCTCTCTTACACACACACACACACACACACACACACACACACACACACACACACACACACACACACACACACACACACACACACACACACACACACACACACACACACACACACACACACACACACACACACACACACACACACACACACACACACACACACACACACACACACACACACACACACACACACACACACACACACACACACACACACACACACACACACACACACACACACACACACACACACACACACACACACACACACAGACAAGCACACACACACACACACACACACACACACACACACACACACACACACACATACACACATACACACACACACTCAAACACACACACACACACACTCACAGACACACACACACACACACACACACACACACACACACACACACACACACACACACACACACACACACACACACACACACACACACACACACACACACACACACACAACACACACACACACACACACACACACACACACACACACACACACACACACACACACACACACACAAATTTAGTGAAGGTGAATACGGTTTTCGATTTAAAAAACTAAATAATTGCTGTGTGCTTCTTTTAGATCGTGAAAATGAGTAAATAGTGTCAATTTTACGTTAATAATGGGCAGTGAAAGTGAAGTGATGGCCACATTTTATCTTTCTTGAATATTGTATTGCCCAGCGTAAGTCCGATCCACCATATCCTTCCTTAGATATGTCGATAGTTCGATAATGGACTCATTATTAATAATATTATTTTATATACATATAAAAATGTCATTCTTGTTTCTGTTTGTGATATGTGGAACCAGTTTTGTCATATTTTGGTTTTGTATGATAAACAAAAGCTTTGTTGATATAACTTATGTTGTATGAAGGTTTGGGAATACACATATAATTAAAACAAGGACATAAAGTTGCCTAGAGTGGGATACAGCGAATAATTATGGTTCTTGTATGCAGGCTATTTTAAATAGGCTGTTATTGTCCGTTGCTGTTGCAAAAGTAGCTCATCGCGTGATGAAATAATCAGAGTGTTATTGTATATTATTTTATTAGTATATTTCCATGAGCCTTCATGTCAATATCATTTAAGTAGTTTTGTTATTCATAAGCAAATGTTTTATGTTACTTGTGTTTTTTTGTTTAAAGGTCTTGTACATAAAATTCTTCTACATCTCTTTTCATAGACGGCAATAAAATTTCACAACAATGTCGTTTTTTTTTCGTAGAAACTGGGACACAGGTCGTCTGGTTTAGCATGACAGGTGACCTTGAGATACACAGAAGCTCTTGACTTGATGTTTGTGGTGTTAAACTAGTAGAGTTAAACCCATGTTATTGTTCGAGTAGTGCATAAAGCCATAAATAGTATAGTTTCTTCCGCTTTAGCAATTCCCACTTTTATCTATCTTCCTAACCCTCTCGCACATTTTACCGGTCAGGCTGAACCTGACGACCTGTACACTGGTGCTACTTTTCGTAAAGTGCTGAGGATCAAACATTGCACCATATCTTTGCTTAGGATGTGCATTGTACTCACCTGATCCCCCCTCTGGTGGTGTCGTAGTTGAGGACACGGCTCCCGTGCTTCCAGTATATGAAGTGAGACGGATGTGGGACTCTGCTCACTAAACACTTGAGCTCGATGGTGCTACCTGAATTATAAAACTTGTTCTTTATCGGCAAGCCCCGTTCGTCTACTATCTCCATGTCAGGAGCTGCAACAATGGTGAGTTACAGAATTATTTACAGCCTACATTTGTAGTAAGGGTTTATTGTTATTGTGTAAAACTTTGTAATATCACTGAGTAGTATTACTATAATAATGTTGTTATATATTGTAACATCGTGACCTAGAGGTCTTTTTCACCATTTCCCCCCTCACCTCCTTCTTTTTACTTTCCTAGATAACTATCTAGCTTTTATCAATGTTTACAGTTTTTATACTTTTAATTACTAATAATTACGTAACCTATTCGCAAGTAGTTTTATACAGACGACTTTGATAGCAGCTCTAGCAAAAGGTTCAGCAGAAAATATAATTGATATTACATAACTTTTTTTATTAAAAAAATAATCTTGATAATGAATGGTTCAACAATTTTAAACATCTAATAAAATCTTAGTCTACTTTTATCCACGAGAGATTTTCTATTGGAAATAAAATGAAGACAAAAAACTAATAATAGAAGTTTTGGGTTGGAAAAATCTGAACTGATAAATAAACCTCGCAGAATATTCCAATGACGTTTTTAACGGTGGAATGTTTTTATACTTAATTAAATAAAAAATACGTTTTGCGATCGTAATTAAAAATTAATCAGCGATAAAATGAAATTGCAAATCACATAACAACTCAGGGTTATTCAAAGCTAAAGAGCTCTATTATAAACGTTTTTTTTTTGTAAAAATTAATAAAATCTAAACGTTTTACAACGTATGAAAGATCTATTTAACCTTTATAATAATCCAATAAAATCATTAGGTTATTTATTGAGCTTTGAATAACTCATTTATTCATTATAAGAAAAATATTTTAGTAAATCAGTTCCCATTTACTGATTTATTGATCCTACAACAATGTTTAGAAAATATTTATTAAACTATATTACATCGACTTATTTATTGAGTTTCCAATTACATGGAAAAAATATATCAATCTTTACACATATATCAGTTTTACAAGGCATGGCAATTAAAAAAACATTTACCATATTTAAACCTATAAAATTATCATAAAACACAACACATCCTCTAATCACAATAACTATTTTTATTGAATTTGCATATAATATCCCCCCTCAATAATGGCCAACACCAAATTCCAAACGTAGAAAATTACTGTGGTAAAAGTTTGGTTTTAGTTACTTATCATTTTCTATTTACTAATTTCTTAAGAAGACAATGGTATAGTTGTATATTTGCACACGTTTTATAAAATTTGATATTTCGGAAAATGTAAATATTAACAAGGCAATATTTTTCATTTGTATTTCTTAACATGATAGTTTTTAAGATTAAGTGAAAGTAATAAATACAATTAAATTATGAATATAAAATTTAGGATACTAAACTATAGTAAAACAATTAGAAACGTCTTTGAAGTACTTTCGTGCCAATCGTGAATACTTGGTGAAATTTTGTGTTTGGTATTTTTATAAAGAATTGATAAATAGCACTAAAGACTTGGAAGAAATTATGCTGAATGGTATTGACAGATTGCACCACGGGTTACGGCATTTTGAGAGGGCTGGCGATCTATGTTCTCGATGGGGAATGACCTGCAAGCTCGATTGGAACGAGAAGTGTGTAACTGCATATTCTCTTTATGAACGCTGGGTAAATTATTCTCTTTTAGCGGGGTTGCTTCATCAAAGTGACAAGTGATTGATTGCAACATGGATGACTGTTCAACAAACACCTGTTTTGTATTTATTAAATTAGTTTTATTTTAAAAACAGTGGCTGGCCATCCATTCAATGATTTTGTCGCTCTATACAAAACAAGTCACTCGTTTGGTATATCGGACACCATTGCAATCAGGAATAGTGAGAACGGATTTATACCCAGTAAAGGCAACGTTAGATTTGCCTAAAAGAAAATATTTTTTGGTGGGGAATTATTCTTGATACCTGCAACATGGAGGAAGACTATGAAGGCGAGAGGAGGATGAGATGACACTTGGCACTCGTACCGGCCTTCATCCGTCTTGTCGGTGTTGTGTAATAGCAGCTGCCAGTCGTTAGGCCTTGTGAATGCTGCGGAGTACCTGACGTCACTGCTGTACATCTCCAGGCCTACGGACAGCAGATCTAGACGGCCGTTGGTTCTCCGTAGCCACGACACCTGATACAGTCACATTCAAACAGAAATTTATTTTTATATTGATAATATAAATATGTTTATAATTAAATAAAAAAAAACTCCCAGCTATGTAATTATTTTACAATCATGCTTTAACCCTTAAAATTAATTTTTATAATGATGTTATCAGAATATGAATACGGTTTTAATTTGACGGCTTCAAAAATAATACCCACAACGAATTAATTTCGTACTGTACAATTACCAGATATAAATATTGAATGTCGTATGTTCTGTGAAGCAACTAGATCTTAACAAAGGGAAAATAAGTGGTATTTATAAATATGTTAAACTTTATTAATTACTTAATAAACAACGTTCAACGTTTCGCAGTATTAGTAACGGTAACAGTTGTTTCACCTTAAGCACACTTTGACCTTGTTTTAATTAACAATCCATGGGATGTAGTGTACCAGAAACTAGTTTTGCTGTAAATAGTATGAGGCTTAATATTGATACATAATTTCTAGTAAAAATTGTATGTTTATATTATATTAAAGTTTTAGTGATTTAATATATTAAAAAAGCCTGCGAACACGAGTGTGGAGGTGTTTTAGCTCTACAGGGAGTTGGGCATTCCAGAAAAATATTTTTCCGTTTATTTTGTTGCGCTCAAGTTGAGAAAACCTCTTTATGTGTAAAGAATCTATCCATAGAAAACAAAAACATCTCTGAAAAACCTTTTAAAAATATTACCCATCTCCTTGAAGACATAATAATACATGATTGCATGTACAGTTCGTGTTCAATCACCATGATACCGGTGAAAGACTAGTATGATGAGACAATAAACTTTCTGTTGAAGGGAAATACAGAAGAGGTTGAAAGTTTAACTCTCCTTTACGACAGCTTTATGATGGTTGTAGGTAACATGAAAATCATTCTGAGAGTAATATAAAAAGATTTATTGTTAAATTATGAAGATGATGAATATACAAATACGGTTAGATATTAGAATAACTGTGTAAAATACGGACAAAGAAAACGTACTGCATGAAGTTTACAAAAGCATTAAAGCGAATAATGTATGAAGTTTAAAAAAAAAGTAATAATGTAGGGCATGAAGAGAACACGAGGAAAAATAATTAGAAACAAATTAAGTAATATAATAATATAGAAAACGAAAATAAAAGATATAGAAGATCAGAAGTTTAATGAGAAAAGAATAAAAACAGAATAAAATTTAAATTGGTAACATGATAGAGTTAGGAGATATAAAGCAATACCTATAAATAAGGGATGGAAATAAATGAAAGGACAACTATTGTAGAAGTAGAGTTCAAGAAAAAAATATAAAAATAAATTTCAGACAGTAGCTAATAAGTTATAGGAAATAATAAAGGAAATTCATAGTTGAAATAATAAAAGCTGAGAACGAATATGAAAATAAAAAAAATAAATACAGATGTAAGTTCAAACAATTATAAAAATAGGTTTCAAATAATTAAATCTATAAGTTAATAGCAAAATGAAAATTTTTACTGGAAGTAGCACTAAAATGTTATTAATATGCTACTAATTTAACAGAATGCATTCATAGAAAAAGAGGTTTCACTTTTTAATTTTTCAGTTAAAAAATAAAAACAAATATATATAGAAACATATAAATATATTTAATTATTAAATACTTCCATTAATTAGTAAAAGAAATATTAACTAATTTATATTGTTGTATTAACGTAGAGAGTAATTTCATCATAAGAAACCCAAGGAAAACTTATAAAGAAATTTAAAAGGAAATTGAAACCTTTTTATTTATAATTTATGAAGATAAAGATAAATTGTAGAAATGGTAAAATTAAAATAAATGTTTTATGTGTTAAAACAATGTTTGGGATGAATGAATAAATTTTGCCTTAATGGCTTATAGAGTGACTCCACATTCTACGGCAGGATACAGACCGCATTATTTAATGCACACAACGGAAGCGAGGTAATAAAAGGAGAGATAATGTAAGCAGATTTAGGGGAAGATTATAAGCAAGGACGTGTACATAAACTGTAACATGGGTTTGCAATTACCAAACAAAAGGGTGAATAACATTATAATTATAAAAAGTTTGATCGAAGAAAAATAAAATTATAAGATGAAATCTTTAAAAGAGGGTGAACTAGAGCTTAGAAAGCCATAGTTATTGATAGTTAGAGACATATAAGGAAATAGTGATATTAAAATGAAACTAAATTCTGGGTAAAATATCATTCTCCCCATTTGCCTCTCTATACAGTATATGCGTTGGACTATTATTTTTGTTTGTTACTATTTATTCGTATTTTTCGGTTTCTAATTTATTAAGCTGTGATATATTTTCTCATTTTCTCCATCTATTATAATGCTTCATTATTGCAAGGAATCTATGGTTATTAATTTCATCTACATCTTTAAGTAATAGATTTCCAGCTATGGAAAAGTTGACTAAGTGCTGGATTTATGTATATTATAATATATATAATAATAATATGATTATTATTAAAAATAGAAAATTGTATATAATATAAATGTAAATATAATAAACATACAATTATATACCAGGATATGTTCTGTATTAATTATAATCTTTATATATAAAAAAGTAAAATTGGTTCGACTTGTTCACACTTTCACGACATTCAACTCGCTTCAAAGATTGTTTTAATCTATTTTCGTTCCAGTAAGTACTCGCGACCGCTAGAAAACAGTTATTTTTAACGGTCAGCCTTGTTACAGCAACAGCCATGCCGGAAGCGAGAAGCACTCGCCATACTATCTAAATAGAACAATATGTGAAACATTAACTGATCAAAATTATATTCTTTATTTACAAAATAAAACATGTCCACGTTTGTTAACAAACAAATCTTTACATTATATTCACATTATTATGTGAATTCCCCATAATCGAGATACTTTTGTGTAGTCATGTGATCGAGCTACGCCGTTCGCCATATCATAAGTAGAGGTTATTGTTAAATCCCAGTACCCACCCACCCAAACTGCGACGGCATTATTTGATGTGAATTTGCGCGGTGAACATTTGATGTGAATACCGGTGGTCTCCAGTCATGTGTCCAATCAACCATTCCTAATCCTAAATTAACGCGTGAACATAAGGGGATATATGGTAGCATAATGCAATTGATAAATGAAGAAGGGGGAATTTCTTCTTGGATGTGCCAGGAGGAACAAGGAAAACAATTGTTATCAGATTTATTCTGGTAGCGGTCCTACCGACAAATGACATAGACTTAGCTCACACACACACACACACACACACACACACACACACACACACACACACACACACACACACACACACACACACACACACACACACACACACACACACACACACACACACACACACACACACACACACACACACACACACACACACACACACACACACACACACACACACACACACACACACACACACACACACACACACACACACACACACACACACACACACACACACACACACACACACACACACACACACACAACACACACGCGCACAACACATTTATACAAATATATAAATGAAAAAGGATAAAGTAACAATTGGAAATGGGTATTTATTTGAATTATGGTTAATTAGATGTGTTTATTTCTAATAAGTATTTCAATTATTATTGCAAAATTACTAGAGATGAATAGCAAGAATTAAAAAAAAATTTTAAGGATTAAAGAAATAAATGTTCAATCTTTCTGAATAGAAGTAGATGTGCATTGGAGTTTCGTTTAGAGTTAAGTTACAGTGTAGTAGAAACTATTTTTAACAAAATGAAATTTTACAAAAGAATGTGGCTTCGTTTTATTCTAAGAATGAAGAGAGACTTTTATTACATAACGCTGGAACTAGTTTTTACACTTTGTAAAGTGTAGAGAATTGTAGAAGTGTTAAGAATTGTTACAGTGATAGATTATAAAAACTTTAAGTGTAGTGTAATAAACAAAGTTTTGTAGTGTTGTGAAACTATAACGACTTCATAAATTCCTCACGTTTTTTCTCTAGAATACTTCCTATATTGTATAGATCTATGACTATATTGGTGTCTGAACTATGATCGTATAACATATATGTGTGTGACACATTGTAAAAACAAAATGTTTGTGTGCCATACATATACAGTATTCTTTTAAACAAATTGAAATAGAATTTAATTATATGTAGTTTTTTTAGATTAAATTAACTCCTTTTTTATTATATAATTTTTTTAAAATTAGATTTGTATAGGTAGTATATCTTTAAATATATTCATATTAATTTTTAATTTTTTAAAAATTTTGTTTTGATTTGTATATTATAAAGATGGAAAATATTCAAATTATTGAGATGGATGAATTTGATTTTGTTGAACAAGCAATTTGATGTGGGGTTGCAATTCTTAAATGCATTTTCAAGAGGTTTGTCACTGATCGTTGTCCTATTTATGTATGATACATTCTTGACAATAATTTTTGATAAATAAAGGTATATTACTGCAATAAGCTAACGACAACAATAAAGGATGACTGTGAAGATTAGGATACCTATTAAGTGGTAGTTAATCTTTATAAAACTCCGGTAAAGAAATATTCCCAAATTTTTCTTTCAGTTGAATTTCATTTTGCAGTTCATTGCAATCCATTTGAAGGTAATTTATATATTTTTTTGAGAAAATGGGATGGAAAATATGTTGAAATCCTCTTCATTTTTTCTAAAATCTTGAATAACATCTTGTATAATGAATAACATCTGCAAATCAACCTTAAAAAACTCTTGGAATTATCTCTGATTGAGATCTATTGCCGTAATAAAGTTAATGGTTTTTATAACAACGCATAGTACAGTTTCCATTTTAAAAAACATTTCCACATAAAAACAATCATAAATTTGCCTGATGTACAACGCAATGGTTTGTCATCATGATCTCAGCGACTACAGCGACGGTATTATTACTAACATTTTAATGAACCCCACATTTTTACCCACCATAGCAGCTCTCCTTCGGCTATGATATCTGATACATTATTACACACCATAGCAGCTCTCCTTCGGCTATGATATCTGATACATTATTACACACCATAGCAGCTCTCCTTCGGCTATGATATCTGATACATTATTACACACCATAGCAGCTCTCCTTCGGCTATGATATCTGATACATTATTACACACCATAGCAGCTCTCCTTCGGTTATGATATCTGATACATTTTTACCCACCATAGCAGCTCTCCTTCGGTTATAATATCTGATACATTTTTACCCACCATAGCAGCTCTCCTTCGGTTATGATATCTGATACATTATTACACACCATAGCAGCTCTCCTTCGGTTATGATATCTGATACATTTTTACCCACCATAGCAGCTCTCCTTCGGTTATGATATCTGATACATTATTACACACCATAGCAGCTCTCCTTCGGCTATGATATCTGATACATTATTACACACCATAGCAGCTCTCCTTCGGTTATGATATCTGATACATTTTTACCCACCATAGCAGCTCTCCTTCGGTTATGATATCTGATACATTTTTACCCACCATAGCAGCTCTCCTTCGGTTATAATATCTGATACATTTTTACCCACCATAGCAGCTCTCCTTCGGTTATGATATCTGATACATTATTACACACCATAGCAGCTCTCCTTCGGCTATGATATCTGATACATTTTTACCCACCATAGCAGCTCTCCTTCGGTTATGATATCTGATACATTATTACCCACCATAGCAGCTCTCCTTCGGTTATGATATCTGATACATTTTTACCCACCATAGCAGCTCTCCTTCGGTTATGATATCTGATACATTATTACCCACCATAGCAGCTCTCCTTCGGTTATGATATCTGATACATTTTTACCCACCATAGCAGCTCTCCTTCGGTTATGATATCTGATACATTATTACCCACCATAGCAGCTCTCCTTCGGTTATGATATCTGATACATTTTTACCCACCATAGCAGCTCTCCTTCGGTTATAATATCTGATACATTTTTACCCACCATAGCAGCTCTCCTTCGGTTATGATATCTGATACATTTTTCATAAATAAAGAAATCGTTTTCTTCGAAAACTTTAATGCATCAAATAAATACATAATACACAGATTTGTTTCTGACTTTTAACGATACTAAAGCATGCATTCCTTCCGTGATATTAAAACGTTCATCAATTCTTCCTGTAAAAATGCCAATTGTGGTGTATGAAAGAAGCACAATTCATAATATTTTTGGAATATTAAAATCGTAAATATGGCATTAGACGTTGTTATTGATGAAATGTTGGTAATTGAAAAAAAATATTTGGGTTGCCGTAGATAATCCAGGGCTCAAGCAGAGCTATCCAGAGTATATTAAAGCAATACTCGTCCCTATCCTTTAGAGTAAGGATACAACAGCTCCCTGGATCTTTATACAGTCTGTCGTGAGGTTTTCTTTCCTGCTAGGTTTCTTCACTCTTATTCTCACGCAATACTCGTCCCTATCCTTTAGAGTAAGGATACAACAGCTCCCTGGATCTTTACACAGTTTGTCTTGAGGTTTTTTCACTCTTATTCTCACGCAATACTCGTCCCTATCCTTTAGAGTAAGGATACAACAGCTCCCTGGATCTTTACACAGTTTGTCTTGAGGTTTTTTCACTCTTATTCTCACGCAATACTTACTATTCTGTATTCTTTCGCTATCTTTTAATTATCCATGGAAATAGTTTATGGTCATGGGAAATAAGCAATAACTCCTTCCATTACAGAGGAGCTAATGATTTGCTTGAGCCTGTGAAATAGAAATGGATTTTGAGGTTAAAAAACCTATACGTGTGTACAAGATTTCTGTCGGGGTTGGAACTTCAAAATTACGTTACACAATAATTAATATCCTAAAAGAATAATATTAAACGTTGTTAGAAGGATATTAACTAAGAGCTAATTATCAAGCAGTAAGTGAGTTACAGATGAAGGAAATACATATAACAGTGTAACAGGTAATACGTTGCGTAAACCTATCTCCCAACAAGAACGTGCGGCTACCACCTGAGCAATAAGCTCTCAACCCCCCTTATTTGTGCGAACTTTGGCATAAGAAATGTGCTGAAAGCTAAACAATGATTGCATGTTTTAAGGAGGTTTACGATCGAATGGACCTCTTACAATAGCTTTAATTCAACTGAAACGCGTTGATATAGAAAAAAACTAGGCAGAATGAGAACATGCACCTAATCCCAGGAATAAAGAGAATCAGCTTTTACTTATTAGAAGGTTGTTCGATGGGATGGTTTTAACAAAGAAATTCAGTAGTGAATGGAACCGTACTGGGCTGGAGGCAGACAAAAGCAGACATGTACAACGTTGGGCAACTGCTTTGTTTGGAATAGTTAATTTTGTGCTCGGTATAGCGCCACGCAGATTCTGTTATTTAATATCGCCAATGGTATTTAATTAAAGTTTGTACCATTCTCTTGAAGGATTACTATCATTCTGTTGTGTAATGTACAGACCCAACTACCGAGCATCTGGTCCAGTTGCTTTACACACTATTCGCCTCGATAAAATTACTACAGGTTTTATAATAGAATTTAATTGTTTTATCAGTATTTTCACTGTGTAACATATTCATTTGCCAATATAAGGATTCGTACTTTAGTGTGCGACACCTGATACCACTTTACTTTAATACTTACACAAGACAAGGGGTTTTACGTATATCTACCAGCTACTTATGTCTAGTAATATACGATCCATAATGATTTCAATATTTATCAAAGGAGATAGTAGATAATATTCATATTGACTAACCGCTCAAAGTCACACACACACACACACACACACACACACACACACACACACACACACACACACACACACGTGAATTTGGTTTGTTTTTCATTTATAAAAATAATTAATTCAAACACATTAAGGACTCAAGGTATTGTTTAAAATACTATTGAGTATAAGTAATACAAGCGGACTGAAATAGGAATAACATATTGTTTAAATGTTTTAGTGTTCATTAAAGTTTCAAAGGTTGAACTTCAAATATCTTAACCTCAAACTACTTGAAAAAAGTATACATGCACTCAGTTAAAAAAGGAAAATAAACAATTGTAGGTTATAATAATTTACATATTAGGCCTATGTCTACTTTTGAAAATTAAGAAACTAATACAGCTTAGGATACATTTCCATAAAAAATCTTAATTTAAAAATGTTAACATTAGCCAAAACAAAATTGTTTACTTTCGAAATAGATAATGGAAGAGAAATTTCGATTTTTACTCACAGTAATTTTATCTGTGAGGTCGTTGACTCTGCATGACAGCCGGACAGTGCTGCCAAGTTGTGCCGTAATATTTACAAATGGCGCTGAATCCTCGAAGAAAGGCATGATCGCTGGAGGCGTCGGTAGATTCTTGGTTGTCGTATCCTCCCAGAGGTATTTGGCTACTTCGTCGTCATCTGTATATAAATACATTCGGTATTATAGTATGAACAATTGTTTTAAGATTTAAAGAGTATGGGTTGTAAATTCTTAATATAGAAATTTCGATGACGGCGATGGTTTAAAATCAGACAATTAGAATTCTCTCTAACTGAAAAAAGTCTATATAGTCACAGTTTTCAATTCTCGGAGTTACCTCAAAGTTCATCTTAGAAGAAGAACCTGTATTGAAATGTCGATAACAGACACATTTATTAGGGGTAATATCTTACGTCAATAATTTGTAGGGACTCTGTTTACCTAAAGGAAGCACATTCATGAATGTGAAATTCTGTCGTATAGTTATATTCGCGATTTACCAAAAACTTGCAAATGTCAAATTCATAAATGTTGAGAGATTAATGTGTCTAAAAACATTTTTACTGTTCAAGTTGAAAAGGGAATTAAGTCGAAAATGGTCTTTATGGGCAACCGCTTGACAAATTACGAAAGTAGTGTAGGATCTTTTTGTGATGAAATCGCAGGTGGGTTGAATAGGGATTCGGTTTGGAGAGGCGAGCCGAGCAAAGGTTTCTACAACAACGTGATACTAGCCCGCCTTAATGTCGGTAAATGGCTAGCTGATATATATGCTTATTAGTGACGTAATAGTACAGCTAATGTTTTAGGAACGATACGTAGCTGTTTGCAGGAGAGAGCTATGCGATCAACTGAAGTCGATAAGAGAGGCTGAGCTCTGTTGGCGCATGCACATGAGTGACTGTCCAAAGTACATACAACCCTGCGATTTTTAACATAAAGATTCATTAGTAATACATTTCACGTTTACCGTTAAAACACCAACCCATATCTATTTAGTTGGAATAATATTGGGAAAGAGTGCTATGGTAAACATTCAGGTAATATAGTACAATATAATTTTTTTCGGAGGTTTCATCAACTTACAGGTGTGTGATGTGAGACTACTTTCCATCTTAGGGATTTTTGAAAGCGTCTGTAAAATTTGTTTTCACCGTAAAATTATACAAACATTTTAATCGTCAGGTAAATGGTCCTGACCAAGTGAGGATTGATTCCAATTCTAAGGAAGATTCGTGTACTTTCCGTTATTCTAATATCTTAAAATATAGCAAGACTTGGAGGGCAGATGCAAAGTTGCGTGCATAATTGACATAGAGTGGTGGGGGAGTTCTCTGACTCAACTATAGCTGTGTTGTTCGATCCTCACAGCTACAGTTATCGGTCCACCACAACCAGTATGTCTAGATGGTGTAGAGGGTAGACAGCATCTGCCTGGTCTTCCACCTTCACTAGTCGGCGAACTCCTTCCTACCCACTCCAAGTCTCCTGCTATATCTCCTTTACTGAAACCTCATATTTCTTGAACGTAATAAGAATATAACATACTCCTTGTTTGCTTATATTCACATACTTAACAAGGAAATTATTATGCGACTAAGTTTAGGAGTGTTATTTTGAATTTCCGCGCGTAACGACCGAACCCTATTTACTTACTCGCATCCTTTACACATTATAACTAAACTTATGGAGCGATTGCAGTCATACGTCATACTGCCCATCTTCCGGATATCTATATCCTTCCTTCCTCATGTGTGAACCCGTTTATATTTCCTTCCGGTTTGCCTTGAGTCAGTTCAGTTCCGGTTCTGGTCGAGACTCTCGTCGCATAAAACGTAACGTATAAAGACGGGTACCTCACCTTGTGGCATGTTATACCCACTATGATTGATAAGAAGCCTAACCTTGGCCCAGAAAACCTCATTCTTTTATATTACGGTAGGTTAACTCTAGTATGTTTGTATAAACATTATGAGTGTTCAGTGAATATAAACCAAGTGACGTTTCGCGAACTGCTAGTTACATATAATATTTATTAGGAATATATTGTGGTTGAATTTAATAATAAATACACAAAAACCTCTCAACCACAAACTTTCTTTATTTTACCCTTATGTACATTTCAGCTACCAAGTAACCATCCTCTTAAGGATAACATACAAAGATTTCTTTTTATGTTATTCCTCTGAGGATGGTTACTTGGTAACTGAAATATACATAAGTGTAAAATAGAGAAAGTTTGTGGTTAAGAGGTTTTTGTATATTTATTATTGCTAGTTACATTTTATTGTTTATGTATTTCAACACATCATCGATGTTTTTAGAGTTTTCGTATAGGCCTATACAGCACCATTCTCATGCTTTCACTCATCTCATCTTTATTTAGACGTATCTTTATGTAAACTGTTTTACACAACCTAACTGAGACCATGCTAACCACATTGTTTCCATTTGATGAACCTTATTAAATTTAAAATACAAGTTAGTGACACTCTGAGAGTTTCCATTTCATGTTTTCATATATCGATTCTATTTATTCCCCGTCAGGATAGTTCGACATCAAGCAGACAGCTGCTAAAGTTTCCTGTTTGCGTCTCTAGACAATTGATATACTTTGTAGTGTTAAGATACACCAACAATTAGGCTTATATCAGGCAAGCACTGCTAAAGTGTAAGCTTATGGCAAGAGGTAAGGTGAAAAACATGTGTTTTTAGTAACTCAATAAAAACTTGACATAACCTTATAAAAGTCATAAATGCTACACACTTTAAAAAAAATATTTTTTGTATATTGTAATATACCTATAAAAAAGGATACCACTTACAAAGTATAATGCACAAGTAAAAAGTAGCATCTTTATTATTATAAATTTGCATTTTAAAATTTTGAATTTGACATTTTATTAAATCTATAAATTTTATAAAGTAGGTCCTATTATATAAACCCATATAATGAAGAGATTAAGTCATTAAATTAGGTAACTAATATTACCGTCATCATATTAAAAAATAGTATAACATTTCACAGACGTACATTACATATTGTATTTAACATACTGTTAATATAATATACAGGAAGGAACGTGGCCTATGAGTAATAAACACAGTATTTATACGTAAGCATACGTTAACACATAACTCAATCAAATATAACGCTGGGGCCACACTTGAGGTTTTTGGAATTGAACCCACGGCGTGAAAGAAAAGGATTCAAAAGCTGCTTGGCGGTGGTCATACTAAACCGCGTGTTCAGTAGCTGATTTTGGCGTTCAAGAAGCAAGAGTGACCATGTCTGAAATATCCCTTTTGCACTGTACACACTGCAACAATTCGTCTGAGCTCTGTGGGAGGTCAATCTAAGCAGTGCTATTTGATGCTAGAAGAAGGTTCTGGGCTTATCCAACCAGCGTCTGACCCTGAAGATGGGCTATATCGCTATATCTGACTCCGACGAAGAAATATACCGTGTGTGTGTCCTCCACCTTTCCTCTAAAGCGTCTATAAATATCCAATATAATATATGGGAAATTTTATTTTTATATGATTTAAACATAACCTCAAAATGGCGACCGAGGGAGGACGAAAACAGCTGTTAGCATCAACGTCCATATTATTTTTCTGAAATCTTAGGGACAATTCTTTTATTTTATGGTAATCTGACTGCTCAAGGGCACCACATGTCTGTAGTTTTAATAACGTCGGAAAATAGTGCTAAGACTTTTTGTAACACTTAAAAAAATATTTGTACTGGTTATTAAATTAGTATATTTTTCCGAAGCAAAAATCGTCGGTCAAATGGTTTTGAGTTGGGAATTAGAAAGTCGTTTTGGGAATTAAATAACTATATGTGTAATAATAATTAAGGAATTAAATATTGCAAATAGCTGAGGTCATGTAGTTGTACCACGACACCTTATTAAAACACCTATCACTCTTCCCGTCTTGTCCCATAACGTACGTCTATCACACGGAGTAAGGATGCAGAGACGACACTATGCATTATTTCCAAGTTTTTGTCGACAAGAAGAAGCTTCGACGATGTATCATAATCAGTGAGCCTTAACAACTGTTGACAACTAATTACTTTAGATTTATCACTGTAATTAATTATTCAATACTGTAATTATTTATACCGTTGCTGCGCTGTCCTCACATTCATCGCTCGCTACAAAAAGTGGTCACCGAGTACAATATCCTTATTAACGCATGTAAAACAATAGTAACAACTGTAGGGTACTAACCTATTCGGGCAACATATTTTGATAACGTATTTTTGGGTAACGACATTTTATAAGTGTGAGATAGAGAACAATTTTATTTGAAGAGTGATCTTGTCAACACGATAATTAATACTCTTCCTATAGAAATTTTAGCAAACTAATAAAGCGGCTGGACGCCAGGTCAGGTTCCCTCACACACACGCACAGCGAAAGTATTAGCACCAATCAGGGACAGGTTTCGTTTTATTAGCCATTTAGTAGATTTTTTAAAACTATCTCTAATTTTTAATTTTATCTGGAAATGGTAAAAACTATATTGTTTTCGCAACTACAAGAAAAATGATAACAAACAACTCATAATTATGTATATTTGTGTTAATAATGAATATGAAATTACTTGCCAATTAAGTATACGCATCTTTAAACATCCCTCATAAACACTTTCAATAAATTATAAGTTGTTTGGTGTCCAAGTTCTCGTAATAATGAGAAGAGTTTGACAAGGACAAACTCTAATAATAGTGTGAAAACAATATTCTAGCATAATTTAGGTCATAGCTAAACCAGATTTATATTAAATTTGTAAATTTTGCATTTATAGCAGTGATGGACGTATTTGAGATGTAAGTTACTATGTTATTGAAACGTAGGCCTACTATGATATTGTATGTTACTGTACTATGTTATTGTACGTTACTATATTATTGTAGGACATGAAATATGTCCAAAGCGTAGCTATGCTAAATTTTGAGGACACCCCCGAAATTTTTACACACGTATTTTTTAATGGAAAAACATAAAACAATTAAAATCAGTTTTGTTTTTATTTAGTAATAAAATTTTGAATTATATTCACAATCACCCTTTTTCAGACCTAAATTTCTATCTCCAAATCCCCTCCGGAATCAAATCCTGGGTACGTCCTTGGTACCAATAATTGGGGTAGGAGTAAAGAGACAGAAACGGTGTTTGTTACCTTTCTTAGGTCTGTCTCGAAAACACCCAGTTAATGCGTATATTTACCATTATTAGTAATCGTGGTTTTAGTATTCAATAATTTTACATTAGATGTAAACCCTTAAATAAATGTATAATTAGGTTTATCAATGATGTTAATAATTTATCAAGTTAATTTAACATGAGTTTCGGCAAAACGTTTTGAACGTCCATAATTACCGGCCAGCAACCCGTCGTACAGATTGTTGAATGTTTTACTCAGATTAGTAGCAGACTCATTCATTTAATCAGTCCTTATCGACTGCTCCTTATCGCTAGTTAGAAGTGTCTTCAGGAAATTGACGAGACAGTTAATGCATGCCTGATTCTACCCACTTATCCCCTCGTCGAGTGAGACAACCTTTACGGGAGTTTTGGGTTCCTAAAATAATTACGTAGAATACCAATGTGAACGATCTGTAACAAGAGGGAAGGCTAATCCCCCACCGAGCTAACGAACAGTTTTTATAAATTTGTGAAACAAAACTACCTATGGTTAAGTACTAGGTACAAACCATTGGTATAAAGGTAGGTAATTTTGAATTATCAATAACATTAGCTGTACAACAATTGGATCTACCAGTCAAAATATAGGATGGAATGCGAGGATCGTGCAAATGCATGCCACTCTAGACTGAGATGATATAGTAGCACATTTACATAACTCTTTGAAAGATCGATAACGAATAAACCAATCTCAAGCTAGAAGTCTACAGTGGTAGACTTAATTTGTGCCTCGTGCAGATATATTTTTAAAGTTGTAAAAAATGCATGACGCAAGTACTACTATCTTTCTCTACCACATCCTCTCTCTTTTATCTGTCTGTCTGTCTATCTCTCTTTATATATATATATATATATATATATATATATATATATATATATATATATATATATAAAGAACATGAGTCAAAATACAAATACAAGAATTATAATTGAATTTACAATTCAAAACTTTTCGTTGGCTAACAGTACCAACACCATCAGGAATATTAAACAATTCCTGATAAATTGTTTAATATTCCTGATGATGTTGGTACTGTTAGTCAACGAAAAGCTTTGAATTGTAAATTCAATTATAATTCTTGTATTTGTATTTTGACTTATGTTCTTTATTAATACACAAGAATACATATTGCGATATTTATATATATATACATATATATACACATATATATATATATATATATATATATATATATATATATATAAAGAGAGAAAGAGAGAGAGAGAAAGAGAGACGAGAGGTGACGCGGTACAATATACAATAGGTATGGTTGCCTTCTATCTTTAGATGGAACTTATAGATCGTCAGGTTTAGCCTGACCGGTTGAAATCTGCAGGAGCGGAAAGGCAGATAGGATGTGAACTAATACCAAGGGAGGGAAACCGGATAGTTGACCGTTGATGAAAATTCTGGAAGTGAAACAAGTTCAAACTCCAGCACACTAACTAAATAAAGTAACTTGAAGTTTTATAAGTGGACCACATATATAACTTACCGTCTTACTAAGTTTGGTTAAAATTATATGTTTTATTTAGGTAAAATATCGCTTTAACGCCATAGTAGTGGTAGGCGTATAGATAAGCATTTCTATGTTGCTAGGTGTTTTTTTTTTTTTTTTAAATTAAGTTATATATTAGATTATACGAATATCATTAAAAAGAATGTTTTCCAGGTTTGGGAAGGAAGTCATTAATATAAATCTAAGAGTTATCAGATAAACCAAAAATCAGAGGTACCATCAAATAGTACGGAAAGGGAAATGTGATTGGAATAAAAAAAAAAAAATTAAAAAGTATATAAAAATGGAAATAGAATGTCTCCCAAGAAGATGTAAAGAATGAATTAAAACGAATAGTTAAAAGATATTGTCACGTATATATGAAAACAAGTGAACATGTTATGGTCATTAAAAAGGGAAAAAAGGGCTTCAGATGGATTAAGAAATCACAGAATAGTAGATTAAGAGGATGTTCGAGGAGAGATTGGACGAGACAATACTAATAAGAGAAATGAGAAGAGGGGACTGGGACAGCAAAGAAGATGTCCAGATAAAACAGAACTCTAGCTATAAATAGTCTATATAACTTTTCTTATCTAAGATTATATTGTATACAATTACACTCATATAAACCAATTTACCTGCCAAAGCACCACATATGTTTGACAACTGAAAATAATCCAACTAACACTACTAATAACACGACTATCATTTTTAAAATACCGGAATAATTAACATAAACGTATGGAAGAATATAAAAACATAGAAATTTGCAAGTGTGGTTAATATAAACTATGAAGCATTCGAAACGATTGTAAATATAGGTAGGATACGGTAAGGACATAAACCTCCTGACAGAGGATATAGTGTGGATCATGGTGTCACCTGTGCCAAGTCATGTATATGAAGTAGATCTACTCTCTATTGGGGTCATAAAGGGATAATCTATCCATTAACTCCCCTTGAAAGAAGAAGGTCAGAGAAGAGTAGATTAAATTAGGCATGCGTAAGGAACCCCGGAGGTAATGGTAGGGGAAAAATTGTAGTATTATCTCTGATACTGGGACGTGGGCATGGTAGCTTAACTGCTCTCAACTAGAGGGAAGAGAGGTGTTGGGATGTGAGAGGAATGATAGATAAGTGGTGGAGATGCTCTATGCATGTTATTCTAACTACATTCCCGTTTAGGGATGAGGATTTGAGGAGATATATAGTAGTGTTATGACACAAGTTCTCAATGACTTGAGAAATTAAGTAAACAAGTTCTCTACTGCGGCCTTACAATATTAAGTAAAATATTATCTAAATAACATAACGTATAATGTTATTGCACAGTCTCTGCAGTGTATTTCACCAAGTATTCAGTTTTATTTGATTAAGTAAAGTAGAACAAAAGTTTGTTACTTACTGAAAGCTATTTAGTTATACAAAATACACAGCTTTTAGAGTTTTGCGCATTATATTTTCCATTTGTAGAAGCTGTTAAGGGGTACATACTGAGATTGCGTCATAACACTTTAAATTATAGATGCAATAAAATCTAAATTTTGTTTACGTCTGGAACGCAAATTGACGACCACTAAAACGCTGAAAGTATGTTTAAGTTAGTAAGTTACGTTTTCGTTTGGATTTGATGAGTTGCAAAAGGGGTTGTATAATTAATTGCAGTTTATTTAAATAGAAGCACATACTTACTGTAAGCGTGTTTATCTTGTGTCTATCATCCAGTGGTAGTTTAGCTCTTGCGGGCCCTAAAGTGGTAAGATATGGTAAGGCCCCTCACCCACGAGTGGGGTTTCTGGAAAAGCTTTTTGAAAATTACATACTTGAAAGTCATATTTCACGCTGTTTCAGTCATATCAATCGTACACAGTTACCATGATTTGTTTACGAAAATTATTTCTTAAAGCAAGCCGAATTTATACAAACTCAACACTCGCAAAAATTAAAGA
>JBAIZL010000002.1:335206819-335209319 GCA_036971475.1 Prosapia bicincta
CTTAATTGCAATTACTTTTTATCAATTAAATGATGAGAATTAATTGTAACTTTTACTAAATGAAAGTCTCATTTTTTTGGTTAAGTAGGGCTTGATTAGGGGTTTTAAGGTTACTTTTCAACAATTCTAAGTAAATGTTTTTGGTCATTCTATGTTAAATTTGTTGAAGTTTTTACCAATTCAAAGTAAATTGACCTTATGTTTTGTCAGGTCAAGCCCGGTTATTTTTCAACAATTCAGAGTAAAAATCTTCATGCTATAAATTGTTGAGAGACATCTGTTTGTATTGCCTTCCAGAACAATAAGACTCTAAACAGTGTGTCTTGTTATCAGAATGTTTAGCTACAATAATTTTTAGGATTTGACTTTTTAGTTTAAATAAAATGTACGAATTAAAACGAACATCATAGATACGTTGCCTAGTGTTGCAGATGGTATTTTATGAGAACTGGTACAAAAGAGCAGTAGCGACTTATTTCTATTCTATGACGTAGGCGTTTCCCAGGTATAAAAGCCACTACTAGTGAAGTGATTGTGGGCGTCTGTGGCGCAACGTGGGTAACCTTACAAAGCCCGTGGAAGCAATGGAAAAGTTGAAGGGCCGTTCCTTAAGAAATATTTATATCAGGAAGTAACATCCAATTTTAATGTTTCCACGTACATCTTCCAAACTGTACTTCTTTCAATGGCTCTTCATCATATGGCTTTGTAGATTATTGCAATAAAAATTTTGTGTCCAGATCTGTTAATAACAAAGTCTTTCCAAAACAGTTGTCATACTGATAAATTTTTCTGGATCATTTAATATTTAAATATACTTACATTATATATTATATATAAATATATTATTTAATATAAAATTAAAATGTAATATAATTTAAATATAAAAATTTAAAACTGTATACTATTCTTCTGAAAAGACTTTAAAATAGCTCTTGCTATGTCAGAAATAGAATAGATGTGTTTGATCACAGATGAGAGATGGTTGATGGTTATATAGGCTTATAGAAAAGGTGTTTTAAATATATTATTAATATCTTATGAATTTACTATTTAATCTGTCTTATTTACTATTTAAGCTTATTAATTTAGACTTACTAAGTTTAAATAAAATCCTACTAATTTACTATTTAATCTTACTAATTTAGTATTTAATCTTACTATTTTAGTATTTAATCTTACTAATATACTATTTATTCTTACTAATTTATTATTTAATCTTACTAATTAACCAGTTAATCTGACTAATTTATATTTATTCTTACTAATATATATTAAAATATATAATTAATATCTTATTAATTTACTATTTAATATGACTAATTTACTATTTAATCTTACTAATTTAGACTTACTAAGTTTAAATAAAATCCTACTAATTTACTATTTAATGTTACTAATTTAGTATTAATCTTACTAATTTACTATTTATTCTTACTAATTTACTATTTAATCTTACTAATTTAGTCTTACTGAGTGTTAATAAAATCTTACAAATTTACTATTTAATCTTACGAATTAACTATTTAACCTTACTAGGTGTTAATAATAACTTACTAATTTTGTATATAGGTAAAACTCAGACATCTCTGTGTAAAACCGATTGACAATGAGCCTACATCAGTCATATCTTAGCCACATGTACAGATTTCCATAACGTTTTACAAGCCACCGTATGTTCTGCCCCCACCTGAATTCATGACTAACTCATTATATCCATAAGATTCCCATCGATCTGTAAGAGTTTTTAATTTGGAACTAAATAGCCAATTGCCATAATGTTTAGATCCTTTTGTTGACATTTAATATATTGTAACAACATTGAACAAATGTGATTGTCATTACATTGAGTTATAAGTTGTTAAATATTATTAAGATAAAAACAGAAATCTGTTCAATAGCTCTAGCAGTATATACTGTTTATTTAATTTTAATATTGATTCATTTCACGCTTTATATATTCACAATTTATTTATTATTTATTTTATATATTCACATTTTCAAGACTAAAATCAATAACAATTTAAATTTAATTTGTTTAAAGAAATATTGTTTAAACAATCTTGCGGACAAGAAACAGAAAGAATATCAAGTTGCCATTCACTTTTGACATATATTTGAAAACATTTCAAGCATCTAGTTCATCACCCAGTTTCAATTTGTTTAAGCAACTAATGTTTAAACCAATGTAGAGATAAAAAATAGAGTGAATATGGGATTGTCATGTAATTCTGAACAATATTTAAATTTTCAGGTATCTATCTCATCGGGAACTTAGTTCAAACTAGAATGCAAAATTCCACTCGGACAGACAGACAGATATGACGGAACCGAACTAATAAAATCGTGATGTATTTGTGAGAAAAACAAATACAATTGACTTTTAGTCAATAAAAAATAATACTACTGACAAAATGTAATAAAAACTGAGATACACAACAAATAGTAATATAAAAATTGCATAATCCATAAATTTCATCGAGAAGTTTGGTCAGTAGCT
>JBAIZL010000002.1:335214319-335261819 GCA_036971475.1 Prosapia bicincta
TTATTTGTAAGGATGACTACAAAAATGTTTCGAACCGTGAAAGCACCGGTGGGACAAATATACTGCTGTAGTTTTAATGGTGAATAATTTGGAGGGGTCTATAAAAATAATGTTGTAAGTGGTCTTTACCCTTTAAAAGAATGTTTTGCCTAACTTCCTTCTAATTTGTTTCCTTTTTCTGGCTTGAAGCCGAACAGTCAGAATAACTTATAACGCTACAAAGGTTAGGAAAGGGGGAAACGGACTGTAAGCCAGCGGCGGTTTTCTGACCCTTGTCAATAAGCAGGGGCCGGACAACGAGCCAGTCGCAGGTACGTTGTGGAGGTTGCAGTGGATGAGGGGGAGGGAGTTGCGAGAGAAGAGGAGAAAGCTGTGGTAAAGGAGAAGACGGGTGATTCATATAAACTTCCGCGCAAGTGAGGTTGTAAACGACCCATGACTAAACCATTCTTAATATACTATTGTTTTGCAGGACCGGATGAATTAGGTGATGTAACGCTATAGCTTACATTATTTCAGTCACCTTCTTTGTTATTGAAAATTGTTTTGACTTTTCAATAATAAATAACATTTCGATTGTTTATAGTTTTATACTACTTTACTATACTTCTCATGCAAATTAAAATTAAAAGTATGCCACGTTTAATTAAACGGAATATCAGTAACGCCGAATTTAGTCCTAAACGTTAAATAACAATACAAAAATACAGCCTACATACTTAAAAACATCATCTCAAAGTGAAACCTTGGAAATATATATATATATATATATATATATATATATATATATATATATATATGTATATATATATATATATATATATATATATAAACACACACACACACACATATATATATATATATATATATATACATACACACACACACATATATATATATATATATATATATATATATATATATATTTATACAACCCCCCCACACACACACATATATATATATATATATATAGGCCTATATATATATATATATATATATATATATATATATATATATATAGTTATTTCTGATGTGGCTAGTGTTAAATGTTTGTCTTTTTTGGTAAATGTAAATATGTGTTTCATATTAGGCGTATGTTTGGCGTCGTTCTAGTTTTAGCACATTTTTGTTAAAATTTCAAGAGCAAAGAATTTTTCTGTAGATAACGTAATTTTGTTTGTGTAATTTTGTAGGTAGTATATACTATATTTTATTTCAATTTCTTGTTTGTTTGTTTGTTTTTAAATATTTTAGAACGTGTACAAACGAGAGTAAGTTGAATACATATTTATATTAAAAGAAGTTGTTTAATTTTTACTTCCTGGTAACTCATATTGAATCTCAGACTACATAATTTTATTTGTACATAGACTACTATGATTATACAAATGTATGGCATATAACAATGTAATGAACAAGTTCATTCAAATTACAAAATGAAAATTAAAAATTGTGTTTATTTTCGATGTTTTAAAAATAACATTTTCTTAAGTCTAGAAACAACGGGTTTTCTTTGTAGCAATTTATAAGGTTTTGATACTCATTTCTTGATACTTTATTTCTTCATTGGAAAATTGAAAAACAATAGATTTGGCTTTTTTACCCTATCAGTATAATTGGTGAGTCTTTTAATCGATTAATCGATAATGTGGATAGATTTTAACCGTCGTAAATTAACTCGACTCGTGCCAACTTTACTTTGTGGCATACTTTTATAAATAATTAAATTTGACCTACTATTTTCGAAATGGAATGAAAAGGTTTCACTACTGTTTGAGCCACTATGGCATTGCTTAGTAGATGAGGCAAAGTAGTAATAAAGTCCGACCCGTCGACAGAGTTAGAATAGTGAGTTAGTTTTCCAAAATCTTCTTAAACTCTAGGTCTACCCACTGGAGTGGAAACACTCCTCCGTCTCTTTATCTCACTCTCTCCTTTCTCCGAGAGTGAGGGAAAGAGTGGGGGCTCAGTCCGAATGTCGTGAAACTACCTGGTTACCCTCGTCACACCAAAGGGAAGAATGTAAGTAGTAGCGGAGATAGAAATTCTTTCTGAATGTGTATCCGAGGGGTGGCAAACTTGAGTCTAGACATGGGGGAGGGAAACAAATCTAATTTGCATCCCGAGGCAAAATTTAAAATTTAAATTCCGTTTTATGTCTCTTAAATGTTTAATATTAGACAAGTTGATAAAATCAGTGATTTATGCTCCTAAATTTAATAAGTTTTAAACTTAAAGAATATGCTTACTCAATGAACATTAAATACAAGTACATAAACAATATTACTTATTTAGGTAATAAATTTAAACGTCTTAAAAGCAAATTTTAAATTTTTATTCAAACAAAATATTTTGTAAATGGTTATCGAATTTAAGTAACCTCTCTGAAAGTTTGTTAGTGACGAAATTAGCTTTTAAAGAGATTTCCTCCTGGATAAAAGCCGTAGCTAGTTTGCCGCGTTGTGGACTTTTATTTGCCGAAATATGCAGCCATTGAGAACTATGCACAGTGGCGTCTTTTGAGGAGAAAGTAACGGAAACTTCTTATTAGCTCCCAGTTTAGATTATATAGAAAAAGTATCTAAAAGTTGTAATTTCCTTACAAGAGTTTTAAATTTATATAAAATTTGTTATAAACTGGCAAACGACGTAAGATTTTACAAGTCGTTTAGAGGTTAACAAACGATTATGAAACAGTAAACAATTCTCTCTCCAAACCTGTCCCTGTGACTATGTAAATATTGGGAAGAATTGAGGCAGGGAAATTAAACCCCCTCAAAACCCTTCCCTGTGACTATCTATGTAAGTATTGGGTAGGATTGAGGCAGGGATATAAGATCCCCTCCAAACCCCTCTATATTACTATCTATGTAAGTATTGGGCAGAATTGAGGCAATGCCATAAAACCCCCTCCGAACCCCTCCCTGTTACTATCTATGTAAGTATTGGGTAAGATTGAGGCAGGGATATAAGATCCCCTCCAAACCCTTCCCTGTTACTATCTATGTAAATATTGGGCAGAATTGAGGCAGGAATATAAGATCCTCTCCAAAACCCTCTCTGTTACTATCTATGTAAGTATTGGGTAGGATTGAGGCAGGGATATAAGATCCCCTCCAAATCCCTCTCTGTTACTATCTATGTAAGTATTGGGTAGGATTGAGGCAGGGATATAAGATCCCCTCCAAACCCCTCTCTGTTACTATCTATGTAAGTATTGGGTAGGATTGAGGCAGGGATATAAGATCCCCTCCAAACCCCTCTCTGTTACTATCTATGTAAGTATTGGGTAGGATTGAGGCAGGGATATAAGATCCCCTCCAAACCCCTCTCTGTTACTATCTATGTAAGTATTGGGTAGGATTGAGGCAAGGATATAAGATCCCCTCCAAACCCCTCTCTGTTACTATCTATGTAAGTATTGGGTAGGATTGAGGCAGGGATATAAGATCCCCTCCAAACCCCTCTCTGTTACTATCTATGTAAGTATTGGGTAGGATTGAGGCAAGGATATAAGATCCCCTCCAAACCCCTCTCTGTTACTATCTATGTAAGTATTGGGTAGGATTGAGACAGGGATATAAGATCCCCTCCAAACCCCTCACTGTTACTATCTATGTAAGTATTGGGTAGGATTGAGGCAGGAATATAAGATCCCCTCTAAACCCGTCACTGTTACTATCTATGTACATATTGGGTAGGATTGAGGCAGGGATATAAGATCCCCTCCAAACCCCTCTCTGTTACTATCTATGTAAGTATTGGGTAGGATTGAGGCAGGGATATAAGATCCCCTCCAAACCCCTCTCTGTTACTATCTATGTAAGTATTGGGTAGGATTGGGATATAAGATCTCTTCCAAACCCCTCTCTGTTACTATATATGTAAGTATTGGGCAGAATTGAGGCAATACCATAAAACCCCCTCCGAACCCCTCCCTGTTACTATCTATGTAAGTATTGGGTAGGATTGAGGCAGGGATATAAAATCCCCTCCAAACCCCTCTTTGTTACTATCTATGTAAGTATTGGGTAGGATTGAGGCAGGGATATAAGATCCCCTCCAAACACCTCTCTTTTACTATCTATGTAAGTATTGGGTAGGATTGAGACAGGGATATAAAATCCCCTCCAAACCCCTCTCTGTTACTATGTATGTAAGTATTGGGTAGGATTGAGACAGGGATATAAGATCCCCTCCAAACACCTCTCTGTTACTATCTATGTAAGTATTGGGTAGGATTGAGGCAGGGATATAAGATCCCCTCCAAACCCCTCTCTCTTACTATTTATGTAAGTATTGAGTAGGATTGAGGCAGGGATATAAGATCCCCTCCAAACCCCTCTCTGTTACTATCTATGTAAGTATTGGGTAAGATTGAGGCAGGGATATAAGATCCCCTCCAAACCCCTCTCTGTTACTATCTATGTAAGTATTGGGTAGGATTGAGGCAGGGATATAAGATCCCCTCCAAACCCCTCTCTGTTACTATCTATGTAAGTATTGGGTAGGATTGAGGCAGGGATATAAGATCCCCTCCAAACCCCTCACTGTTACTATCTATGTAAGTATTGGGTAGGATTGAGGCAGGAATATAAGATCCCCTCTAAACCCGTCACTGTTACTATCTATGTACATATTGGGTAGGATTGAGGCAGGGATATAAGATCCCCTCCAAACCCCTCTCTGTTACTATCTATGTAAGTATTGGGTAGGATTGAGGCAGGGATATAAGATCCCCTCCAAACCCCTCTCTGTTACTATCTATGTAAGTATTGGGTAGGATTGGGATATAAGATCTCCTCCAAACCCCTCTCTGTTACTATCTATGTAAGTATTGGGCAGAATTGAGGCAATACCATAAAACCCCCTCCGAACCCCTCCCTGTTACTATCTATGTAAGTATTGGGTAGGATTGAGACAGGGATATAAAATCCCCTCCAAACCCCTCTTTGTTACTATCTATGTAAGTATTGGGTAGGATTGAGGCAGGGATATAAGATCCCCTCCAAACACCTCTCTTTTACTATCTATGTAAGTATTGGGTAGGATTGAGATAGGGATATAAAATCCCCTCCAAACCCCTCTCTGTTACTATGTATGTAAGTATTGGGTAGGATTGAGACAGGGATATAAGATCCCCTCCAAACACCTCTCTGTTACTATCTATGTAGGTATTGGGTAGGATTGAGGCAGGGATATAAGATCCCCTCCAAACCCCTCTCTGTTACTATCTATGTATGTATTGGGTAGGATTGAGGCAATGGCATAAAACTCCCTCCGAACCCCTCCCTGTTACTATCTATGTAAGTATTGGGTAGGATATGTAAGTATTGGGTAGGATTGAGGCAGGGATATAAGATCCCCTCCAAACCCCTCTCTGTTACTATCTATGTAAGTATTGGGTAGGATATGTAAGTATTGGGTAGGATTGAGGCAGGGATATAAGATCCCCTCCAAACCCCTCTCTGTTACTATCTATGTAAGTATTGGGTAGGATTGAGGCAGGGATATAAGATCCCCTCCAAACACCTCTCTGTTACTATCTATGTAAGTATTGGGTAGGATTGAGGCAGGGATATAAGATCCCCTCCAAACACCTCTCTGTTACTATCTATGTAAGTATTGGGTAGGATTGAGGCAGGTATATAAGATCCCCTCCAAACCCCTCTCTGTTACTATCTATGTAAGTATTGGGCAGAATTGAGGCAATGCCATAAAACCCCCTCCGAACCCCTCCCTGTTACTATCTATGTAAGTATTGGGTAGGCTATGTAAGTATTGGGTAGGATTGAGGCAGGGATATAAGATCCCCTCCAAACCCCTCTCTGTTACTATCAATGTAAGTATTGGGTAGGATTGAGGCAGGGATATAAGATTCCCTCCATACCCCTCTCTGTTACTATGTATGTAAGTATTGGGTAGGATTGAGGCAGGAACATGAACACTCCTGATAGATTTTTAAGTAAGAAAACGAGTCGAGTGGTTCAACTAAAATAAACATCCTCTAGGTAGGAGTTATAAAGAAGTGCGATCAGTTTACAGTGAAGATTTTATTGTATATTCTCCCTTTACACGCCCTTGTATGAAGGAGGATATGGAAGAGAGACAGAACTGGGTTGGACTAGAAAGAGAATGATCGCCTGCCACTGGGAATATTGGAAGGTTATGACATTGCATGAGCATGGTCGCCTATTTGAAAGGATTCTGGAGTCATCCTCGGTGATGGGAGGTGTCTACCTTCTAACAGGCATTTTTGTACGTCTAAATAAATGAACGGTGTTCCACTACTATACGAATTCAAGTTTCTGATAAACTGCATAAGACTATTATAAATATTCGATTTATTCCTTCTACCATCGTCATTTCGGCCATTCACAGAATCTAATGACAATTTTAAAAAATTAAAACAATAACAGATCACCATCATCGATCAATAGAACTCTATTATAATAGGCCTATATGTCAACATAAAACAACAAGATTAAAATTATAACTCACAGACAGACACACACATACACATACACAAACACACACACACACACACACACATTTATCACTTTAAATATTGTCATAAATATTTTCAAAGAACTAAATAAAACTGACACACACACAAACACAAACATACACCCGTACGCGCTCGCTCTCATGTATGTGGTCTATATATTATCTATCGTAATTCGAAATTCATATGTGACCAATGGTCACTAAACTAACTAAATTTGAGAGCTGGTGAAAGTTGTTTGATAACTTATTCTATTTTAGAGTTCCCCAATGCAATAATTGTAAAACTACATGTATTAAAATTAGCCTAATTTCAATGACAAAAACATTAATATCACTAAATTACTCGTATTATTGGTAAAACCTAATGATATTAATAGCGTATTATTAATGATAGAAATAGCATTATCACTTCAATAATATTAGTAAAACTAATATTATTAGCATATTAATAATAATATAACCATTATTATTACTATAATAATAATGGTAAAAATAATAATAAAACTATGGTAATTATAAGAGTAATATGGTTTTTCGGGAAAAAGAAAGCAATTTGTTTGTGGTAACGTACGTTTGAGCTTAAACATGGTAGTCGTGCCTGGAATATAAATATTCAGGAATCATTTCCATTTAGCGGTGATTGTGTTGCAGCTAAAGCTAAAGCATGGGCATGTACGGCAAATATTTGTCGTGCGCTTGCGTTGAGTGTGTGCGATTAATGCGGAACGTGATTTCTTTACATTTGCTTCACTTTCAGCGCATCTTGCAAGTATATTGCTTTCACACAGCGCCCAAAGAGCGTCACTAATAAAGTATATACAACCTGCATTTTTATACGGGTGTTACAGCCCGGATGGTTTAAAACCCATTGAAACAAAAATTATGGACGTCACCTATTTCAAACGTGTCTTAGACCCGGCATTATATTTGTCATAAAATTTTGAGCCTTTAAAAATAAAAGCAAATTTATTTAAAAAAATGTTCTAGTCCCACTGTGTCTCAGCATACGCAAGAGCTTTAGCAACATCACCGCGAGGACAGGGTTTAGGAAAAAGAAAAGCTTTTTACAAAGATAGTCTAGAAGTAGGCCACTAGAGAGAAATAGACTAGAAAGTGTTACGTGAGGAGCGGGTTATACAATACAGACGAGAAAGGAACCCCGCCTCCGTTTATTACAAGCTCTTGGGGGTTGGAATGTAATTAAAACACGCCGCAGATATTTGGTTTGAATTTATTAGTTTTTACGGAAAATATAGTTTAATCAAAGAATTTTAGAAACACAATTTCGGTTATCGCCATTAGCCTAATCGATTCCAAAGGTTCAACCTTTATAATTGACTTAAAACCTAAAGATTAGATCTACGTAAGAGCAACCCAGCTTATTTCCTGACCCAATATTAGAGAATAGTTATGTTCCTAACTCCCTCCCTACTCTCTCTCTCTCTCTCTCTCTCTCTCTCTCTCTCTCTCTCTCTCTATATATATATATATATATATATATATATATATATTTATATTTATATATATCTATGTGTGTCTGTGTGCACGCACCTAACCCCCTCTATACACACACGTACACAAACACACACACACACACACACACATACACACACACACACACACACATATATACGAGTATGTATATACATTAAATATTGTGATACCTTTTCGTGTAATATAGCTAATGTATAACAATATTTGAAATATAACAGTAGTTTTAAATTATATAATTTCAAATCTTTTCGTCAACTATATAAGAATTATCATTTTCAGGACATATGTATTTCAGTATTAGCATATTTCAGTATTAGTATTAACATATGTATTTCATATGGCTATCTTCAGTATTAGTATCATATTGTAGTACATACATTCTAATTTTAGTAAAATTGTTGATATGTCATTGTTTTCTTGACGATACTAATATTTACTTTATTGGCGAAAAGTTTATTATAATAATATTTAAATTTCTATAGTTAAAACATGAACAGAACTATCAAAAACTAAAATTTTTGTTAGAAAAGAGAAGTGTTAAATTCGTCAAAACATGAGTGGAGGGAGTTGCTATTATAATCTGTAGGCAGTGGAAAAATGAAAATATTGTTCGATTTATGGAAAATAGTAATTCATTAACACCAAAGGGGGTAAGGTTATTTAATGTCATCTAAAGGGAAAAACCGAATGACAGGCAAAATTACAAGTGCAAAACTTGAAAAATAGAAAAATATTCCGCATAGGATCGTAACACAGGAAGTATAAAAAGTAGCAAAAACCGTTTGAATGTGGTATATTTTTAGAAAACTTTTAATAATTTGCAAAAGTTACGTTTTGTAGGAGAGAAAGAAAAGCTGTGATTGGAGAAAACACAAATATAAACTCGGGTAGGATTGGCCAGTTATAACAAGGAGATATATTGGTGAGAAAGGAATGAAGAGACTGTGAAAACATAACTTAAGAGCGACCTAGAGAGAAAAAAAGAGTCAGTTAAACTTACGAACTCGCATAATCAAGTTAGTTTGAAGTAGAAAATGTAAATAACTTTAACAAGTAAATAAGGTTTACTAGGTTGTACAAGTTGTAGATAGAAAACCCTATGTTTTCATAGTAAATGAAAGGAAGTTTTAGGTAACTGAAGAGTTCAGTTCAGTTAAAAGTAGTTAGAGCAGAATAGGCATTTTAGTGGAAACTTGTAAGAAGTGGAGATGATTTATATTAAAAACTAAAGTCTGGGGTGCTTTGTAAAGAGGTATAACTACATCCCATCACGATCTTTTTAAGGATCCAAAAAGATGACCTGGACTGAAGTCATACAATTATTTACTCTTAGTTTACTCAGTTAAGTTTGTATTGGTTTTTTGATTTTTTTCAATATTCTCTGTAAGACCAACCAAAAATGTAAACAGCGTCTAAAAATATTCTTTAACGTTCATAGGTATTTTGCAAAACAGAACTTAAAATTTCACAAGTCGTTTCTATGTAAAATTATTTTTAATGTGTTTAATTTGATAATTGCATCTTAATGAATGTAGATAAACTAAAACTATTGCTTAACAAATATGATGTTAAATTTGACGTCCTAATGTGCTAATCACATCAAACGAGTAACCTGAAACCGCAGATTTGATGCTAAACTATTACGGTATATTGAGATGGACTAAGTAATCAAACTATATAAATAATTTATTTTAATATAATACCATCTTGTCTAAGTTTTAATATTTTTTCCAAATTTAGCGTAATTAACATACAAACAATTCATACACATACACACACACACACACACACACACACACAAACACACACACACAAACACACACACACACACAAACACACACACACACACACACACACACACACACACACACACACACACACACACACACACACACACACACATACACACACACACACACACACACAAACACACACACACACACAAACACACACACACACACACACACACACACACACACACACACACACTCACGCGCGCTCTCGCATACACATACATTAGAGTAGTCTACATTTATAGTTTTAATGGAGGAAGAACACCCGAAACGCTTCAGCTACAAACGAGATGACTCTACTAGGAAAGGAAACATTTCTCTAATCAAGAATATTGACATTTTTCAAATGATTGAACAGTTCTCATTTCAACTCTTTGAACGTAATTTATAATTCTTTAAAAGTTTACATGAACTGTAGCAAACTGAGAAAGATTTGTAGAAATTACAGTTTCATAGTGTTTTGAATGTAAATGATTGTACAATTTTCAACAGGGTTTTACCTAGATGCAGCACATTTTGATTTAAAACATTCAAGTGTTACTCAAGTGGAGCGCAGATGTGGGACGACTACCTTGTTTGCGCTGAAGCTATAAGTAGCAGCTCGCTAATTGAGTCAGAGACGATGACGTAATGCCTACACATAACGCTTCATTTCACCCCGCTTTAGCAGCCATAGACAATAACTTTGCAAACTCATTTACCTTGTGGCAAATGGTTATTTACTATATCTTTGTTAAGCCTTAGATAGAAATGTATATTTTCCGGAGAACTTTTGTTTAGGCTTAGGCGCAATATTGTGCATAACGTACCATAAAATAGCTGCTTACAGCTCACTTTTGTATAAAGGTTTTAAAATCCCACTAAAAATAAATAAAATAAAAAAAAAATAAAAAAAACAAACCAACAAAATAGATACAATAGAAAAAAATCGAATAAATTAGAATAAGTAATATGAACTATATAAAAGCAATACATGAACCACAAAAACTAAAATGCGGGCCACATTCAAATACATAGTATAAAAGAGTTAAGAAAAAATTTATATATTTATATTATATACACACTTTACTTCGTTTATTTATATACACACTATACACACACACACACACCCACACACCCACACACAGACACACAGACACACACACACACACACACACACACACACACACACACACAAACACACACACACACACACACACACACACAAACACACACACACACACACACACACACACACACACAAACACACACACACACAAACACACACAGACACACACACACACACACACACACACACACACACACATATGTATATGTAACACTTGGTTATAGTAGCACATATGTTTTTTTGATTATTGAGGATGGCCGTTTCGGGAAATGTGTACCATTTTTAACTAAGACCGCAAGCGATCTCTTGGTTGTTTTAGAATACGCTGGCGGTGGGATATTAGGGTAGTGATATTAGGCGTATTTTTAAAGAGTATTAAATATATTGTCAAAAACTTTATGTGATTTATAAAGTATTTAAGTATGTACATTGGTTGTAGTTTGAAATGTTTCTATATTTCTTATTGTTCGATTGTGTATCGTTGGTTATTTTTGTTCTGTTTGTGACGAATATTTACATTTGATGTTATGTTTGTGTGGTGAAGGTTTGTGGATATGAGATGTTCAGCAACGTTTTATTGGTTATTTTGGTTTGTGAGTGTTTTTATGTGTTCTTGGTTAACGTGTGTAATATGAGCTTCCTGTATAGCTCATTTAAAACTGAGGCACCAACTACAAGTTAATTTGTAAACACCGGTGGAGTTGTATATAACTTTGTTTATGTTGTAGGGTATAAATTGTTTGTTGAGAGTGTTGTGTGTGGAGTAGGCTATTCTGTAACTGTATTTACGAAATATGTTGGTTAGTTTGTGAGTTGTGGGTGATTCTTTGGTATTGTTAGGTGTTTTATGGGTTTATCGTGTTGGTCTTTGGAATTGGGCTATTGATTTTATTTTTCAAAAAATTTGAAAAATGGATTATATAAATGTTAATGTGAATATATATATATATATATATATATATATATATATATATATATATATATATATATATATATATATATATATATATAGTCTAATAAATTAAAAATATTTCATAAACAAGAATACTTTTAATGAATATATTTATTCAAAGCTTTTCGCCGATAAAAGAGTTAAGAAAAAATTTATATATTTATATTATATACACACTTTACTTTATTTATTTATACACACACATATTACCCTGTGGAAAATGATTATTTACTATATCTTTGTTAAGCCTTACATAGAAATGTATATTTTCCGGAGAACTTTTGTTTATAGACCGCGCATTATTATACGCAATCTATAGCTAGGTTTTTAACCACTATTATAGTCAAGAAACACGCTATTTAAATTTTCCTGGATAAACAAGTTCGGCAATTATCCCTTTTCCACAGTTCTGGTAGAAGCAGCAGCTCTGCTTGGGCTACTAAAGGCTGGTCTAAGTCTTAAAGTAAGGCCTTTGGTCTCATACATACTAGTCCCAAGTAATCGCAGATTTTAAGCCAAGTGTTGGGACTGACGAGGGTCGCCAGAGTGCTAGAGTAGGATTCTTAGGGCCAGTAGTATCACATTCAGATAATCCACAACACCGCTATAATCTCGTACTTTACTATCTATGGGCCAAGACACTTCCTCCTCAATATCATTCGAAAACACTCTCTTTCCATTCAATTTTGAGCACCTTACATACACGATATAAAAATCGTTTTTTGAGGACTTTATCTCTATGATATACAAAAAGGTTTTTGAGCACTTTACTTCGATGACATACAACGCATGTTTGAGCACTAAACTTAGATGACACACAAAACCTTTTGAGCACTTTACTGCGATGACAGAAAACATTGTTGAGCACTTTACCTCGACGATACACAATACTTTTTTGAGCACTTTACTTCGATGATATACATACAGTTTTTGAGCACTTTACCTTGTTAATATACAAAAGGTTTTTTGAGCACTTTACTTGGATGACATACAAAACGTTTTTGACCACTTTACTTCGATAACATACACATCATTTTTGAGCATTTTATTTTGATGAAACACATAGCCTTTTTGAGCCCTTTACCTCGATGATATACACAGCGTTGTTGAGCACATAACTTTGATGATACACAAAACATTTTGAGCACTTTACCTTGATCATATTTGACATTTTTCTGAGCACTTTACTTTGATGATACATAAAATATTTTTGAGCACTTTACCTCGATCATATTTGACATTTTTCTGAGCACTTTACTTTGATGATACATAAAACATTTTTGAGCACGTTACCTCGATCATATATGACATTTTTCTGAGCACTTTACTTTGATGATACACAAAACATTTTTGAGCACTTTACCTCTATCATTTTCGATATATTTCTGAGCACTTTACTTCGATGATATACACAGCGTTTTTGAGCACTTTACTTTGATGATACACAAAACATTTTTGAGCACTTTACCTCCGTCATATGTAACATTTTTCTGAGCACTTTACTTTGATGATACACAAAACATTTTTGAGCACTTTACCTCGACCATATTTGACATTTTTCTGAGCACTTTACTTTGATGATACACAAAACATTTTTGAGCACTTTACCTCGACCATATTTGACATTTTTCTGAGCACTTTATTTCGATGATATACACAGCGTTTTTGAGCACTTTACTTTGATGATACACAAAACATTTTTGAGCACTTTACCTCGACCATATGTGAGATTTTTCTGAGCACTTTACTTTGATGATACACAAAACATTTTTGAGCACTTTACCTCGACCATATTTAACATTTTTCTGAGCACTTTACTTTGATGATACATAAAACATTTTTGAGCACTTTACCTCGATCATATTTGACATTTTTCTGAGCACTTTACTTTGATGATACACAAAACATTTTTGAGCACTTTACCTCGACCATATTTAACATTTTTCTGAGCACTTTACTTTGATGATACATAAAACATTTTTGAGCACTTTACCTCGATCATATTTGACATTTTTCTGAGCACTTTACTTTGATGATACACAAAACATTTTTGAGCACTTTACCTCGACCATATTTGACATTTTTCTGAGCACTTTACTTTGATGATACACAAAACATTTTTGAGCACTTTACCTCGATCATTTTTGATATATTCCTGAGCACTTTACTTCGATGATATACATACCGTTTTTGAGCACTTTACTTTGATGATACACAAAACATTTTTGAGCGCTTTACCTCAATCATATTTGACATTTTTCTGAGCACTTTACTTTGATGATACACAAAACATTTTTGAGCACTTTACCTCGATCATATTCGATATATTTCTGAGCACTTTACTTCGATGATATACAAAGCGTTTTTGAGCACTTTACTGTGATGATACACAAAACATTTTTGAGCACTTTACCTCGATCATATTCGATATATTTCTGAGCACTTTACTTCGATGATATACAAAATTGTTTTGAGTTCTTTACCTCGTTGATATACAAAACGCTTTTAATTCATTGTTACTCATTGCTACCTAAAATAACTCAGAGTCATTGCATGATTAATTTCCAAGTACTACATTTAAAGAGGGAATGAAAAGGACGTTTTAAAGCTGTAGTAATTAAATTTAGAAGCCACAGTATGGCTTTCATCTGGAAGCGTAACGTTCCTCATTACCACAGTTTTTGATTAAACTTTTAATTATAATCAGTAATTACTCTCTTCATAATTAATTACTTTTGTGGAGCACGTTTGCTTTGATTTCAGTTTCTGTTATTCTATAAAGAAACATTTTTTGACAAAAAAGTCTTCTGTTGACAATAATTTGAAATAAACAAAATATTTATTTTAGGATAGAATTTGTCATTGGATTTTATTTCCCTACTTTACTTCTACCCATTTTTAGAATCTTTTCCCGTCCTTCGGAGACGTTAATGGCCATAGTGACTGATCTCCTTAAATCTAAGAAAGAAAATATAAATACAAATCTAGTTAGTTAAAGGTTAACCAAAAAATCACATTCCATTTTAACACTAGCATTATTTTATATAAGTAAATTTTGTTTTTAAAATTAATTTAATCTAACTTTATTCTATATTTGAAGCGACTTTAAATCACCTGGATTGAAAGCATTTCTACATTAAGGAAGGAGCTTCGCCTATAAATTTGGCGTATTATTCTTTATTTCCACTATCAGGAATTAACTACGTCCTTTCTTTGACTTTCAGATTCATCCATTATTACTTTACCTTTTTCTCACAAGGAGTGTACAGAATAATAGCACCGATAGAGAGGTCTACTTTAGGTACCACACACGATGGTATGGATCTCGCCTTATCTTTTACCAGTAGGTTTATGTCTATCCTCATTCCATCAACATTGAAAATCCTTGCCTTTCCATCCTGGTATGTAATATTGGTTACCAGAATCTGACCCAATGTGTCCTTTTATGTAGGAACATTTGGGTCAAGGACAATGTGTATATTCAGGATAGGTGTGTATGTGTAGGCACTAGGCATGGGTTCAATGAGTCATCGTAAGGACATCTATAGGTAAAATCTTTAAAGCTGGAGCTTTGGGGCTGCGGGACTTGAGGAGAGGCCGAAGACGAAGGGCGGGTGGAGGGGCTCGCAGTTCATTTTCAAAAACATTGACCCTTGAACTTCCTTTAACTAATAGGGTTGATTTGTTATTTTGTTACATAATAATACTTTTTAATGTTTAGTAAAAACAGCAACAAATGAAATTAGGGCGATCACGGAATCGTGATAATAGGATTGTCTATGGGTTGGGACGGGTAGGCCACGATTTATGGCCCCGATGAGGGAAGACGACAGTGCCTGATGTTTTATAGATGACTAATACACAATTTCTACCCAAGTGCTAGCTTATAAAATTTGACCTTTACGTCACCAAAGTAGGAGCGTTACTAAGCTTGCAGCAAAAAAAATAAGGCATCTAAACATATTTAAATGAAAATAAAATAAAAGTCACAAGTTAATAGAAGTTTACCTGACGTTTTAGAGTAAATCTGAATCCAAAATGCCATCAAACAAACCCAGATTTTCATGGCGCAGGGGTTATATATCCATGACTAACTTGATCCAAAACCCTGAAACAAAGAGCAAACCTGTGCTTGAATAATAGATTCTCCCCGCTCACTTCTCTTTGAATAGAAGTGTTGGCTATTTTACAAGAGTATAAATACTGATAAAATAAATTAATTTGGATTAATGTCCAGTCAAAGGTTGTAGCTAAAGTCTTTTGTAAATTAAACGATGGTTAAGCATTATATAGTACTACGTACGTTTATATCTGTAAAGGATTAATCGCTACAAGTAAGCTGTCATTACAATTACTACTGTATTTATGAAATATAAGAGGATTTAAATCACACACACACACACACACACACACACACACACACACACACACACACACACACACACACACACACACACACACACACACACACACACACACACACACACACACACACACACACACACACACACACACACACACACACACACACACACGCGCGCGCGCGCACACACACAGACACACAGACACACACACACACACACACACACACACAGACACACACAGGCACACACACACACACACACACACACACACACACACACACACACACACACACACGCACGCACACACACACACACACACACACACACACACACACAGACACACACAGACACACACACACACACACACCCACACACACACACACACACACACACACACACACACACACACACACACACACACACACACACAGACACACACACACACACACACACACACACACACACACACACACACACACACACACACACACACACACACACACACACACACACACACACACATACAAACACACACACACACACATACACACACACACACACACACACACACACACACACACACACACACACACTATACATAGTATTAGTTAGTGTGGTTGTTAAAAAGTTGAACGCCATAAGTTTACCAAGTATTAAAAATACTCTCGCTTTTTACTGTTAAAGAGTGAAAATTTCCTTGAAAATGGTATATTGACGCAAAGATTGCACTGTATTTGAAATATTCTTGTTAAAAAATATGTATTGTCTGGATGTTTAGTGTATCATTAAACATAGTTATCTACCTATATGTTTTAATAAATTAATAAGGGTCTCAAAAATATGCACATAATTTGAAATGACATATTTCATTAAAGAAAACGTTTTGATACTTATTAGTTGTGGTAATTTGACACTTACTTTTATATACGACCAATATGGCCTTCGATAATTGCAGCAATTTTACAATAACGGGCTAATATAAAATGGCAAACTATAGGTCAAATTCTGTTATAACGACATCGTCGGGATTGGGAAAAATATTTCGTTAAACTGAAACTTCGGTATAACAAAACGTAAGCAAATTGTTGCAACACCGTACTACAATGGATCAAATAATTCCATTCTTACCTTAATTTTATGGAAGTCATAGTGAAAGTAGAACGGTTGAAAATAAACCTAATACACGTCTTATAACTGTAATTTTGAAGTTAGTTTGGCTTAGGAATAAACTTTATGATACGGTTGATATTAATTTGTAATATACCGGTAGTATAAAATAATGAAATGCACTATAAAAATTGTAGTAAAAAAACAAATTTTCTTTATTTAAAATGTGAACTTGACCTGAAAGTTTATTAAAAAAAGTCTTTTATTTTTTACGGTTTTTTTGTAGTTTTGATCAAATTATACAATTACAATTTTAATTATTGTTCAACAGAATCAAAATTGTGAAAAATAGGAACCGAAACATGTAGAGTAGTTAGGAACGATGGAATGAAGTTCCTACTTTATTTATTTTAAAAACGACACTTTCTTCAGAAGTTTCTTCATCTCCGCTTTCACTGTTATCTAAATTGCTGACAGTTGACTCCTTAGACACACTCTTCCGATTTAACCATCTTTCTATTTTTCAGATTTTGCATACATACTGTCTCTTGTATTAATCCTTATGCATGTAGCGATCATTTCATTCATTACAGAGATTTTTCACTGGCCTGTGTGCTTCAAATATGTCAAGAATCCTTGAATTGTTCCTCCTTCTAGTGTCTGTGTTCGGAATTCATTTGCCAATTTCTTTGAACCTTTTAACATTTTTTGTCGTCCACCTACACTTCAAATTCATTTACCATAACCAGAAGACAACTGAAATTCAGCTATGCTTCAAACATCAAAAAGTAAAGAAGATAAATAATAACAACGATTTACTTTGTTAAAAACAGTTGTTTGAGTTACTAACTCAAATAGTTATTGAAAAAGCAAATGTTTGCTTGAATTAAATATCTCACTTCAAATTGTGTTTGTCTTTTTTTGGATACATTTAGGTTGTAAATGTGTCTATTGGTTGCCATCTGTTGCCATACCTTTTCCACATCCAATAGTCCTGCTGGTCACTAATGTGGCCGAGATAAGGACAGTAAGGCAGGATATCTTGTAAGCCGGAGAGAGTTCGGTATAGAGCGCGCTACATAGCTAGATCTTTAAAGGAACGGTAGTTTAAACTACTCCCTCCACACTACCCCTAGGTTCACTTGTACAGTCATCTCTACTTCAAAGTCTCTGTCGTTCTCAGTTAAGCTGATTGTCTGGACTGGCGTTACTGCTTGCGAGCCCAGACTGTATCTTATCTGCTGGTGGTGGAAGGAGCGTGGTGCGCACGGGGTAAGAAGAGCTTAGCTATGTCACACTATAACAAGTTAGTTACCATCATTTGGAACAGAATAACTGTTGCGTGCATGCGCAAATGTGCACACGACGCGCTAGTGCGACGTTGTGAGAGTGCGGCACAGTTGATTCACTCCGAAGGAGATATATCCAATTAAGTATAAAATATGCTTCAGATCTTCTGCCCTCTGCTGCAGCTGATGTCAGAATTCAAAATGTGGCAGGATCAAAATAGTCCTCAAATATTTCGTCCAGCCATAACATACGTTTTTCTGATACCTCGTTGGAAATAATCGAGATTCAGAATCAGCAAGTTAAATCTGGCATTAATGGTTCATCTGACCAGAACGCAAGAGTGATTAGAAGTTGTTGATTACAGCAAGCTAAGCTCGGCTGATAGCCTCCCTATGATCTGTTTTGAGCAGTTGCTTGAATAACATTTAGCCTAGATCCAATTATGATGATAGGTCACTTCACTGCTGATGTTCACCACAGTTAATGGGCTTTGGATTCAATGCTAGAATCAGATACTCACCTCTCTCTCTCTATCACTTGCTTCTCGCTCGAAACTCTGGTATACTTTTAAAGACATGGTGATGTTAATAATGGTTTTCATGTAGTGCTAACAACATAATGTAAGGATTATTTTAAAAAATGAATCTTTACAGTGACGGTGGCTAACCTGCAATTATTAGTAACAACAGGTATCTTTCCTCTTATAAATTATGATCACAATTCTTATTCCATTCACTATTTTTTTCATTCACTTTCAAAATAAAATTTTCTGTTCTCTACTGTCAATCTGTACTTGCTCGAAGGTTTTATGTCTCAATATATACTACAGTACATATTAAAATAGATTTTAAATCGAGAATATATAAAATACAATTACGCAGTGGTAATTGTTAATTTCCCATTATTGGCATTATCAAGGCCGTATTCACTTGTTAACAGGTAAAACTAGACGGTTATGAGTTTTGTTTTCACTGTTGAGAAATCATAATATAAATGATTTTAAAACGGATAAATTAGCACTCTAATAATAAATTTGAATTTAATTCTCGTGTTCTACTTATTTAAAATTGGTCGAATGTTTTTTTAATTATTTTATATATGCTAATTATTTTAGCTTTAGCATTGTATTTTATTTGTATTTTTAACTTTTGTTGAAGAGTTTTCATCTATAATCATGGAGCTTTATTTATTTATAAAGCACTGGGCGTTCAATGCTTTACATTCTGTTAATAATTATTTGTTAATAACGTTTCATTACCAGCGGTTATTTTTGATGTGCACCATAAATGCCTTTATAAAATAAAGACCTTTACTTTTTTAAAGTACTTGAATATTTGACTTCTAATACTTTTTACAATGTTGATGTTTAAATATATCTTATAACATTATTTATTTTTTATTAGGTTTTACATTTTTTTATAAGTATTTGGTTTGTATTACTTTTTAAATTATTTTATTTTTCTTATAACTTTCGTTAGTAAATGCTAATAATATAAACCAATAATTGGTAGGAGCCAAAGTATAATATTAAAATTCAATTCACATAAACCTCGTCATTTAAACGTTGCCGTTAACCACACAAACAATGACATTGTAAATTTTAGTAATGACTCATCAAATAAATTTTAATTAATTGTTTCTCACTAACATTCTCACAGGCGTGTTGACTAAATGTGAAATTGTAAATGCAACTTGCAAATCAATAAAATATTTGAAAATAACTACTGAATTGTTACGAACGCGAAGATGCAATGAAATATTTTAATATGTTACTACTTAATTACAACTTCGCTTGCTTTTTAAGAGATATAGGAGCTCTTGGGTTACTGTATCAAAGCAAGAATTTAAATAATTAATTATATTTTATTGTTCTAGGCCTTACCTCTTATTGTTGTATAAGGCTTTAATTATTCGGGTCTTAAAACCTTAATGAAAGTCTTAAATTGTACAATTGTTTTGTGGCTTTAATTATGCAAATAATTTGTTTATTATTATGTAAAATTCTTTATAAAATAAATTTTGATTACAAATTCTTTAAATAAAATATTACGTAGTCACTTATCTTCGTTGTTTGAGACTAGTTAGAAAAATGAATACATGATTCTGCTAGAGGAATTAATTCGTTAACTTGCTCCTTGAGGTAGCGATCTTTGATAGTCGTTACAGGATACAGCTACACAGGATGGTGCTTTTTTATTCGCCCCCTCTACTACACACAATGGACATGGCCTTTGGAATAGTCTTCCATGGTAACAATACCTTTTTGCTCTATCTTGACGTTAACGTGCTCCTTGAGGTAGCGACCTTTGATAGTCGTTACAGGATACAGCTACTCAGGATGGTGCTTCTTTATTCGCCCCCTCTACTACACACAATGGACATGGCCTTTGGAATAGTCTTCCATGGTAACAATACCTTTTTGCTCTATCTTGACGTTAACTTGCTCCTTGAGGTAGCGATCTTTGATAGTCGTTACAGGATACAGCTACTCAGGATGGTGCTTCTTTATTCGCCCCCTCTACTACACACAATGGACATGGCCTTTGGAATAGTCTTCCATGGTAACAATACCTTTTTGCTCTATCTTGACGTTAACGTGCTCCTTGAGGTAGCGACCTTTGATAGTCGTTACAGGATACAGCTACTCAGGATGGTGCTTCTTTATTCGCCCCCTCTACTACATACAATGGACATGGCCTTTGGAATAGTCTTCCATGGTAACAATACCTTTTTGCTCTATCTTGACGTTAACTTGCTCCTTGAGGTAGCGACCTTTGATAGTCGTTACAGGATACAGCTACTCAGGATGGTGCTTCTTTATTCGCCCCCTCTACTACATACAATGGACATGGCCTTTGGAATAGTCTTCCATGGTAACAATACCTTTTTGCTCTATCTTGACGTTAACTTGCTCCTTGAGGTAGCGATCTTTGATAGTCGTTACAGGATACAGCTACTCAGGATGGTGCTTCTTTATTCGCCCCCTCTACTACACACAATGGACATGGCCTTTGGAATAGTCTTCCATGGTACCAATACCTTTTTGCTCTATCTTGACGTTAACTTGCTCCTTGAGGTAGCGACCTTTGATAGTCGTTACAGGATACAGCTACTCAGGATGGTGCTTCTTTATTCGCCCCCTCTACTACACACAATGGACATGGCCTTTGGAATAGTCTTCCATGGTACCAATACCTTTTTGCTCTATCTTGACGTTAACTTGCTCCTTGAGGTAGCGATCTTTGATAGTCGTTACAGGATACAGCTACACAGGATGGTGCTTCTTTATTCGCCCCCTCTACTACACACAATGGACATGGCCTTTGGAATAGTCTTCCATGGTACCAATACCTTTTTGCTCTATCTTGACGTTAACTTGCTCCTTGAGGTAGCGACCTTTGATAGTCGTTACAGGATACAGCTACTCAGGATGGTGCTTCTTTATTCGCCCCCTCTACTACACACAATGGACATGGCCTTTGGAATAGTCTTCCATGGTACCAATACCTTTTTGCTCTATCTTGACGTTAACTTGCTCCTTGAGGTAGCGATCTTTGATAGTCGTTACAGGATACAGCTACTCAGGATGGTGCTTCTTTATTCGCTCCCTCTACTACACACAATGGACATGGCCTTTGGAATAGTCTTCCATGGTACCAATACCTTTTTGCTCTATCTTGACGTTAACTTGCTCCTTGAGGTAGCGATCTTTGATAGTCGTTACAGGATACAGCTACTCAGGATGGTGCTTCTTTATTCGCCCCCTCTACTACACACAATGGACATGGCCTTTGGAATAGTCTTCCATGGTACCAATACCTTTTTGCTCTATCTTGACGTTAACTTGCTCCTTGAGGTAGCGACCTTTGATAGTCGTTACAGGATACAGCTACTCAGGATGGTGCTTCTTTATTCGCCCCCTCTACTACACACAATGGACATGGCCTTTGGAATAGTCTTCCATGGTACCAATACCTTTTTGCTCTATCTTGACGTTAACTTGCTCCTTGAGGTAGCGACCTTTGATAGTCGTTACAGGATACAGCTACTCAGGATGGTGCTTCTTTATTCGCCCCCTCTACTACACACAATGGACATGGCCTTTGGAATAGTCTTCCATGGTACCAATACCTTTTTGCTCTATCTTGACGTTAACGTGCTCCTTGAGGTAGCGACCTTTGATAGTCGTTACAGGATACAGCTACTCAGGATGGTGCTTCTTTATTCGCCCCCTCTACTACACACAATGGACATGGCCTTTGGAATAGTCTTCCATGGTACCAATACCTTTTTGCTCTATCTTGACGTTAACTTGCTCCTTGAGGTAGCGACCTTTGATAGTCGTTACAGGATACAGCTACTCAGGATGGTGCTTCTTTATTCGCCCCCTCTACTACACACAATGGACATGGCCTTTGGAATAGTCTTCCATGGTACCAATACCTTTTTGCTCTATCTTGACGTTAACTTGCTCCTTGAGGTAGCGACCTTTGATAGTCGTTACAGGATACAGCTACTCAGGATGGTGCTTCTTTATTCGCCCCCTCTACTACACACAATGGACATGGCCTTTGGAATAGTCTTCCATGGTACCAATACCTTTTTGCTCTATCTTGACGTTAACTTGCTCCTTGAGGTAGCGACCTTTGATAGTCGTTACAGGATACAGCTACTCAGGATGGTGCTTCTTTATTCGCCCCCTCTACTACACACAATGGACATGGCCTTTGGAATAGTCTTCCATGGTACCAATACCTTTTTGCTCTATCTTGACGTTAACGTGCTCCTTGAGGTAGCGACCTTTGATAGTCGTTACAGGATACAGCTACTCAGGATGGTGCTTCTTTATTCGCCCCCTCTACTACACACAATGGACATGGCCTTTGGAATAGTCTTCCATGGTACCAATACCTTTTTGCTCTATCTTGACGTTAACTTGCTCCTTGAGGTAGCGACCTTTGATAGTCGTTACAGGATACAGCTACTCAGGATGGTGCTTCTTTATTCGCCCCCTCTACTACTCACAATGGACATGGCCTTTGGAATAGTCTTCCATGGTAACAATACCTTTTTGCTCTATCTTGACGTTAACTTGCTCCTTGAGGTAGCGATCTTTGATAGACGTTACAGGATACAGCTACTCAGGATGGTGCTTCTTTATTCGCCCCCTCTACTACACACAATGGACATGGCCTTTGGAATAGTCTTCCATGGTAACAATACCTTTTTGCTCTATCTTGACGTTAACTTGCTCCTTGAGGTAGCGATCTTTGATAGTCGTTACAGGATACAGCTACTCAGGATGGTGCTTCTTTATTCGCCCCCTCTACTACACACAATGGACATGGCCTTTGGAATAGTCTTCCATGGTAACAATACCTTTTTGCTCTATCTTGACGTTAACTTGCTCCTTGAGGTAGCGACCTTTGATAGTCGTTACAGGATACAGCTACTCAGGATGGTGCTTCTTTATTCGCCCCCTCTACTACACACAATGGACATGGCCTTTGGAATAGTCTTCCATGGTAACAATACCTTTTTGCTCTATCTTGACGTTAACTTGCTCCTTGAGGTAGCGATCTTTGATAGTCGTTACAGGATACAGCTACTCAGGATGGTGCTTCTTTATTCGCCCCCTCTACTACACACAATGGACATGGCCTTTGGAATAGTCTTCCATGGTAACAATACCTTTTTGCTCTATCTTGACGTTAACTTGCTCCTTGAGGTAGCGATCTTTGATAGTCGTTACAGGATACAGCTACTCAGGATGGTGCTTCTTTATTCGCCCCCTCTACTACACACAATGGACATGGCCTTTGGAATAGTCTTCCATGGTAACAATACCTTTTTGCTCTATCTTGACGTTAACTTGCTCCTTGAGGTAGCGATCTTTGATAGTCGTTACAGGATACAGCTACTCAGGATGGTGCTTCTTTATTCGCCCCCTCTACTACACACAATGGACATGGCCTTTGGAATAGTCTTCCATGGTAACAATACCTTTTTGCTCTATCTTGACGTTAACTTGCTCCTTGAGGTAGCGATCTTTGATAGTCGTTACAGGATACAGCTACTCAGGATGGTGCTTCTTTATTCGCCCCCTCTACTACACACAATGGACATGGCCTTTGGAATAGTCTTCCATGGTAACAATACCTTTTTGCTCTATCTTGACGTTTTACTTGTCAAATGGAAAACTTTTCTATAAAATGAACTAAGATCGTTTGGGGGAGGTTATTATTAGTTACAAAATAAACTTAACTGTGAAAGACTGGTTATTTCCTTATCTGTGAATGAAACATTGGATGATAATGACTGTTCCTTACACTCGAATCTCTACACCGTCCTCCCCTCCCCTAAGTCAACACACAAAACACCCCTAGTGTTTATATTTCACATTTGCAACGAACTGCAACAGAGCTACATCAATGATGGTTTAACTTGTTACTTTTCTTAACGTATCCATTTACGATGGCCACTTCATATTGGCTGATGTCCAACCCAATATAATAACTGTTTAGGCTTCGTTAAATGTTTTGTTTTGAAAAAGCCCTTCTCACTTTCTCATATATATATATATATATATATATATATATATATATATTTATCAAACTTAATTATAATAATTTTAACAAACAACATTATAATTTGATTCACAAGAATAATGATAATAAAACAATATGGAGTTCATTTATGTTTACAGGTAATAAAATAAAAAATATCGCTAAATTATTTAAAAATACAAATGCTACAACTGCATATACAACTAATATTAAAATAATAAATATAATGAATTATAATAATAAAAAAAGTAGTATGCATGAAAAAGGTGGTGTTTATAAATGACAATATGAAAGCTGTAAAAAAACGTACAAATAGGCCAAACCAAGAAAAAAGTAAAAGAAAGATTTTAAGATCATTTAAATGCTTATAAAAAACCAAAAATACACAAATCAAATTTTGAAAATCATTGTAATACAAAATAACCATAAATTTCTAGATTAAGAAAATATGAAACTTATAAAAGAAATAATAAAGGAATAAGAATGAACATATATAAAGCATTTCAAACATATAGGTATATATAATTAACAAATTAATAAATGAACAAATACAAATACGATCCAAATTTGATATTACGCTCAATGTCTATTACGTTGGCAATATTGTAATAAATTTGAAACAATGATTCTTGTTCTACTTTAACGATTATTGTGTTATATATAGTATATCTAGAGCGAGAGAGAAAACCTCATACAAGCACTAGGTCGTCTTAGGTTAAGTTGAGGCAACCAGGTAGCTGGGTGATTGGGAACTTCTGGGGGATTGGGAACCGATAAATAGGCGGAGTAGGCCCGGCGAGTACATGTCATTAGTGCTGTATCGCCGGTTACTCCACTTAAAAATGTTAAACTAATAAATACGCATAAGATGAAAAAAAGTCGATAAGGTTTTCTCAATAATTATCAAACAAATAACTGCATGAAGGTAAAAGTCAAAACAGTGAACTCAAAATCTCACATACAATTAGTGTTTGTGCCAAAAAATTCGCCTGAAGTAGCCAAGCACTGAGGAAGGCAACATCGTCACCAAAACTAGTTTGTTGTGTGTGTGTTTATTAAAAACTAATTTTTTGTGAGATTTTGAGTTCACTGTTTTGACTTTTACCTTTGTGAATAGTTCTCACTAGCTAAGCTCTAAGTAACTAAATAATTGCATGTTTGTGTTATGGTAATCGGTCTGCTTCAAGTGTTATAGTTCAGTTGAAGCTTATTACAAATTTTAACATACGAAGCATAGCCGGTAATCACACTTAAAGTTGGCCGATTAACATGAGACAAACACGCAATTGTTTGTTTAATAGTAATTAAGAAAACAGTATCAACGTTTTTCCCATATAATGTGTATTTATTAGATTAAGATTTTTCAGTGGAGTAATCGGCGATGGGTCACTAATGGGATGTACTCACTGGGCAGCCCCTTCCTATCCATCGCCTAGGCCGGTCCTAATCCCCCAGCTACCTGGCTTGCCTCAACTTACCCTTAGAAGGCGTATAGTAGGTAATACCCAATACCAACCTAAAGGTAGTGGATTAGATCCTCGGCTAACGTCCGTGTAAGAATTCCTGTGTGCATATCTATTCCCCACGTAAACCCAGACGGTGACAATGAGTACCTAGGGTAGTAGTGGGCGGTTGAAGAATCATCTTGATCATCCAAAGCAAGGCCCAAGGTAAAAGGTAGTTCTACATAAATACATACTCACTCCCACAAACACACACACACCCTACATAAACTATTCAATACATTTTAAAATTAAATTGTCTGCCTTTAAAAATATTTCCTCTGTCATTTTTTACTGAACATTATTTTTAAAAATCGATAAACGTTTGAAAGTTTGTCATTTTGAAATTTATAAAATAAAATATCGTTATAAATATTTCACGTGCGATTAGTTTATACTTGCTTAAAACATACATTTGTATTTAATATAACTGACTGGTTTAATTTAAAATTCTTTATAATAACAACATGTAACGATAAAAGCGTTCCTATTTTAAAAGAAACTCATTTCTCGTTCATATAACAATTACACGTCATAGCAACTTGACGGTTGGTTGATATCGGTGAATTCAATTTCTTGTTGGCTTAAACCTAATTTTCTGCTGATGCGCTTAAGGGTGAATCAATACATTTTAATTAAATTCTTGTGAATAGTGCGAACGAAGTGTGCCCTCAATTTCATCTCGACCCGACTACATTCGTCTCTCTGTCTGTCTGAAGCACGTCATAATATCTCAGGACATAGAGAAATATTACTCATGATAATTTTGTAAGCCAATTGTCTGTGTACATTTAGTTTAGAGATGTTTGCAGACCTAGTTCTACAAGTAACACTATAACGTCAGTGTCTACAACTCAACTATAGCGCGATATAAATTGAAGTCCTATTTTTGTTTACCATACAAGACATTTACGGTCAAAACTAAAATATTTTTATAAATAACTGTGCTAAATTATTTTAGTTAATATTATAGCTGTCAGAATCTAACAACTTAATTTAAGTGACCGTTGGAAGGTCAAGACTCCTGTCACTCTGTCATAATCACATTGAAATGACGTCCAGATGATCGAGACGGTAAACAATTACGTTAAAGTGATGGTCGGAGGATTGAGACAGTAAAGAATCACATTGAAGGGATGGCCGAAAGTGGTAGACGGTAAAGAACCACATTGAAGGGATGGCCGAATGTGGAAGACGTTAAAAAATCACATTGAAGGGATGGCCGGACGTGGGAGACGGTAAAGAATCACATTGAAGGGATGGCCGAAAGTGGTAGACGGTAAAGAACCACATTGAAGGGATGGTCGAATGTGGGAGACGTTAAAGAATCACATTGAAGGGATGGCCGAAAGTGGAAGACGGTTGTAATCTGTCTTTGTGTTTATTCACAAAGGTCATATTTGATTCTGAGCATGGTCAGATTTAAAAACTGTTTTCAGTAAAAAGTTTCATTGGTAAAAAATATACCATGAACCCAAATACAAGAATAACAATTATGTTTGTTGTATAACACTATAATAATGTACAACAATATAAGATTAGGAATTGTATATTATTCATTATTAAAAATAATTTTTTAAAAATCTATCTATAAATAAGCTTTCCCATTCACATAACTATAAGGGTTATATTATCATTTTCAAATACATGGTTTCCTTCTATATAATGCTTTGTCATATTGATTTTTCAAATCCATTTAAATGAAAAAAAAGGTACTTTTATGTTCTAATGTTTATACTTATTTAGTTTGGGACATGTGTTTCATTAAGTGTGTTTCACATTTTAAACTATAGACGCCTCATTTATCTCATTATGTACGATATATTTTTTGCCTTCCTACCAGATTTTAAAGAATAGTTCCCGTTTCTAGTGTTACTTTTAGAATACTATTTTTTCATTATTCTTTTGCTAATTAGAAATTCGTTGATTGATTTTCATACCCATTTTGGTTCTTCTCTGCTTTTCAGTAAAGTGCATCTTGAATTAGTAATTTTCTTTCCTATCATGCTTCGAGCAGTGGCCTGACTTTAGTCAGTAGTCAAGGCCGAGGGAGTTCGAAGTTGGTTACGTGGTAGAGAAGGGTTTTAGTACATTTGCATTTATCTTTAGGCGTAAGTGTATCTTCGGTTTCCTCTCGTAATTTTCAAACCTCGTCTTAAACCGTCGTAATCTCCCTCTTATTTTCTGTTCATCTCACATTTTGATTTAAGAATTAGTTTTAAGCAATTTTTGTTATCATGACCCGATTTATTTTTGTAACTAACCTTCGGGAATTGTAATTTGTTTTAGGCTAAAAGGTTTACTTTTAAGCTAAGTAGTTTTTAAGCGTATTTTTAGTTAGTCTTTAAAGACTAGAGGGCCGGATGATGGCTGTAAGCTTTCCTGTCTAAATCACAGACTCCATTCTAAGACGGCTTTTAAGTAGGCCCAAACAAGGATGGATAAAGATCCAATTGTGCTATCTGAACATAACTAATCAGATAATATTCTGATAGTAGGAAATCCGGGAGTTTCTGCAGGTTCTAGTTCGGAGCTCTGGAAGAATCACTGTAACCGTAGCTACTGGTTGGAGATTCGTCTCGCCCCATGGATCTTCCGGTGGCCACTTCATTCCTTACAGTAAATCCTTTAATTCTTCCATAGTCACTCCAACCCAATCGATCCAGGTGACACTAATTACCTGGTTATGGATGCCACGAGTTTGTGGTTGGATCCATGGAGCAAGATGATACTGGATTGTTTCCACCATTATTCTTTTACGTAAAGTCGGATGGAATTTAGTCGTAAGATACACATTCATATAAACTGTATTTCGTTGTACAGGAAAAAATAAAGTCAGTGAGCCCCAGCGAGTTTAATAAAAACAGCCCCCGGCAAAACACTACCTCCTACGTTTACCAATCAATTTAACGCTCTTCCAAATAGAACAAACCTCTTCCTTATTTATCGGCCAAATACCAACAGCCTTGATCCTGTATCCTGACTGGAGTCTTTTTTAAAGAAGACCACAAGGAAATACCTGCTTCTCTAACTATCTCACTGAAGTATGCAATCTATGACAGAAGTAAGTAATCTATATCTATTTCTAAGTAAACTTCGCTCGTACTGAATAATCTCTAAATGTTTATTCCAGAACATCTATTTCTCCTCAACACAGCTTCTAATTCTAATAAAAGAAGACATAATCACAATAGAACTTTTATCGCAGCTGTTGAAAAAATGCCTGAAAAAACTTGTAAACGTTAAAAAGCAACCCGTTAGAGTATTAAAAATATTATTAAAGGAGGTGGCAATATGAAAGGTAGTTGCAGCAGACGGAACGTTTAACGATAATAGAAAGGGGTTGAGGTGGAGGGAAGTGAGTGAGGGGTTTTTCTTGTGTACTTATTAAACCGTTCTAAATTAACAGTGGTTAGAACGTGTACTAAAAATACGAGTAAAGTGTCTGACGCTCTCAACTGTTAGCTAGATAACAGGCAACTTGTTGTAAAGGATACTTCTTAAAAACAAGTATCTTTGCAATGGCTTTTATTGCAAAAACCATTAGTTTATTTTTTTATCTAAATAACCTTCGTTCAGTATCAGTTTATGTTTTTATACCCTCTCTTTTGAAAGAGTAGGAAAAATTAATAAAATGACAAAGGGAAGTATTTGTGAAAAGGTTTTTTTAAAGTCTGGTTTCAGCTCCTGAAATGCCCTTTGTATTATTTATGCTATCGCAAACCATCTTGGTCTAAACTTGCGCAAGAGTGTCCTATATAAGGGGAAACGTCAGGATTGATTTTCCATGTTTCAATATAAAAAGGACTTTACGCTTGAAACTAATCTGAACAGTAAACGTTGTATGAAGGGAAGGCGTGCAAGAAAGGAGCGTTCTGATTAAGTAATAGCCAAACAACAATATTTCTGATTCGGTAAGAGCAATATTTTGTGGTGGACACACATCTAGTAACATGTGGTCACGCAGTAACTACGATAAAATGTAGGTTTATAGTGAGATATAAATTTTGCGATTTAAATTCATTGTAGCATCAAAACTTCAAATACTTAAAATATCTTCCACGAGTATAGAATAGATTATGGAGAGGACCGGCAGTTTTCACATCATGATTATCCAATACTTAGAGATACGTAATATAGAGATTCTCAACATAAAATGTGGCTGTCACCATTATTAGAACAGGGAAAGTGAAGATGCAAATATATTCCTTTGGGGTTACAGTTTACCTGACAGATTTAGTGAATATGAAATGGATGTTTATACACCTCTTACGTCTAGGGTTATCAAGTTTAGTCCTACCTGAAATATTATTTGAGAAATTAGAATCAAGGATAATATATATATATATATATATATATATATATATATATATATATACATATATATATATATATATATATATATATATATATATATATATGTATATGTATATGTATAATTTTATTATATATAAATATATATATATATATATGTAAATGTATAATTTTATTTAATATATATATATATATATATATATATATATATATATATATATATATATATATAGTGAAAATTTAATTGATGGTTGTTTATGCACCAAAAATATCCGATAAGATTTGGTTAAAATATCAAAAGCTACAGCATGTTATAATTCTGAAATGTTCAAATTGAAATTAGTAATTGTTTTTTCCAAAAACATACTCGTAATTAGAGAGTTTAAAAAAAAATCCTTGTAACATCTAAATGTAATATGGATTTATTTATATACGTGAACACGTTTGTTTCAGCTTATAAATTAACCTACAAAACTGTAGATCAAGTGTTTCCTTGAAAAAAAAAAACAAAAACAGATGGAGAATAGTGAAACGGCAAACTTCTCTACTTATTTAATCCTCAACATTATTTATGGAATAGGCATTTAACAAAAGAAATAAAACAAATACATAGAGAGAAACGGGAAAACAGTTATACATTTGATGATAATAACACAAGTATAAAATCAGAATTTTGTCGGTATTATACCTTCCTACCTTAATTTACTCTAACCTAATCTATCCCTGTGTAATTTAACCTAACCTAAACTATCCTATTGTAACACAACATAATCTATAATTTAACCTAACATAAAGCAACCTAACCAAACATAACTTATCCTTAAGTAACCTAAATTAACGTAATCAAACCTATCCTAGTTTAACTTAACCAAAGTTATCCTAACGGAACCTGAAATAATGTAACCTAACCTAGCGTAACGTATCCTAACGAAACCTAACCTAACGTGATCTAACCTTACCTAGCCTAACATAACCTAACCTTATACAATTTATCCTAACTTAACCTAACCTAACTTAGTAAGCACAATTTGTTCTACTGTATCCAATCGCAGTACTTAATTTCGCCATATTGGTATAAAGATGCCAATGTAACTTATAAATATTTTTTACACTCCCTCTGAACAAAAGGAATTGTGTTATTAATCCACATAGAGTTCAACCTGGTTAGTTCTAACCTCAATAAATACAATTAATAAATAACTCCTCTTTCCTGGCTCCCGTATCTCTCATAACGGCCACTGCTAGTTTCACCTCTGCAATTAGAACATTCTGAACTAAAGTTCTAATTAAACTAAAGTGTTCACTATATATTAACCCTCTTTGACTCAAAGGTTTACTTTGGGAATCTGTAGAAGTGGAATTTCTAATCGATTAACCTCTAAAACTCAGAGTTAAGTAAGAGTACACTTCAATAAAGTCGAAGTAGCTGTCTTTGTACGGTTTGCAACAATAAGCTTACACTATTATGTAAACAGAAAGTGCAGTTGTATGAACTTTATATCATACCTACACCTGCCGTAACCTTCAGTTGAACTAATGATTAGTGGCAAATTTGGATACATAACCGGTTTAGTGACCAGTTACTAACCTGGATCTCCTTAAGTAATCAATAATTTCTATATTTATACCTGAATTGCGGTTTGAAATTATGTGAATGCTCTGTTTGTACAGCTTTAACATGGCATTTATGTCAAGCCTAACTGACCAAATTTATTTAAAACAAGCACTTCTGAATTTTAAGACCAAAAACTATTCAATGTATGTTCCCTTGTAAATTGTTTTCAAATGAATTTTAACATCTAGATTTTACTAGGAAGTAAAAACGATCAGCATTTGCGCCACACGGTTATTTTTAGCATCTGATATCAGTGGTCATAAACATAACTCTCTAGTGCGGAAGTAACACATTATTTGGCCTTATTTATGGCTGCCGATAATGTGCTATGTGCGTGTTTTATCAGATTATGTATTTTATGTGTTTCACATGTAAATTTTATAAAGATATATTGTTACGGAGTTACAAAATTAGAAGTCGGTGAGAGTATAAAATAGCTCTTTTCCGTTGAATCTGGGACAAAGATTGTATCAAATATTCGATGAACATAAATGGTTTATGTCACAAATTGGTTAAAAATGCGTTTGGTGAGTGTTTTTATTAAATTAAAAAATTCCTATTGTTTTAAGAAATAATCTTAACCTAAAAAAATAAACTTTACTTTAAAATCTACAGCTGATTTTAAGAAGTAAACTTGACTTTAAGAAATAAATGAAAACCATCGATTTTATAAGCCTAGAATTTCTTTGAATTACCTTTTTATTTCAGAAAGTAAAATAATATGTTAAAATTTGATATTATAGTTAGGCTGTAATAAATTATTTATTTTTAACGAGCAGTAATATTGGTAGACCATAAATGGAAATAGATTGAAAATATCTATTTAACTATGATTGATTACAATAAATAATTGATTAACTAAAGCAATTGCTTGGTGTGACATTATGCATACTAGAGAGCTTTAGGCTACTTTCATATCTTATTGCTATCAGTATTTCAAATCTTTTCATAGGCGATAACAGTCACCCTGGCTACAGCTTCATTCCACAGTGAAACAAATTGTGTTCATTTACAAACGCTTTAATTAATTAGGTAATTAGAAATGAAGGAGATAAATTTCACTATCCGTGCCTTTTAAAGGTCTTATATCATTTTCGGTCATATACAAAATGTACATAAAATCAGTATTTTACGAAACGTCAATATAGTCCATTTCATACTTTTGCAGATTGTCATAAATAATAAAACTATTTTTTATTGCATAAGTTATTGCGATGTTACAAATCTAGTTTATTACCATGTTATAATATCGTTTGTTACAGATATCTGTAGAAATGCTTGGTCTCTGCTATGACGTGGAGATATCAACACCTGGGTAGAATCAAGAACAGTGTCACAAGATCAGTATTGTAACAGGTTGTCACAATAATAGATAAAGTAGTTGGCGTGAATATGAAGAGGTCCTTTAGGTGAGTGAATGATAATTTTTATTTAATTAAGTAGGGCTGGACTTGGGTTGTTAGTGTATCTTACTGCACCAAAACACAAATTGAACTTTTAAGACACAACCAATGGGAACGAAAATAGTTGCAAGATATAGATTTACTTCAACACTCTGATTATCTCACGATACAATCGAAGGTAGCTGGTGGATACTGATAGTTGATATAGGTCTACTTTACCCACCCTGCCCTTACGAGCCATAATTTTCTCACCCTTTAAATCTAAAGGTCGGTATGCTCCTTCATTGACTAACTATACTTCGTTATCCTTCTTTCAACGCTAGAGAAGGTAAACTGGTAGTCAGCTCCTTTTGACCCAATAGAGAATAGGTCTATTTAAAGTACCGACCTTGCACAAATTTTTCATGACTTTTCTTCAGCAATAATGAGGGATTTTGTGTATTTACCTTAAACATATTTGTAATATTTATAAACTCTAATGCACGCCGTAAAATTTTAAAAAATCACCTAACTATAGGACCATTGACATTTTTATGAATGCGCGGATCAAAAATAGTGCAAAATATGTAAAAGGCTGTTTTGAATAATTACAAGAGGAAAAACGTTTTCACAGCCAATTTTCTATAAAACTGAAAAAGTTGATATTCTTCCCCTCCACTATTACATTTTTGTTTTAAATCGTTATATTTAAGGCTGCATTACTTGGACAATGTGGCGAGCATACTGGCACGGACTACGTGAGCAGACTGTTAGAACAAACCACGAGAGAGAAAGATGCGCATAATTTCTGTGTCACGGGGATAACGCCAGGCAGGACGTGCGGAAATGCGCCGTATTCCAATGGCGAAATGAGAACCAATAAGGCAGAGAAAAACGTTAAAAATACTTTATCGGGAGGGAAACGGTGTTTCGGTGGGGTTCGTGTGTTGGTTGATATTATGTGAGTAAAGCCTTAAATCAGCATTACGTGGGATGAATGGAAACTGTGCGATCATTGTGCAATCTTGGTGTCGCCTGAACCGCATGACCATGCTTAATTTTGTGAAAGAGTACATTTACGCTAGAATTATTAAGAAAAATATGAATATTAATTAGCTGAGACGGGTTTATAATGCAAAAAGTGGAAAGATTAGGTACGTTTCCTGTCAAATCGAAAGAAGGAACTAGGAAAATGCAATAGTAGGCTCACTATTATGTATATATATATATATATATATATATATATATATGTATACAGACACACACACACACACATACACACACACACACACACATATATATATATATATATACACATACATATATGTGTATATATATATATATATATATATATATATATATATATATATATATATATATTTATAATTAATATACGATTTATAAATTATATAAAAATAATAGTAAATAAATAAAATCTTATTGGTTTTAGATTTGGAATAAAATGATAATAACTATCAACGTAAAATCGTTACTAGATTAGAACTAAATATAAAATTATAATATCCTTAATTTAAAATAAATTCGGAATGGTTTTCAACTTGAAATAAAATCATAATGGTTTCACATCTTAAATAAAACCACAATGGCTTGGAACTAAAACTTAATTTATTCTGGTTTGCACTGAAAATAAAATAATAATGGTTTTAAACTGTAAATAAAATCATAATTTGTTTTAAGAAAAAGTAACAATGGTTTGCAACTAAAAATGCGGTCATGATGGTTTGCAACTTAAAATAAAATAATAATGGTTTTAAACTGTAAATAAAATCATAATTTGTTTTAACAAAAAGTAACAATGGTTTGAAAGTGAAAATGCGGTCATACTGATTTGCAACTTAAAATAAAATAATAATGGTTTTAAACTGTAAATAAAATCATAATTTGTTTTAAGAAAAAGTAACAATGGTTTGCAACTATAAAAGTGGTCATGATGGTTTGCAACTGAAAATAAAATAATAATGGTTTCAAACTGTAAATTAAATCCTAATGGTTTGCAGCTTGAATGAAATCATAATAGTTTGCAACTAAAAATCTAATGGTTTTTAACCGTGTATAAAATATAAAGGTTTGTGACTGAGAATAAGATTAGAATGCTGTAAACTCAATATACTGACATGTAATTGAATGAACATTGCCCTTGTACGTATTTACTTATAACATATTCGAGAACATTCCTTATTCTTGCCTGGTTCAAGAAATTCCAACTTCCAACAGGCAGCTCTAAGTTTTCCTAAAAATTGCAATTAACTTTAAAAAAAATTCATCTCGGTCCAACAGTGAACGTGCACTTAAAAAACTATTGTATGACTTTACACCAATTCAGATAAGGAACGTTATTGATTTTTTACGTTTTTTAACGTAATTTTATATTATTTACAATTATAAAAATGAAATCTTTTATAATCTCTTTTTGTAATATAAAGTCGCTAACCAAATGCTCTGTGGAAGTGATTAAACAGCATAAACCTTATTTTAAAACGAGTTGAGAATGATAAACGATTTGTTTTGAGTCAGAAATCAAGTATTCATTTGTACAAACTTTTAAATTTGTTATTCATCAGGTGTTGTCATGGGCAACAATGTACAAAGCTATTTGAAATTGCGACTATTGTTAATAATTAAATTTAATTAGTTTCTGAGCATACAAACATTGCAAGCGAGGTTAACTGTTCTGGGGCAATTGAGATACTATGTATATAACGCTAATATAAATTAACGGCCGCCATAAAGTATGTGGCCCCATATATTACAAAATAATTGGCAAAGCTCTTTTAGAATAATAATTGGTTTTATTCAGCTTAGGCTAATCGATAATTCAGTTCCGTTGTCAGATTTTCCATTGTAACTTCTGCGTGGGAAACATAGCCGGAAGCTATTTCTGACAAATATCCCTTCCTTTTGTCCTCAAAGCCGAAGTTATACTGTAAAAATATCTGTGAATCTCGAAATAAGCTGCTGCTAGGATTTGTATCATACATTGAAATACGTCTTTGAGATAAAATATCGTCCTAGAAATTCTTTAAATTAAATAAAAGTTTGTTTTTATATTGACAAATTTACATATTTTTTGAATTGTCAGTTTGAAACTAAGCATCTATTTATTTAGCTTATGTCTGTTCGGCAAGATTATTGTGTTTAACATAATTTAAAAAATGTTCATTATGGTCAATAAGATCTACTAAAAAAACATAAAATTCATGACTATTAGTATTAGTCCAAAACAATTTTGGTCAGGGACACATTAAACATAAGTTACTTGTGTACTTGGACACGAAAACCTGTTCTTGATAATGTCCACATTGTGTCATGATGAAATGCTTTGAATAATTTGTTTAGCCAAATGATTTGATTGTTTACACACACACACACACACACACACACACACACACACACACACACACACACACACACACACACACACACACACACACACACACACACACACACACACACACACACACACATGTGTATATATATATATATATATATATAAATATAAAATACGTTTTCTTGTTTAACAATTTAAAACAACATATATTATTCAAATACAAAAATATTTATTAATTTATATCCAAAGCTTTCGTTGGCAAACAGTACCAACATCATCAGGAATGAAAATTGGAATTAACATCATTTACATTCCTGATGATGTTGGTACTATTTGCCAACGAAAAGCTTTGGATATAAATTGATAAATATTCTTGTATTTGAATAACCTATGTTGTTTTAATATATATATATATATATATATATATATATATATATATATATATATATATATATGTGTGTGTGTGTGTGTGTGTGTGTGTCAATTATTTTTTAAACATTATTGATAATTAAGAAGGATTTTAACAAATAAACTTGAGAAGGGCCTGGTAATAGGCACTGGAGCCCTCACTGGCATTCGTTTACCTTTCATGTCACTCTATTATATATATATATATATATATATATATATATATATATATATATATATATATATATATATATATATATATATATAGAGAGAGAGAGAGAGAGAGAGAGAGAGATATTTTATACACAATATAAACATATTCTATATACAAAAAATTAACACATATTATTACAAAATAATATTATTACAAATATTACAAAATCTCAGCGTTGTCCTTGGCTCTTGTTTATGGCCATTGCTAATGCTGGACGTAAGGGAAACTGACGGCGCTGCAGTATTTCCGAGATGAGACTTGCTCGAGTCTTTGGCAGCACCGTTGAGCCAAGTCCTGGCTAAGGTCATCACCCGTTGTTTAAAATTTAGGATAACAAAACATAAGGTCAGAGTTTTATAAGAACAACATGGGAACTGTAGGAGCCACTGGGGCGAAGTAACGAATTTTCTCAAGGTTGTGACTTTCGAGTGCTAATCGATTCCCCGTGATCGATACCCCAATAATATATATATATTTATGTATGTAAGTTTGTGTGTGTGTATGTGTTTGTGTGTGCGTGTGTGCGGCGTTCGCGTGCGTTCGTTTGTATGTGTGTGTGTGTGTGTATGTACGCACGGGCGAGCGCGCGTGGGTGTGTATTTGTCATGTCTGGTGAGGATAAATTCCTCCCTAAGAATATGTTATTTCTAGAATATTTGTTAGTCCTCAGTTTAATTCAGGCTATGAAAATGAACCAAAATGCAGTCAGTTACTATTAACCCTTTTCGATTCTCGAAAGTGCTAAATAATTTCTCGGTTACTATTAACAGGATCTGGTCAACCTGACCTATTAAAATTAACACCTAGGGTCAAGCATATTAATGGGCGGTTGAAGGTTATTATTCGACACTTTAGCTCCGGTAATGTCCAATTGATTACCGTATGACTGACTTAAGGGAGCTCTTTTATGTTTACGTTCCAAACAATAATCACAAAAGGAAGTGTTTGTTGTCATATTTCTACAATAATGGAAAACTGGGTGACATTGTTGTTGCAACAATGGAAATCGCCCATTAGATTTCTTATCACAACGCTAGAGACTATAAACGTGCACAAAGCTGTCTAGGCAGTTAATTACCGAATATTATCGGTGCAACAGACGTGAAATTGCGTTAAGAGTTAAACTTAACGTTGATGGCTTGTCAGTACCATAACCCGTAATGACGTCAGTTGTCAGCTGTGAGTGATTTGCCCTTTGTGATAATATCGCGGTTTGATCCGGAAACATAGGGAATTAAGACAAAGGCAGAGTCGAAACCTAACCCATCGATTTAATTCTGTTTGTAAATTATAAGCAAAGAATAGTGTAAAATAATTTTATCATTGTTACATTTTATGAAAAATTAAATATGACAATACTGGTTATTACGCAAACATATGCTTACATAATTGTATTTCCTATCGATCATTAATCCTATGGCATGCTACAATTATTAATACGTTGTTCTAGTTTCTTATTAAAGTTATTTTCTCATCTATCTGTGTGTATTAGATTATTTGTATTGTAAACATTTACAGACTCGACAGGGGAAAGCATTTGTATTGTTTAATTAGGGAAGAGAAAGAGCGAGCGATAAGCCCAAATCTCTAATTAATACAACAATCCATTCATTTGAATATTATAAGAAAACTAATTATTTTATTTATTTTCAGAAAAATATTTTCCACAGAGTCGAGAGATTATTAAATAATTTGCCTTCTCTTAACTATGAATTTAATTTGAATAAAATGCCCCTAGTAATAATTAATAGTTCGAGGTTAAAATTTTAAATAAAAACTTAAAACTTTATTAGTAAGAGAATATAACTTTTGTTCAATATTTCTTAAATGAAATAAATAAAAATTTGCATTCTGGAACAAAATATCCAGAATTCCAATTCTAACGTCATGAATCTATATGACAAATAAGTTTTTAGATGGATCTGAAGAGAACGCAATTCTTTACAAATCTTTTGGCGAGGAGGATTCAATGTAAGATTGCCGTGCACAAAATCTTATAGTTTGAAGAAACGCCCGTGGCTCGGATTGGTTTGTAAAGGACAAAAGGGCCTATAGAGAGAAATTTCACGTGAATCGGGATTATATTTTGGGAAGGAATACTGTCTTAATGGAATCGCTATTAAAGTGGATATTTTATTCTCCGAAATCCCTTTTGTGGCGTGTTTAGAGAAGTGGATATTTATTCTCTAAAGAGGTTACATCCCTTTGAGGGACAACGTCCTTTTACAATTTAGCTCTACAAGCAGTGTAATACCTTAAATCAATTAGTTTTTAAATTTTGTAAACCTATTATGCAGTACCAATGGTCTTATGAATTGTTTCTCAAATTAATTTTTCTGTATTATTTCTAATGAATAGATATTATCCTTGAACGAAGTAGAAGCAGCGTTTTAAAAACTTTCACCTTTGAAGAAACTATTAATAATAACTGGCATGTGATGTGAATACTCATTAAATATTAGTAATTAGGTGTGTTAAGTATTCCTGAAATAGTAAATTTTATTTTGGGTCGAAAAATTACTAAAGTTTATTTTTCTTTCGATGAAAATATTTCTCTCCGAACTAGAAAACGCATAAAAAATCTTTTTAGCAGTAGTTTGTTAATCATTACACACACACACACACACACACACACACACACACACACCCACACCCACCCACACCCACACACACACACACACACACACACACCCACACACACACAAACACACACACCCACACACACACACACACACACACACACACACACACACACACACATACACACACACCCACACACACACACCCACACACACACACCCACACACACCCACACACACACACACACATACACACACACACACACACACACACACACACACACACACACACAACAGTATAATGGCGGTTTTATGACGCCTGCCGTCGCTGTTAGATTTCTAAACTTTACCCCTATGCTTTCCTATTGTAGTAGTGTTCCACCGATAAATTCATTTCACTTATGGATTTGTCGATGGTCTATCTCCATGTTAGTCTGGATCTTCCCTTTCTTATTTTCTCCGGAGGCATCCATTCCATAACAACTCTTGGTGATCTCCCCTACGATATCGTCTTTACTTGTACGGACCCTATAAACTCTCTTCTGATTATCCTCTGTGTCTGTCTAATTCTTCTTTAATATGTCTCTATTGCTTTCATTTGTCCCATATTTTCGTCTAGAGATTTGACATGATCTCCTAAGAGCGTCCATTTCTACTGCGTTGATCTTGCTCTTGTCTGGTTTAGATATTACCCACGTTTCTGGCCCGTGCTTCAAAATACTTTTCACCATGGTATCACTGATGTTGCTTTCTCGAATGGCTTCCGGTAATGTCACGCTGTGTCACTATCATATGCCTTTGATAAATCCATGTGCAACCTATGTGCACTTCTCTGTTCGTCTTTAACCTTTTTACTATAATTTGTTTTACACAAAATAGGTTATCCGCGCTTGATGTTCCTACCCGAAATCCTGACTGTTGTTCCTCCTCTTTCATTTGATATTTATCTTCTATGGTATCTAGACGTATTCGTCCATATACCCGGCTCAGATTTGGTGTTACTGCTATGAAGCGTTAATTATCGTATATTTGTCTCCTTTCTGTTTATATATTGCTGTATATGGCAGACATAATCCCGTTTTCCGTTCTTCCGGTGTACGGTTTTCTCATAGGCATTCATTTATAAAACTCGTAATCATCTTCTGAGTTTATCCGTGCTGTTATCCGTGGCAATGATAACCATAACTGGTTTTTCGCCAGGAGGAAAAAAAATCATTTCTGTACTGTTTTTACTCGGTTTATTTTGGTTTCCATTCTTCAATTGCTCAATCACTCTGACCATTCTGTCCAAATTTACTTCAATCGGCTCCGCCTCCTATTTCTGTTGGCTTATTCACTTTCATGAATTCTGCTCGACATTCCATAAGTAGTTTCTTGAAATGTTTTTTCCATGCTTCTACTGGTATATTTTGGATTTTTTGATTGTTATTGGCTCAGTGATGATTTTCCAGTCGCCAGGGCCCCTCCTTCTCCTGTTGTATATCTCTATCTTTCCACATCTTTGGTCCCAACTGTCCCTTTGTTCTTCTACTACTGCTTTCTAGAGCCTCTTCGTTTCTCTTTGTATACCTCTTTATTTCTGTTGCTTTTGGTGTTTAGTCATTGTTAGTATGCCTTATTCTTGTCACTAATTTCTTCATCTATATTCCAGTTATAATTTTTTTATCTACTATTACTTGCATTATCTGTCTTTCCCAGCGCATTTTCCGCATCTTTGAGCTTACTGCTATGTTCTTATATAGTTCATCCATAGTTTCATACTGTTTGTGTTCTAATTTTTAGTGAAGCCGAATTTAATATAGCTATATTATACTCTTTTCTAATAGGACTTTAGTATTATATCTTGGCAATTCTAGGTCCTCCATGTTCGTGTTGCTACTGTTCTGTTTGTGGTTCTTTTTATTGGTTTATTTTCGTATGGAAACATTATCTTTATCAGGTAGTGATCAGGTCCACAATCTATTCCTCTATAATCTCTGATATCATTTGTTTTGAATTTCGTGTTTTTGATGTTTTGATGTAGTATATTATTGACTTTAATTGTCGGGAATCTATACACATGTACCTCTTTATGGTTAAATAAACCATTCTTTATTTCATATCGGTATTTTGTCATAGCTCTATTAGCCTCTCTCCGGTGTCTTGGTTCTTTCCAAACTTACCAACTACCAAGTTCTCATTGATCCATTAAAATCGCGCAAAATAATGATTTCCTATTTCATCGATTACTTCTGTAACTTTATGTAGAACGTCTCATACTCGGTTGTGTATACGAGTATATTTAGTAATATTATTATATTTCTATAATGGGTATTGTTCTACCAATTACATTTATTTGGATCTTGACAATACATTTGTCAATTGGTTCATATCTTGTTATGTAGCTTTAATACGTTTTCTTTATGAGTATCGACATTCTCATTGGGTACGTTCTCCTTTAGGTACACCGCTATATACATATATACTTATTTGCCTAATTATTCTATTCCTTCGGCTTTTTTTGTTTCCTACTACCCTTTACCTACTACCTTTATTTCAATATCAATGGTTTTCATCTGTCTGACTAGTTATTCTTATCTTGTTTGGATTCCTTGCACATTCCTCATTGCTATCCTCAACGTCCTTTTTTCGCAGCTCAGTTCGTTTCCCGGTGTTCCCGTCATGGTCCCGAGACCTATATTTAGTTATTTTTCCTCTATAGGTTTTTCCGAAGAATAGGGAGCAGGGCTATTGATTCAACCCTCTGCGGGAGGACCCGGGCTAGTTTTTGGTTCACCCATGGTACCTACTACCCTGTACCTACCATATCTGCGAAGCTTTCCCTTACTCATTACCTGGGGAGGCTTCCGATTGGTTACCAGTAACCCCACACGTGTAAAACATTTAATGAAGACAAGATTATTCATTTCTTCAGAGTCTGCACGAACAAATTATTATGAAAAAATAAACATGATTTTAAAACCACACTTAAAATAATAAAATAATCTCGATTTAAAAAAGGTTTTTCTTTCTCAAAGAAAATAGAGGAAACTTATCAACTTTAATGTCTATGACAGCTAAATGTTTAACATTATTCTACCTGACTGCTGTTGTGTTTTAATCAAAGGGAATTTTTAATAAAGTCCTAGATGCAGTTACATTTGCAGTTAATAGAGAATTTACTGTCCTACGGGGATCAGAGAACATAATTGGTTTGGGAAGCCTCAGGACTCAATCTGGTAAATTGTGTTTCCTGAGATAATGCCACAGCATTGTAAATAATATAAATTATTATGTATTATGCATGTGTATATGTGTTTTAATGTTAATAAAATGGTTATTCAGTTTCCTTTATGCACAAATACCTAAAAATAGCCATATATAATATTTATAATCGTTTTTCATTTGTAAAACTATATGATAAATATTTCTTATATTATTACCAATATATTAGCATTAAAAATAGTTTAATTAAGGGGAACTAGCGTATAAGTTATATTAAAAAGCTTTTGAAATTTGTAACAGGAAGAAAAATCATGCAATACGAATCTATTGATTGTGTTTTGGTGAGTTATAGCCCTAAAGTTACAGTCACAGAACGGTTTCCCAAACTTTCTTCTAAATGTTTTGTACCGTTAGACCAAACCTAGAACCTTAGCAGCTTCATGATGTTTATATGATGCCCTTAGTTGTAAATTTCTCTTTGGGATACGTTCTCATGTTACTTACTGAGTGGAAACGTGAAATCATTTACGTTTAGTTATTATCATCTTCATCTTTTCATAGTTGACATTCACTTTTGGCCTATCAGGAGTTATAGCAAGAGACTTGGCCAGCCAATACCCAGTGACAAAATTGACATTTATATTCGTGGTTAGCCACTGACTCCATGTTTGTCGATCCTCGCTGCTATGCATATCGGTGTACCACAGCCACTTTGTCGTGTTCACTACTGTCCCGAAAGAGGGGTAGGCACCTGCCTGCTTTCCACCTCTGCTAATAGCATTTTCTCCTCTCCTGACTACCTCACGTCTCTTGTATTATGTATCGGGAGTAGGGAAATGCACATTTAAAGTAAATTCGGTGTATAGTTTGCGATCGGATATCAGCAATCCTTTACTTCTTTGTTCTTCGACTGGTAAAAACATGCCTACGTTTCTAGGAATGAACGGAAAGGCTACTGTTATGAGAGAGAAAGGAGTCAAACTAACCCTAGTCCCGGCAAGTCTATAGTTATTCTTAAATTTTATCCTAATAGCAGATTAACACTCGATTCGGTTGAGACTAAGTGTACTTTAGGTATGCCAAGCTGTGCAATCATTTCTGCCTATTTCAGTACTAAACGATCATTATGTCATTTATGCCCTTTACATGGTCTATATAATTCCTACTACCCTGATCTATCTTTTTCTTACAAGGGGCTGTAACGGGATACTCCTTTTTATGACACCCATAGAGAGTAGGTGTAAATTAAGTACGCGACCTTGCACTCGTGATATCGTAATATTCACCAATTCCCTATATCAGAAGCTTAGTCAATCAGAAATTCCGTATACTTCGTAGGCGTTAAAAGTTGCACTGGGTGATCACCTAAATACTACAAACACAACCTATTCCTAGAGGAAACGCTATCCCCAAAAGTTTGTTATAAGATTTTAGTGTTGGTTTTAGGAGAGAAAAACGGCTTTCCAGCATTTTTCTTGATGATTTGTACTGGAATAAACTGTAGGACGTTTATATTTCTTTGCAATTACAATTTAAAAAAACACATAAAACTGAAGAGCTAAAACCCCGCCATAGTACATCTGCTACAAGCAATACAATCCTCTTATTATTACGACAATAGACCTTACGAAACAATATAACCATACAAATTTAAAAATAATCTCGAGAGGTCTATACAATTTAAGTGTCCTTAGCTAAGCGTAGTATATTTAGTGAAATACGAGTTATTTTAATCCTAACTGCCATCCGGATAATTTGTTGCGGTAGGACAAAGGATCGCGTTGAGCAAAGGCACGGTATGGTAATGCATTAAGTCCGCCGCAAACCCTCAAACAGGCTTTGTAGCTTTTAAAAAAATAAATGTTTCTCTCATCATAATGTACTCTCACTACAATTTGAGCTACCCTTAGCAACTCGTATATTTTCACCGGATAATTCAGGCTTCTTAAATATCTAACTACATATAAATGATATTTCTTTAGACATAAGTAACGTGTAAAAACGTCGTTGGTGTCCCTACACGCTGTTAAGAATCCCTCCACCAACGTTTGACAAAAACGTTTTTAGTGTTTACCGCCCTTATACTTCTTATTACTGCACCAGACCAAAAAATTTGAAATTTGTACGTTTATTATACCTGCTATGGGAACTAATATACCTGCCTATTCTTTAAGCTCCTCTAGTAGCATTCATTTTTCATATGAAATTTTATAGTTGTATGTAAGTAGCCTACACGTTATGTCTGTATAGTACTTCGGCTTCCATCAATTTCTTTTGAACGTACCCATATTTCTCTGCTTTTCCAGTTTCAATCTCTTCTTCCTTTTAATTTCATTTCCTCGTCCCCTTGATATCCCACTACCGTAGATGTAGTACTCCTTGTCTTCTACTCACCTTATTCCATTCTGTTTATTTCTTAACTCACCTGTTGTCTTTTGATCTCTTAAAAACCCTCGTAAGTGATTGTAGCATCCAAGTTTTTCATTGCCCATTTTGGTTTTTCTAAAACATCTCTAAATAATTCAACCTCCTTTACTATGAAGCTTCATTAATTTTGTTTTCCCTATATTACCTAAAAACTAGTAAATCAAAATTTTCAGTCGAATATTTTTGCTGATTTTTGTGTGTGAATGTTTTGAATTATTTTCTCACATAATAATGTTCCTACAATATTCAACTAAAAATGTTTAAGACACACTTGAAAAAACGTTTTTGGGGATATTTTCATACCTCCAGGTTAGAATAGCTCTCGTGGAAATCAACTAATATTATGATGTCATCAAAGTAGTTTAATAGAGTCTAGCATTACCAGAGGAGGCAAATCAGAGCTAATATCGTTTATCTCTCTCGTATCGATCAGCGAGAATCGCCCGGACCTAAGTATTTCTACATCTGTCCTCCCTTTATTTTCATGTTTTCGTAGTTTCTCGACCCTGTTTAATTGAACAACACCCGATTGCGCTTCATCCGTTAACACTGTGGCTTTCATTAAATCGCTTCGCTACGGGTCGAAGCTGGACAAACACTACAGTCATCTCATTAACTTAATTTCCTAATAAAAATTCTCCCCAAAGTAAAATCTCCGGTTTGGTAAAGCTACTTAACTCGTAACACCAACAAAGTTAAAATTAAATGGTTTAAATTCCCTGTCCACATTGTCATGACAACGGCTACTTACCTATAAATCACTATGTAACTTGAGTTAGATACTTATCACTAATTAAAATATAGTAAACAAACTAACTAACTTTAATTGTTTAATATTTGTATCAAAGTATACCAATTAGCGGTTTTGATGTATTGTATTTTGGTGTATATTGTTTTCGTCATGGCAAAAAAAACAATTTTTAAAGTTAATTATTTCAGTTTTGAATTTGTGTTTGAAAGTAATCGTTGGAGGTCACTCTCGGAAGCGATATACTCGAACCTACAACACATTGTTAAAAATGTAGAAAAGCTAAAAAATAGTAAATATTAAATATCTTTACATAAAAAAACCTTTTTTTAAAGTACATATTAACACTAAAATAGCTAATTCAATAATTATTTTTAAAAATAAAAAAATGTTACCCGACAAAAACAAAGGTAAAACTCAAAGTACTCTAAGAAGAGAACGAAAAGAGAAGGAAGAGGTTTGTAAACAAAACATTCAGGAATGAAGATATAAGATAGAAGTCACATAAGAACAAAATTTTTAAGACTCCTATTTAAGTATAGGAAAGAAATAAAATCAATTTGGGAAAACGCACATT
>JBAIZL010000002.1:335264319-335291819 GCA_036971475.1 Prosapia bicincta
AAGTTTTTCTTTACAAAATTTTCACATTAAAAGTAAATTCTAATTTATTTCCTTTTAGTTTGAGATATTACAATCCAGATCTCCTATCTCTACTGCAACCTAAACGAATTTATAGAATAATAAGTTACCTGACTCAAATTCAATCAGATCTTATTGGGCTCTGTCTGTATAAATGTAGAGATTATAAGATGATTATCTCTTAAGGTAAACAGGTATTTTTATCTGCCAGATAAATAATTTATCTCTTAAAATAACGCTGCGATTATTTATTACTAAAACCAGATTGCTAAAATGCTGTCACACTATTAACTAACGTGGTGGTGCAGCTTCCCTTACACGATTACTTAACGGGCTGCTGTAGATAATGTTATTGAATAATTAACGGGTTGCTCAAAGTGCCTCTTACACGATTAATTAAGAGGCTACTGAAAATGCTTAATATTAATAATTACCAGGTTGATAAAAATGTTGTTAGACTATTAACTAACGTGGTGGTGCAGCTTCTCTTACACGGTTACTTAACGGGCTGCTGTAGATAATGTTAACGAATAATTAACGGGTTGATCAAAGTGCTCTTACACAAATAATTAGGAAGCTGCTGAAAATGCATTATATTATTAATTACCAGGTTGCTAAATTGTTGTTATACTATTAACTAAAGTGGTGGTGTAGCTTCTCTTACACGGTTACTTAACGGGCTGCTGTAGATAATGTTAACGAATAATTAACGGATTGCTCAAAGTGCTCTTACACGATTAATTAAGAGGCTGCTGAAAATGCTTTATATTATTAATTACCGGGTTGCCAAAAATGTTGTTACACTATTAACTAACGTGGTGGTGCAGCTTCTCATACACGATTACTAAACGGGCTGCTGTAGATAATGTTAATGAATAATTAACGGGTTGCTAAAAAGTGCTCTTACACGATTAATTAGGAAACTGCTGAAAATGCTTTATATTATTAATTACAGGGTTGCCAAAAATGTTGTTACACTATTAACTAACGTGGTGGTGCAGCTTCTCATACACGATTACTAAACGGGCTGCTGTAGATAATGTTAACGAATAATTAACGAGTTGCTCAAAGTGCTCTTACACGATTAATTAGGAAGCTGCTACAAATGCTTTATATTATTAATTACCGGGTTGCCAAAATTGTTGTTAAACTATTAACTAACGTGGTGGTGCAGCTTCTCTTACACGATTACTTAACGGGCTGCTGTAGATAATGTTAACGAATAAGTAACGGGTTTCTCAAAGTGCCCTTACACGATTAATTAGGAAGCTGCTGAAAATGCTTTATATTATTAATTACCAGGCTGCTAAGTTGTCGTTACAATATCAAATAATGTGGTGGTGCAGCTTCTCTTACACGATTACTTAACAAGGTGCTGTAGATAATGTTATTGAATAATTAACGGGTTGCTCAAAGTGATCTTACACGAATAATTAGGAAGCTGCGGAAAATGCTTTGTATTATTAATTACCAGGCTGCTAAATTGTCGTTACAATATCAAATAATGTGGTGGTGCAGCTTCTCTTACACGGTTAGGGAACGAGCTGCTGTAGATAATGTTAACGAATAATTAACAGGTTGCTCAAAGTGCTCTTACACGATTAATTAGGAAGCTGCGAAAAATGCTTAATATTATTAATTACCAGGCTGCTAAATTGTCGTTACAATATCAAATAATGTGGTGGTGCAGCTTCTCTTACACGGTTAGGGAACGAGCTGCTGTAGATAATGTTAACGAATAATTAACAGGTTGCTCAAAGTGCTCTTACACGATTAATTAGGAAGCTGCGGAAAATGCTTAATATTAATAATTACCAGGCTGCTAAATTGTCGTTACAATATCAAATAATGTGGTGGTGCAGCTTCTCTTACATGGTTACTTAACGAGCTGCTGTAGATAATGTAAACGAATAATTAACGGATTGCTCAAAGTACTCTTACACGAATAATTAAGAGGCTACTGAAAATGCTATACATTATTAATTACCAGGTTGAAAAAAATGTTGTTATACTATTAACTAACGTGGTGGTGCAGCCTCTCTTACACGATTACTTAACGGGCTGCTGTAGATAATGTTAACGAATAATTAACGAGTTGGTCAAAGTGCTCTTACACGATTAATTAGGAAGCTGCTACAAATGCTTTATATTATTAATTACCGGGTTGGCAAAAATGTTGTTACACTATTAACTAACGTGGTGGTGCAGCTTCTCTTACACGATTACTTAACTGGCTGCTGTAGATAATGTTAACGAATAAGTAACGGGTTTCTCAAAGTGCCTCTTACACGATTAATTAAGAGGCTGCTGAAAATGCTTTATATTATTAATTACCGGGTTGCCAAAAATGTTGTTACACTATTAACTAACGTGGTGGTGCAGCTTCTCATACACGATTACTAAACGGGCTGCTGTAGATAATGTTAATGAATAATTAACGGGTTGCTAAAAAGTGCTCTTACACGATTAATTAGGAAGCTGCTGAAAATGCTTTATATTATTAATTACAGGGTTGCCAAAAATGTTGTTACATTATTAACTAACGTGGTGGTGCAGCTTCTCATACACGTTTACTAAACGGGCTGCTGTAGATAATGTTAACGAATAATTAACGAGTTGCTCAAAGTGCTCTTACACGATTAATTAGGAAGCTGCTACAAATGCTTTATATTATTAATTACCGGGTTGCCAAAATTGTTGTTAAACTATTAACTAACGTGGTGGTGCAGCTTCTCTTACACGATTACTTAACGGGCTGCTGTAGATAATGTTAACGAATAAGTAACGGGTTTCTCAAAGTGCCCTTACACGATTAATTAGGAAGCTGCTGAAAATGCTTTATATTATTAATTACCAGGCTGCTAAGTTGTCGTTACAATATCAAATAATGTGGTGGTGCAGCTTCTCTTACACGATTACTTAACAAGGTGCTGTAGATAATGTTATTGAATAATTAACGGGTTGCTCAAAGTGATCTTACACGAATAATTAGGAAGCTGCGGAAAATGCTTTATATTATTAATTACCAGGCTGCTAAATTGTCGTTACAATATCAAATAATGTGGTGGTGCAGCTTCTCTTACACGGTTAGGGAACGAGCTGCTGTAGATAATGTTAACGAATAATTAACAGGTTGCTCAAAGTGCTCTTACACGATTAATTAGGAAGCTGCGAAAAATGCTTAATATTATTAATTACCAGGCTGCTAAATTGTCTTTACAATATCAAATAATGTGGTGGTGCAGCTTCTCTTACACGGTTAGGGAACGAGCTGCTGTAGATAATGTTAACGAATAATTAACAGGTTGCTCAAAGTGCTCTTACACGATTAATTAGGAAGCTGCGGAAAATGCTTAATATTAATAATTACCAGGCTGCTAAATTGTCGTTACAATATCAAATAATGTGGTGGTGCAGCTTCTCTTACATGGTTACCTAACGAGCTGCTGTAGATAATGTTAACGAATAATTAACGGATTGCTCAAAGTACTCTTACACGAATAATTAAGAGGCTACTGAAAATGCTATACATTATTAATTACCAGGTTGAAAAAAATGTTGTTATACTATTAACTAACGTGGTGGTGCAGCCTCTCTTACACGATTACTTAACGGGCTGCTGTAGATAATGTTAACGAATAATTAACGAGTTGCTCAAAGTGCTCTTACACGATTAATTAGGAAGCTGCTACAAATGCTTTATATTATTAATTACCGGGTTGGCAAAAATGTTGTTATATTATTAAATAACGTGGTGGTGTAGCTTCTCTCACACGATTACTTAACGGGCTGCTGCAGATAATGTTAACGAATAATTAACGAGTTGCTCAAAGTGCTCTTACACGATTAATTAGGAAGCTGCGGAAAATGCTTTATATTATTAATTACCGGGTTGCCAAAATTGTTGTTACACTATTAACTAACGTGGTGGTGCAGCTTCTCTTACACGATTACTTAACGGGCTGCTGTAGATAATGTTAACGAATAAGTAACGGATTTCTCAAAGTGCCCTTACACGATTAATTAGGAAGCTGCTGAAAATGCTTTATATTATTAACTACCGGGTTGCTAAAATGTTGTTACACTATTAACTAACGTGGTGGTGCAGCCTCTCTTACACGATTACTTAACGAGGTGCTGTAGATAATGTTAACGAATAATTAACGAGTTGCTCAAAGTGCTCTTACACGATTAATTAGGAAGCTGCTGAAAATGCTTTATATTATTAACTACCGGGTTGCTAAAATGTTGTTACACTATTAACTAACGTGGGGGTGCAGCCTCTCTTACACGATTACTTAACGAGGTGCTGTAGATAATTTTAACGAATAATTAACGAGTTGCTCAAAGTGCTCTTACACGATTAATTAGGAAGCTGCGGAAAATGCTTTATATTATTAATTACCGGGTTGCCAAAATTGTTGTTACACTATTAACTAACGTGGTGGTGCAGCTTCTCTTACACGATTACTTAACGGGCTGCTGTAGATAATGTTAGCGAATAAGTAACGGGTTTCTCAAAGTGCCCTTACACGATTAATTAGGAAGCTGCTGAAAATGCTTTATATTATTAACTACCGGGTTGCTAAAATGTTGTTACACTATTAACTAACGTGGTGGTGCAGCCTCTCTTACACGATTACTTAACGAGGTGCTGTAGATAATGTTAACGAATAATTAACGAGTTGCTCAAAGTGCTCTTACACGATTAATTAGGAAGCTGCTGAAAATGCTTTATATTATTAATTACCGGGTTGCCAAAATTGTTGTTACACTATTAACTAACGTGGTGGTGCAGCCTCTCTTACACGATTACTTAACGGGCTGCTGTAGATAATGTTAACGAATAAGTAACGGGTTTCTCAAAGTGCCCTTACACGATTAATTAGGAAGCTGCTGAAAATGCTTTATATTATTAACTACCGGGTTGCTAAAATGTTGTTACACTATTAACTAACGTGGTGGTGCAGCCTCTCTTACACGATTACTTAACGAGGTGCTGTAGATAATGTTAACGAATAATTAACGAGTTGCTCAAAGTGCTCTTACACGATTAATTAGGAAGCTGCTGAAAATGCTTTATATTATTAACTACCGGGTTGCTAAAATGTTGTTACACTATTAACTAACGTGGTGGTGCAGCCTCTCTTACACGATTACTTAACGAGGTGCTGTAGATAATGTTAACGAATAATTAACGAGTTGCTCAAAGTGCTCTTACACGATTAATTAGGAAGCTGCGGAAAATGCTTTATATTATTAATTACCGGGTTGCCAAAATTGTTGTTACACTATTAACTAACGTGGTGGTGCAGCTTCTCTTACACGATTACTTAACGGGCTGCTGTAGATAATGTTAACGAATAAGTAACGGGTTTCTCAAAGTGCCCTTACACGATTAATTATGAAGCTGCTGAAAATGCTTTATATTATTAACTACCGGGTTGCTAAAATGTTGTTACACTATTAACTAACGTGGTGGTGCAGCCTCTCTTACACGATTACTTAAAGAGGTGCTGTAGATAATGTTAACGAATAATTAACGAGTTGCTCAAAGTGCTCTTACACGATTAATTAGGAAGCTGCTACAAATGCTTTATATTATTAATTATCGGGTTGCCAAAATTGTTGTTACACTATTAACTAACGTTGTGGTGCAGCTTCTCTTACACGATTACTTAACGGGCTGCTGTAGATAATGTTAACGAATAAGTAACGGGTTTCTCAAAGTGCTCTTACACGATTAATTAGGAAACTGCTACAAATGCTTTATATTATTAATTACCGGGTTGCTAAAATGTTGTTACACTATTAACTAACGTGGTGGTGCAGCCTCTCTTACACGATTACTTAACGAGGTGCTGTAGATAATGTTAACGAATAATTAACGGGTTGCTCAAAGTGCTCTTACACGATTAATAAGGAAACTGCTACAAATGCTTTATATTATTAATTACCGGGTTGCTAAAATGTTGTTACACTATTAACTAACGTGGTGGTGCAGCCTCTCTTACACGATTACTTAACGAGGTGCTGTAGATAATGTTAACGAATAATTAACGAGTTGCTCAAAGTGCTCTTACACGATTAATTAGGAAGCTGCTGAAAATGCTTTATATTATTAACTACCGGGTTGCTAAAATGTTGTTACACTAATAACTAACGTGGTGGTGCAGCCTCTCTTACACGATTACTTAACGAGGTGCTGTAGATAATGTTAACGAATAATTAACGAGTTGCTCAAAGTGCTCTTACACGATTAATTAGGAAGCTGCGGAAAATGCTTTATATTATTAATTACCGGGTTGCCAAAAATTGTTGTTACACTATTAACTAACGTGGTGGTGCAGCTTCTCTTACACGGTTACTAACGAGCTGCTGTAGATAATGTTAACGAATAATTAACGGGTTGCTCAAAGTGCTCTTACACGATTAATTAGGAAACTGCTACAAATGCTTTATATTATTAATTACCGGGTTGCTAAAATGTTGTTACACTATTAACTAACGTGGTGGTGCAGCTTCTCTTACACGATTACTTAACGGGCTGCTGTAGATAATGTTAACGAATAAGTAACGGGTTGCTCAAAGTGCCTCTTACACGAATAATTAGGAAGCTGCTGAAAATACTTTATATTATTAATTACCAGGTTGCTAAATTGTTGTTACACTATTAACTAACGTGGTGCTGCAGCCTCTCTTACACGATTACTAAACGGGCTGCTGTAGATAATGTTAACGAATAATTAACGGGTTTCTCAAAGTGCCCTTACACGATTAATTAGGAAGCTACTGAAAATGCTTTATATTATTAACTACCGGGTTGCTAAAATGTGGTTATACTATTAACTAACGTGGTGGTGCAGCTTCTCTTACACGATTACTTAACGAGGTGCTGTAGATAATGTTAACGAATAATTAACGGGTTGCTCAAAGTGCTCTTACACGATTAATTAGGAAGCTGCTGAAAATGCTTTATATTATTAACTACCGGGTTGCTAAAATGTTGTTATACTATTAACTAACGTGGTGGTGCAGCTTCTCTTACACGGTTACTAACGAGCTGCTGTAGATAATGTTAACGAATAATTAACGGGTTGCTCAAAGTGCTCTTACACGATTAATTAGGAAGCTACTGAAAATGCTTTATATTATTAACTACCGGGTTGCTAAAATGTTGTTATACTATTAACTAACGTGGTGGTGCAGCTTCTCTTACACGATTACTTAACGAGGTGCTGTAGATAATGTTAACGAATAATTAACGGGTTTTCTCAAAGTGCTCTTACACGATTAATTAGGAAGCTGCGGAAAATGCTTTATATTATTAATTACCGGGTTGACAAAAATGTTGTTATACTATTAACTAACGTGGTGGTGCAGCTTCTCTTACACGGTTACTAACGAGCTGCTGTAGATAATGTTAACGAATAATTAACGGGTTTCTCAAAGTGCCCTTACACGATTAATTAGGAAGCTACTGAAAATGCTTTATATTATTAACTACCGGGTTGCTAAAATGTTGTTATACTATTAACTAACGTGGTGGTGCAGCTTCTCTTACACGATTACTTAACGAGGTGCTGTAGATAATGTTAACGAATAATTAACGGGTTGCTCAAAGTGCTCTTACACGATTAATTAGGAAGCTGCGGAAAATGCTTTATATTATTAATTACCAGGTTGCTAAATTGTTGTTATACTATTAACTAACGTGGTGGTGCAGCTTCTCTTACACGGTTACTAACGAGCTGCTGTAGATAATGTTAACGAATAAGTAACGGATTGCTCAAAGTGCTCTTACACGATTAATTAGGAAGCTGCGGAAAATGCTTTATATTATTAATTAGATGGTTGCTAAATTGTTGTTATACTATTAACTAACGTGATGGTGCAGCTTCTCTCGCAAGATTATTTAACGGGCTGCTGTGGATAATAGTAACGAATAATAACGGGTTGCTAAAAGTGCTCTTACACCATTAATTAGGAAACTGCTGAAGGTGATTTATATTATTAACTACCAGGTTGCTGAAACCTATGTTACACTAATAATTAACGGGTAGATGAAGCTTCGGTTACACGATTAATTATTAGGCTTCTGTTGCAGTTGTTACACTAATAACTTCCAGGCTGCTGAAGGTTCTGTTAAACGATTAATTACCAGGCTCTTAAAAATGTGTTACACTCCTAATTCACGGGATGCTGAAGCTGCTGTTACACGAATAATTAACAGGTTGGTGAAGCAGATGTTACACTTATTAATAACGGGGTGCTAAACCTTCTGTTACACTAATAATTAACGGACTACTGAAAATCCTCTTACAAGAATTATTATAAGACTGCTGAAGGCCTTTTATATTGTTAAATAACAGGTAGCTGAAACTGATGTTACACTATTAACTAATGGGGTGGGGAAGCTGCTCTTACACGATTATTCAACTTTCTGCTGTAGATAATGTTAACGAATAATTAACGGTCTTCCGAAAGTGCTCCTACAAGATTAAATAGGGGCCTGCTGAACCTATTAATATTTAACAGTTTGCTGAAACTGATGTTACACTATTAAAGAACGGGTAGGTTAGCTTCTGTTAAGCGAATAATTAACAGGCACCTGAAGCTGGTGTTGGACTATTATTCAACATTCTGTTGTTACAAGATGAATTAATAGGAAGCTGACCTGGTGTAAGGCTATTAATGAACTGGATGCTGAAGCTGCTGTTGAAAGATTAATAACAGGTTGATAAATGGGAATGTTACACCAAAAATTATTTTTTTGTTAATACTGCTGCTACACGATGAATTAAGAGGCTGCTGTTACTTAGATAATTCACTTGCTGTAATCGATTAATTATCGTTCTGCTGAAGATGGTGTTACAGGACTAATTGACGAGGTTAGAAGATGTTATTAAACGAGTAATGATTAGGTCTCTAAAGGCTGCTGGTACACTATAAATAACGGGTTTAAAATAATGCTGTTATATTAATAATTAAAAGGCTACTGAAGGGGGAATTAGACGATTAATTAACGGACTACTCAAGCTTCTGTTACATAATTAAATCTCGGGTTTCGGAACACTGCTGTTACACGATAAACTAACGCCCGGAGGTTTGTATCAATTTTTACCAAAAATAAAAATTGTCTGTAAATTGATACCTCGTTTTCTCTAAGACTAAACTCCGACATTTTAAAACAATTCTAAAGTTTGTTAACAGAAAGAAAACTCTTTTCTCTTGATGATTATTTACGTAGAGTATATTGTGTTTTGATTATTGCCGTTTGTCGCTATTTTAGGTAAGTTATTGAGGCTTTTTCTGCCTCATCGATTCCATTGTTGCGTATAACGGTCATGACCTTGAACTTATTGGATTCAAAGTCTTTAAGCCAAGCTCATAGATCACAACCCACATCTCGTGTTCTTTGTATCAGGACGTACATTTCAACTCGTGCCAATACTTATTCACTGAGCACATTCTGTATATCTTCTTTGTATATCATTCTCCGTATATCTATATTCTTTCATCTATAATTTTTTGAAAGGTTTCCAGCAAATGAGTCAGTATACTGTTCTGCCTATGTCCCTCGCACATGCTTCATTTGTATTTTGCTATAAAAAATGAAAGCGTATGTTTACCATTCTTCTAGGATCTCCCCTGTGCCATGTTGGGGGGGGGGTACGGAGCTTAAATTATCTTCATTTTCTAATTTAGTGACTTTTGAATACGCATCATCTGGCTCTGGAGATTTCTTCCGCAATGTCCTCTTTCGTGATCCGTTATGTATTGCTTACATAATTTCTCAACGGGTTTTTAAGGATATCATAAGTTTGCTTATCAGAGTATAGCTTTTCGATGTGGTGTTTCCCACTTACAATAGGTTCTATTCACAAATAGCTTTTCTTTTTTTTATTAAGGTACAATGCTTTTTTAGTAATTTTTAACACTATGCTGTTAATGTGTATAATATTTTCTTACGACCTGTTTTCCCTTTAAAGTTAGGATGTCTTTTCTTTTAGTTTATTCTATGACGGAGGATATTATAACTATATTGTGGGAAATGAGACGTTAGTGACGAAAGTGTGAGGTGATGTAATAAATACGAAAAAGATATATATATATATATATATATATATATATATATATATATATATATATATGTGTGTGTGTGTGTGTGTGTGTGTGTGTGTGTATGTGTGTGTGTGTGAGGGAATGGGGTTGGTTGTGAAAAAGATGAATTGGTATCGCTATTGATTTTATCACAATATTGAATACAAAAACCCACGATAAATTATGGATAGCGCCAATAGTAATTGCTTTCTTCACGCGACTTAATTATGGCGATCTCTGGTTATTTAGAAGGTGGTTCAGATATTATTTGGGCAAATCGTAATTACTAGATGAATGGCAATCCAACCACTGACGCAAGTTGTAGGGCCGAAATTGCCTTTTCCTTTAGGTTCTCCTGATATTGTCAATTTCCCCCTGAATATTTAGCAGATGCATCTATACAGTGCCTCATAGCCCTTCTAGAATTCTTCTTCTATTAACCTCTCCTATCTTTGTCTCGTTGCGGAACCTAACTCCTCGGTTGGAGACATGAGCGGTCCAAGGTATTTGATGAACACGTCTACAGGGCCACATTTCAAAGGCCTTAATCGGTCTCGAACTATCGGTCTCATTTGTAGAGTCTGAAACACATAACATTTTAAAAGTCCGATTTTGAAGTTTAGGGCTCGTCTATTTGGGGTAAATATACACTTCAAGATACTGTTCAATTCTCTTGCTTTTCTTTTCTTATTTATTTTTCTATGTTTACGTCTTTAGTGTTAACTGCCCGGTTGTTGACTATAAAGTTCCTCTTGATTTTAGTTTAGTTTAGTTTTAGCCCGAAGCCTTTATTCGTTCTTTGTACGTTAACCATTACACAGTGTAACTCTTCCTTGCTACTAGAAAGTGCAACAATGTCGCCAGCATATCTTAATAACCAGTTGTAATCAGAAGGTCGAGTTAACCAAATAAATAGAAGTTTGTAATATTTGGAATTGTAAAGAATTTTGGGCGGAAAGTATTGTTATGGGCCTCATTAGCAAATTATACTGATTTCGCTATTGCTAGTATGTATCCGAAAAATAACATTGCCGTAAAAATTAACACACATAACGCAGTTTCAATTTTAATTCAAACGTTTTGGTCAGTTCCATCTAATGAAAAAGCAATTCTCTTTAGGCCTCAAACATAGTTTGCAAATTATATAACATCATTAAACATTAAACATTATATAACAAAGATAATACTTAATTACAGTTATTAGACTACTTATCGTATAGTTATACTTTCAACTGGAATTAAAACTTTAATTGGTATTGCATTGGCTATGTATTGGGATTAGGTTTATGGGATCGCTCGGTTGGTTTAGTGTTGATGAAACGATTCTACTGTGTATTTGTGGTTGGGATGTATTTGAGGAATGGGATGGAGAAATAAGTAAAACTATCGGATTTTATTTTTGTCATAAAAAACCTAGTTTCAATTAAAGAACTAGGTTTAGTTTAATAACTAAATAAACGAGAAACGTTAAGCTTGTCGCTTTTACTGTGACAACGCACTCGCTCGTATTGATATTTTATCAGATGTGACAATTATTTTCAAAATAACTGTTTGTCAACTGTAACGTCAGTAAGCAGATTCTACAAAGGATATTACTCTGTATTTTCCATATCAACTTTATCTCTATATATCTACAACATAGTGCATTTCTTTGTCAATTTAAGATTCTGAATCCAGTCTCAGGATGCAGAGTAAATGGAAAGATACATACAGCCTTATATCTGTAAAGGCTTTGCAGGTATTCTATCCGCGATAATGTAAATCGAAATACCATTTGTTGTCAAAAACATTGACTAGCGTACTAGGAAGTACATTGACAAACGCACTGTTAACACATTGTCAAACACATTAACAAACACACTAGGAAGTACATTGTCAAACACATTGACAAAAGCATTAGGAAGTACATTATCAAACACATTGACAAACACACTAGGAAGTACATTGTCAAACACATTGACAAAAGCAGTAGGAAGTACATTGTCAAACACATTGACAAAAGCAGTAGGAAGTACGTTGTCAAACACATTGAAAACGCAGTAGGAAGTACATTGTCAAACACATTCACAAACGCAGTAGGAAGTACATTGTCAAACACATTGAAAAAATGCACTAGGAAGTACATTGTCAATCACATTGACAGACGCACTAGGAAGTACATTGTCAAACACATTGACAAATGCAGTAGGAAGTACATTGTCAAACGCAATTACAAACGCAGTAGGAAGTACATTGTCAAACACATTGAAAAATGCACTAGGAAGTACATTGTCAAACATATTTACAAACGCACTAGGAAGTACATTGTCAAACATATTGAAAAATGCACTAGGAAGTACATTGTCAAACATATTTACAAACGCACTAGGAAGTACATTGTCAAACACATTGACAAACGCACTAGGAAGTACATTGTCAAACACATTGAAAAATGCACTAGGAAGTACATTGTCAAACACATTGACAAACGCACTAGGAAGTACATTGCCAAACACATTGACAAACGCAATAGGAAGTACATTGTCAAACACATTGACAGACGCACTAGGAAGTACATTGTCAAACACATTGACAAACGCACTAGGAAGTACATTGTCAAACACATTGACAAACGCACTAGGAAGTACATTGTCAAACACATTGACAAACGCAATAGGAAGTACATTGTCAAACACATTGACAGACGCACTAGGAAGTACATTGTCAAACACATTGACAAACGCACTAGGAAGTACATTGTCAAAAACATTGACAAACGCACTAGGAAGTACATTGTCAAACACATTGAAAAACGCACTAGGAAGTACATTGTCAAACACATTGACAAACGCAATAGGAAGTACATTGTCAAAAACATTGACAGACGCACTAGGAAGTACATTGTCAAACACATTGACAAACGCACTAGGAAGTACATTGTCAAACACATTGACAAACGCACTAGGAAGTACATTGTCAAACACATTGACAAACGCAATAGGAAGTACATTGTCAAACACATTGACAGACGCACTAGGAAGTACATTGTCAAACACATTGACAAACGCACTAGGAAGTACATTGTCAAACACATTGACAAACGCAGTAGGAAGTACATTGTCAAACACATTGAAAAACGCACTAGGAAGTACATTGTCAAACACATTGACAAACGCAATAGGAAGTACATTGTCAAACACATTGACAGACGCACTAGGAAGTACATTGTCAAACACATTGACAAACGCACTAGGAAGTACATTGTCAAACACATTGACAAACGCACTAGGAAGTACATTGTCAAACACATTGACAAACGCACTAGGAAGTACATTGTCTAACACATTGACAAACGCAATAGGAAGTACATTGTCAAACACATTGACAGACGCACTAGGAAGTACATTGTCAAACACATTGACAAACGCACTAGGAAGTACATTGTCAAACACTTTGACAAACGCACTAGGAAGTACATTGTCAAACATATTTACAAACGCACTAGGAAGTACATTGTCAAACACATTGACAAACGCACTAGGAAGTACATTGTCAAACACATTGACAAACGCACTAGGAAGTACATTGTCAAACACATTGAAAAATGCACTAGGAAGTACATTGTCAAACACATTGACAAACGCAATAGGAAGTACATTGTCAAACACATTGACAAACGCACTAGGAAGTACATTGTCAAACACATTGAAAAATGCACTAGGAAGTACATTGTCAAACATATTTACAAACGCACTAGGAAGTACATTGTCAAACACATTGACAGACGCACTAGGAAGTACATTGTCAAACACATTGACAAACGCACTAGGAAGTACATTGTCAAACACATTGACAAACGCAATAGGAAGTACATTGTCAAACACATTGAAAAATGCACTAGGAAGTACATTGTCAAACACATTGACAAACGCACTAGGAAGTACATTGTCAAACACATTGACAAACGCAATAGGAAGTACATTGTCAAACACATTGAAAAATGCACTAGGAAGTACATTGTCAAACATATTTACAAACGCACTAGGAAGTACATTGTCAAACACATTGAAAAATGCACTAGGAAGTACATTGTCAAACATATTTACAAACGCACTAGGAAGTACATTGTCAAACACATTGACAAACGCACTAGGAAGTACATTGTCAAACACATTGAAAAATGCACTAGGAAGTACATTGTCAAACATATTTACAAACGCACTAGGAAGTACATTGTCAAACACATTGACAAACGCACTAGGAAGTACATTGTCAAACACATTGACAAACGCACTAGGAAGTACATTGTCAAACACATTGACAAACGCAATAGGAAGTACATTGTCAAACACATTGACAAACGCAATAGGAAGTACATTGTCAAACACATTGAAAAATGCACTAGGAAGTACATTGTCAAACACATTGACAAACGCACTAGGAAGTACATTGTCAAACACAATTACAAACGCACTAGGAAGTACATTGTCAAACACATTGACAATTCCGCTAGTCAAGGCACAAACATCACCACTCATTCATGCCTAACCGCTTTGAATTAAATACAATCTGGAACTAGGGCAGGCATTCAAATTCTCAACCTGTCACACTGGTTTTCATTCATTACCTGACAGGAAACTGTTGCTGCTAAATCACAAAGATTCCATGGCTATTAGTGATCTTCATATCGTAAAGGTAGCTACTTTGGAAACGATTGCAGATGTATAAAAAAAAAAAAAAAACAAAAAACTGGATCTATGTTTACACTGATGGGTCAGCGGTCAAACATGCATCTAGGGTATGCTTTTACAGCGACCGCTTTGAGGGCTACCGACCTTCTGGTATTATTGCCAACAACTTCGATGAGATTAATGGTATAGTACAAGCTGCCGAAAAAAGTCTTCAATGTCAGGAAAGACGTCAAGGGTTGTGATGTTTGAGGATTCACAGGGCTCCATAATTGCAGTAACTAGTAATACCTCCACAGACTGTGTGCAAACATCGAACGGACGAAAGGCCCCTGCAGGCATGGTTGAAGAAGGGTGGTACATTGTGCTGCAAAGGCTCCCTAGCCATGTCAGCATTGAGGGAAATGAACGCGGAGACCAGCTAGCGAAGAAAGGTAACACCTTGCCACAGCCTGATAATCCTATATCTCTACTGACAGCAAGAAGCCTGATTGAATCTACAATCAATGAAAAAACAAGGGAAACCCAAAGTGAAATGAGCACTGGAAAGATATAAAGGGGTCTTGCTAACACAGTGCTAATACCACATAGCCTACCTAGAGTGGAAGCTGTTGCCAGATTCATTATGCTTACGGGGCATGACTATCTGCAAGCCCACCTATATAAAGTAGAATTAGCAGCCCCGGATATATCACCTCTGTGCAACGGTTAAAAGATGGACACCCCCATCTTCAGCTTTGCAAAATGTGGAAGAGCAAAGTCAGCATTATCTGTACTGGGAGGCTAGGCGGAGAATGGCAGAAATGCCAAGATCTGGAATTGGATAAAGTAAATTAAAGTGCATTAGAAAGCACATTGAAAGCAAAAGTTAAACGCATTGATAAACACACAGATAAACAAGAGCAAACAACTTGGTCGGTACACAAAAAATAAAATTAAAAAAAACCCCGAATCGATTTAAAAAGAAGAACCCAAATATATAATTTTTACACTAAAAAGTCAAATATAAATTTTCAATAACAAAAATATAATATATCATAAGCTCATTCCCCAAAAAATTTTGAAGTCGGCGCCAAATATCATACTTGGACTCATACTTAACATAGTAAACGTGACAGTAAACGGTTTTTCTTGATATTGGAGCACCTTGGCATATTGAATAACAAATTATAATATAAACACAGGCTATTCAATAATTTCTTTCATAAACTTATTTTATTTATATAAGATATTAATTAAATTTATGACATAATAAGTTTAATTAGATATTATCTCTTATATTTTTCATCTACAGTAATCAGATTCCGTGTAAGTAATTGAAAGAAGGTTGAACTGTCAGCAATTGTTATATATGTGCAAAAATATGCAATCACATATGTTTTATCGGACAAAATCTGATATCGTTTGTCCTTTACCGAGAACAAAGATCAATTATCGCGCCTCATACTCACAATATCACCGAAATATGATATTTCGTAAGTTTTCGAACACAAGAATTTTTTGTTTTGTGAGAAGACTCTATAGTTCGATTTAAATAATCATGGTTCGCTTTCTACGAATCAAAAAGTTGTTTGTTTTAGAACAACACACAAAGTTTTGTGGGTAATGAGCTTATAATAAATTACTTTTTCGTTATTGGAAAATTATATGTTTACTTTTAGTGAGTAAATATTTAATTCCCGGGCACTTTTTTTGAAGTAAGACCTGTTTAAAAAAAAAAAAATTATTTCTTTATTTTTAGAGGTATGATCTCTAGTTCCTACTTACATTATAATCGAATTTCGTTTCATGCCGTTGCTTATGTAGGCAAAATTGCGACTATTTATCCGCACAAAATTCCCTCTAATCATCTGTTTAACCGTTGTCCAAATAATTGACCCGCCTTGAAACAATACTAGATTTTACGTCAGACGAATACATTGAGTATTTTGTTGGAAAATCCCTCGATGAATTTTCGTAAAATCCTTTATATTATTTCTTATCTTGTAATTATGGTTTTACGTTTCCTTTTAAAAAGCTGTTAATAAACATGTAATGCAAAATCTTAGGTAAATATGCAATAATACTATCTTAATTATTAGGAAAACATTTTTCTACAGGTAAAATTGATAATTAAGTTATTTAATTAATTTATCTTAGTTTCACCTGTGTGTTATTGAATATCTCGTTTATGGAAAATGAACTAAATCATATTATCTGTGTATTCATTTTGGCTTATCTCATTTGAGTTATACGAAGTCATATATCAGTAATGTAGACCATCGAAAAAACCCGTTTTCGTGAGGAAAATTCTTTGATTAAAATCCAATGATGCTCGTACCAAGCAACTTTCTCAATAAATAAATAAATAAAATATTTGCTTTATACTTATTCTTACCTATATTTTTTTTATGTGTGGTAGAATGCTACTTAAAATAAATGCTGTGACTGTTTATTTTGCTTAATACTTATTTTATAGTTCATAATATTTTTTTAGAAAAGAAATTCCATTTTCCAAAAAAAATTATTTTGAGCTAAAATAGTGTATTATTGTCTCCAAATTAGTTGGATTGAGATCTAACTATAGTGGGGACACCGGGAGGGTTTCCCCTTTTGATTGCAAGCAAAATCACTTCGTTCGGTATACTTCCAAAATTATCATGGAAAAAAACCATCATGGTATACATAATCTCCTCATTTTTTAAAATCGGTTAAGAAAACTGGAAGACACGCTGGCAGGTACACTGGTAAAGAAAGACAATGGTAAACACACTTAGAAAAATATTGGTAAACACACTGGAAAATACACAAATAAACAAACTGCCAGATACACTGGCTAGCACACTGGTAAACAGACTAAGAAAAACATTGGTAAAACACTGGTAAGCACACAAATAAACAAACCGCCAGCGACACTGGCTGGCACACTGGTAAAAACACTACGAAAACATTGGTAATCACACTGGCAAGTACACAGATAAACAAACTGTCAGAGACACTGGCTGGTTCACTGGTAAACACACTAGGAATGACACTGGTAAACACACTGGCAAGTACACAGATAAACAAACTGCCAGAGACACTGCCTGGCGCACTGGTAAACACACTAGGAAAGACACTGGTAAACACACTGGCAAGTACACGGATAAACAAACTGCCAGAGACACTGCCTGGCGCACTAGTAAACACACTAGGAAAGACACTGGTAAACACACTGGCAAGTACAACAGATAAACAAACTGCCAAAGACACTGCCTGGCGCACAAGATCCCGTAATATCCCTGATAGGGACGACTCCGAAGAAAGCAGGATATTGAAGGTAATGTGTTAGAATTACTATTATAATTTATAATATAATTACTTCCTATAGAAGTGTGCCACCGTCCACGGCCCGTGGAGGAAATAGCGTAATCCCCCCCACTACATTAAAACGTTTGTTGTACTTTTATTAGTAATTAGTGCTACACAAGCGAATTAGCTCCTTGTAGATTTTCGATATGTGGTAGCAGTTCCTGTTTTGTAATAACCTGTTTTAATCCTACAAGGACAAATAGTTATTTCATGATGACCTAAATGTTCCCGCTGTGTTAAAAACTAGTTTCCCCATCACTTAAGATAGAATGGCTTAAATGTTTATATGTTGATTTCAAATGATTAGTTTCGTTTGCTTTAATCTCCTATGTACGATATGATATCTTTCAACTATGTCCCTTCCTGCAGTTTCTGTCACATTATTACCGCCATTGTGCCTCACAGGTGTGATTTATTGTGTGGTTTAACAATTTATCTTGCATTTATTTTATAAAAAATGGTTTTTGAACATATTCTGATTGCAAGTGACTAGGGTGAACATAATTTTATGAGATAAGTTATTTTTTATTTATTTATTGAAAGCTGTAGTCTTACCTTCTATAGAACGTAGCGCAGCTTAGCTAGAAAAGCTTATAATCCTACGACAATTAGCGTACACTAGTTATTTCTCGTTCACTTGATTGTACACACTTAACGTTATATAAAAAATAACATTTGGCATATTATAAGTTTCAGTTATGGATACTAACGTTAAAAATAATATCTCAATTTTGACAGCAGTCTTTACACAGCGGCTCTGAGCAATTTTGACAGCAGTCTTTACACAGCGGCTCTGAACAATTTAGACATATTGACTGTAGATAGCTTACAAAGTGTAACTAGCCTTTCTATTTTTTGTTTTTGGACAATTCTACACAAGAAATTTTGTATGAAAATAGTTTTCTTCTGGAGGTTGCGATTCTTCGAGATCATTTTCATCATCTGATGCACTTTGTTGAGATTCGATATCAAGATGGCACTGCTCAATTACTTCTCCACTCTTTTGCTCGGTTTCTAAGTTGTTGTTTCTAAGATTCTTTCTAATAGTTGTTCATTAAATACAGCACCTGAATCACTGTCTTCCTTGGCTAACCCGCCGCCGATCATATCTTCAAAATTACTGTCATATATTGCTACTTCTCAAGTATCATTAGTTTTCTTTTAATCCAGAAGGTCAGTCTATTAATTATTTCAGCTTATGTAATAAAATACTATAATGACACGTAAAAAAACCAAAAATACTACAAAAGTTAAAAATGTTACACAAATACCGACAAGCGAAGATTCATATTATTATAAAACGAATACAATGCACAAAATAGCGCAAACAACACTAACACCATGAAAACAACTACTAAAAAGAAAGCTACTAAACTCCATGATCTCGAAGGAGTATTAGGGAGGGGAGAAACTAAACAACCAGCGCCAGTGTGTCTGTCAGGCACGACAACGGCAGTTAAAGGAGAGAAGATTAGTAACACAGATAGGGTATACAGCTCATAGGTAGTGCTCGATTGCATAGCCTATTAATACATTGACTAAAATATTATTACAGGAAAATGGGATTGCAGTTTATTCAATGTTGGGGAATTCTTAGAAAAATACGTTTATTTTTCACATTAAGGAATGCTTATCGTGACATACTTCCTTAAAAACCCTAGACCATGTTTGCAGGTCGTAGAATTATAACAAACATTGTGGTAGAGGTTGACACCTCTCTTCATTATCGTAATCAGACACAGGCCTTAGCGCAGCTAAAGACAAAAAGGTGCCACCTTAAGTTTAGCAACAACAATAACTCTTTACAAAATGGGAATTTGTCCTAAACAAGGAAATTACTTTCAAAAATATTTTTCTCTAAAAAGAAAAATATTTCTATGGCCAACCTAAAAATAACGTTATTCGAACTTGAAGTTCGCCAGAACCCTCACAGACAATTCTACTCAGTTGTACTAGAGGTAGTAGACCTTACAAACACGATGTCATAATTTTCGTTTTAAAGCTGCACTTTGAAAACCTCTTTATGTCTTTGGTGGATTTCAAATCTATTTCCCCATTGACGAATCGTTTCGAAACTAAATTATCTTCATATTTTAATTTTCAGTATTTACTTGCATAAAATTTTCTTATTTAGTTTGTTAGTTACTTAGTTACTTGTTAGTTATTTCCTTTTATTTGTTACAAAGTTTCCTAGTGAGTACAGTTGTAAAAAACTGAAAGCCAATGTCACATCAAAGAGATTTTGCCAACAGAAAACTCTTTCCATCCTTCATCATTTTTAATTAAAATTAATAATTTCTTCAATAACGAGAACTTTTGTATAAATAGAACACAAACCTACAAACTAGTACAAAACTTCGTGCCAACGAAAAATCTCTCTACAGAATAAAGAATATAATATTGCAAGAAAAATTACTTACTAACAAGAATATTAACTTACTTAAAGCCTGAAACTTTTTGCCAGTTTATATTGCTGGCATCATCAAAGACTAACTAGTCAATAGAACATATTTTCCGGACAAATAAATTTCAAAGGCACAATGAGTTATACAGTAGTGCCAAATAAATTAAACTAAATTCGTGATTAATAAATAAATCATCAGAAACCTAAAATATAGAAATTAATTTTTACCTTTGTGAATTGTTGTCACTAGCTAAGCTCTATTTAACTTAACTTAATATAGTAATATACTTTGATTTCAATTGAGTTTGTTCAATTAAGCGCCCCTATCAGCTCAGTATCTGAGGATCATTATGGCCTCACCTCAGGCCTACCTTATTATGTCTAACCATCTTATTCCTTTCCTTTGAAAGAGGTAGAACGAGTAGACACTTCTGAATAACACCATAGAGTATAGGTCTACCTCTGGCAAGCCACCTTGACCACACGTTGCCATAATATCTTTACGAGTTGTAATATCTTACAGGTGCCCCAGCCTGTAAGTAGAGTTAAAATATTTGCCTATTTATCGTATCCTATAATACCCACACTGGCTGATCGACCTTAGAACAACAAACATATTTTTAGTGTTAAAAACTACATTCTTAAATACCAAGTTAGCTGGCGGCCCCACAAGAGAGTAGGTTTATTTTAAGCAAACGGTGCTGGCAATGCGCGTCACATTTCTCCTACTGCCAATGCCAGGGATGTTAATTTCGAATTCCTAATATGTATTTGTTCAGCCTATCCTTATTTGCCCTTCGTCTCATAACTTCTTGTAATATATACAACCATCATAAAGATTACGTCTACGTCAGATATGCCATTCCTGCACACATGATCCTAAACCCTTCCACATGTTGCAGGAAGTAAATTATGTTGGGCCTATATTTACATACCTTTATCATCAGAGTTAACGCAAGGGTTTTATTGGGTTGTGTTTAACTTGTGGGGTTTTGTTTGTTCATAAGGATCTACGAGACCTTGATGTCCAAACATATAAAATCTACGACTACGTCAGCTCATAGTTAAGGTAAATCCCACTGTTATATTCCATCGATGTATGCGATTTATATCAGAAATCTACGACTTTGTCAGCTCATAGTCAAGGTAAATCCCACTGTTATATTCCATCGATGTATGCGATTTATATCAGAAATCTACGACTTTGTCAGCTCATAGTTAAGGTAAATCCCACTGTTATATTCCATCGATGTATGCGATTTATATCAGAAATCTACGACTTTGTCAGCTCATAGTCAAGGTAAATCCCACTGTTATATTCCATCGATGTATGCGATTTATATCAGAAATCTACGACTTTGTCAGCTCATAGTCAAGGTAAATCCCACTGTTATATTCCATCGATGTATGCGATTTATATCAGAAATCGACGACTTTGTCAGCTCATAGTCAAGGTAAATCCCACTGTTATATTCCATCGATGTATGCGATTTATATCAGAAATCTACGACTTTGTCAGCTCATAGTTAAGGTAAATCCCACTGTTATATTCCATCGATGTATGCGATTTATATCAGAAATCTACGACTTTGTCAGCTCATAGTCAAGGTAAATCCCACTGTTATATTCCATCGATGTATGCGATTTATATCAGAAATCTACGACTTTGTCAGCTCATAGTCAAGGTAAATCCCACTGTTATATTCCATCGATGTATGCGATTTATATCAGAAATCTACGACTTTGTCAGCTCATAGTCAAGGTAAATCCCACTGTTATATTCCATCTATGTATGCGATTTATATCGGAAATCTACGACTTTGTCAGCTCATAGTTAAGGTAAATCCCACTGTTATATTCCACCGATGTATGCGATTTATATCAGAAATCTTCGACTTTGTCAGCTCATAGTTAAGGTAAATCCCACTGTTATATTAGATCGATGTATGCGATTTATGTCAGAAATCTACGACTTTGTCAGCTCATAGTTAAGGTAAATCCCACTGTTATATTCCATCGATGTATGCGATTTATATCAGAAATCTACGACTTTGTCAGCTCATAGTTAAGGTAAATCCCACTGTTATATTCCATCGATGTATGCGATTTATATCAGAAATCTACGACTTTGTCAGCTCATAGTTAAGGTAAATCCCACAGTTATATTCCATCGATGTATGCGATTTATATCAGAAATCTACGACTTTGTCAGCTCATAGTTAAGGTAAATCCCACTGTTATATTAGATCGATGTATGCGATTTATGTCAGAAATCTACGACTTTGTCAGCTCATAGTTAAGGTAAATCCCACTGTTATATTCCATCGATGTATGCGATTTATATCAGAAATCTACGACTTTGTCAGCTCATAGTTAAGGTAAATCCCACTGTTATATTCCATCGATGTATGCGATTTATATCAGAAATCTACGACTTTGTCAGCTCATAGTTAAGGTAAATCCCACTGTTATATTCCATCGATGTATGCGATTTATGTCAGAAATCTACGACTTTGTCAGCTCATAGTTAAGGTAAATCCCACTGTTATATTAGAACGATGTATGCGATTTATGTCAGAAATCTACGACTTTGTCAGCTCATAGTTAAGGTAAATCCCACTGTTATATTCCATCGATGTATGCGATTTATATCAGAAATCTACGACTTTGTCAGCTCATAGTTAAGGTAAATCCCACTGTTATATTCCATCGATGTATGCGATTTATATCAGAAATCTACGACTTTGTCAGCTCATAGTTAAGGTAAATCCCACTGTTATATTCCATCGATGTATGCGATTTATATCAGAAATCTACGACTTTGTCAGCTCATAGTCAAGGTAAATCCCACTGTTATATTCTATCGATGTATGCGATTTATATCAGAAATCTACGACTTTGTCAGCTCATAGTTAAGGTAAATCCCACTGTTATATTCCATCGATGTATGCGATTTATATCAGAAATCTACGACTTTGTCAGCTCATAGTTAAGGTAAATCCCACTGTTATATTCCATCGATGTATGCGATTTATATCAGAAATCTACGACTTTGTCAACTCATAGTTAAGGTAAATCCCACTGTTATATTAGATCGATGTATGCGATTTATATCAGAAATCTACGACTTTGTCACCTCATAGTTAAGGTAAATCCCACTGTTATATTAGATCGATGTATGCGATTCATATCAGAAATCTACGACTTTGTCAGCTCATAGTTAAGGTAAATCCCAATGTTATATTAGATCGATGTATGCGATTTATGTCAGAAATCTACGACTTTGTCAGCTCATAGTTAAGGTAAATCCCACTGTTATATTAGATCGATGTATGCGATTTATATCAGAAATCTACGACTTTGTCAGCTCATAGTTAAGGTAAATCCCACTGTTATATTAGATCGATGTATGCGATTTATATCAGAAATCTACGACTTTGTCAGCTCATAGTTAAGGTAAATCCCACTGTTATATTCCATCGATGTATGCGATTTATATCAGAAATCTACGACTTTGTCAGCTCATAGTTAAGGTAAATCCCACTGTTATATTCCATCGATGTATGCGATTTATATCCGAAATCTACGACTTTGTCAGCTCATAGTTAAGGTAAATCCCACTGTTATATTCCATCGATGTATGCGATTTATATCAGAAATCTACGACTTTGTCAGCTCATAGTTAAGGTAAATCCCACTGTTATATTAGATCGATGTATGCGATTTATGTCAGAAATCTACGACTTTGTCACCTCATAGTTAGGGTAAATCCCACTGTTATATTAGATCGATGTATGCGATTTATATCAGAAATCTACGACTTTGTCAGCTCATAGTTAAGGTAAATCCCACTGTTATATTAGATCGATGTATGCGATTTATGTCAGAAATCTACGACTTTGTCAGCTCATAGTTAAGGTAAATCCCACTGTTATATTAGATCGAAGTATGCGATTTATATCAGAAATCTACGACTTTGTCAGCTCATAGTTAAGGTAAATCCCACTGTTATATTAGATCGATGTATGCGATTTATATCAGAAATCTACGACTTTGTCACCTCATAGTTAAGGTAAATCCCACTGTTATATTAGATCGATGTATGCGATTTATGTCAGAAATCTACGACTTTGTCAGCTCATAGTTAAGGTAAATTCCACTGTTATATTAGATTGATGTATGCGATTTATATCAGAAATCTACGACTTTGTCAGCTCATAGTTAAGGTAAATCCCACTGTTATATTCCATCGATGTATGCGATTTATATCAGAAATCTACGACTTTGTCAGCTCATAGTTAAGGTAAATCCCACTGTTATATTAGATCGATGTATGCGATTAATATCAGAAATCTACGACTTTGTCAGCTCATAGTTAAGGTAAATCCCACTGTTATATTAGATCGATGTATGCGATTTATGTCAGAAATCTACGACTTTGTCAGCTCATAGTTAAGGTAAATCCCACTGTTATATTAGATCGATGTATGCGATTTATATCAGAAATCTACGACTTTGTCACCTCATAGTTAAGGTAAATCCCACTGTTATATTAGATCGATGTATGCGATTTATGTCAGAAATTTACGACTTTGTCAGCTCATAGTTAAGGTAAATCCCACTGTTATATTAGATCGATGTATGCGATTTATATCAGAAATCTACGACTTTGTCAGCTCATAGTTAAGGTAAATCCCATTGTTATATTCCATCGATGTATGCGATTTATATCAGAAATCTACGACTTTGTCAGCTCATAGTTAAGGTAAATCCCACTGTTATATTAGATCGATGTATGCGATTTATGTCAGAAATCTACGACTTTGTCAGCTCATAGTTAAGGTAAATCCCACTGTTATATTCTATCGATGTATGCGATTTATATCAGTAATCTACGACTTTGTCAGCTCATAGTCAAGGTAAATCCCACTGTTATATTCTATCGATGTATGCGATTTATATCAGAAATCTACGACTTTGTCAGCTCATAGTCAAGGTAAATCCCACTGTTATATTAGATCGATGTATGCGATTTATGTCAGAAATCTATGACTTTGTCAGCTCATAGTTAAGGTAAATCCCACTGTTATATTAGATCGATGTATGCGATTTATATCAGAAATCTACGACTTTGTCAGCTCATAGTTAAGGTAAATCTCACTGTTATATTAGATCGATGTATGCGATTTATGTCAGAAATCTACGACTTTGTCAGCTCATAGTCAAGGTAAATCCCACTGTTATATTCCATCGATGTATGCGTTTATATCAGAAATCTACGACTTTGTCAGCTCATAGTCAAGGTAAATCCCACTGTTATATTCCATCGATGTATGCGTTTATATCAGAAATCTACGACTTTGTCCGCTCATAGTCAAGGTAAATCCCACTGTTATATTCCATCGATGTATGCGTTTATATCAGAAATCTACGACTTTGTCAGCTCATAGTCAAGGTAAATCCCACTGTTATATTCCATCGATGTATGCGTTTATATCAGAAATCTACGACTTTGTCAGCTCATAGTCAAGGTAAATCCCACTGTTATATTCCATCGATGTATGCGTTTATATCAGAAATCTACGACTTTGTCAGCTCATAGTTAAGGTAAATCCCACTGTTATATTCCATCGATGTATGCGATTTATATCAGAAATCTACGACTTTGTCAGCTCATAGTCAAGGTAAATCCCACTGTTATATTCCATCGATGTATGCGTTTATATCAGAAATATACGACTTTGTCAGCTCATAGTCAAGGTAAATCCCACTGTTATATTCCATCGATGTATGCGATTTATATCAGAAATTTACGACTGAAAATACTTACATAAAATATATAACATGGATACAATAGGCTTTCAATTTTAGACATAAAACTCAAATGTCCCCCGGTAGCAAAAACACAATATTTTGCTCTTCTAAACAATTTCTTAATAAAAGCCTATCTAATAACTTTTTACCCTCATAGAATTACGAATCATATTTCTTTTTATAAAAGAGAAAATATATGCAGCTATTATATTAAGTATAAATTCAAAACTAATTAATTATATTTAGAGTTTTGGACTCAAGTTAATTGGTTAACTTCTTAGTTGATTACTTGATGTAGATGGTGCGATAACTTTCAGTCACATCTCTGGATATAATTAATCACTTGGTTATTTTCATGAAAATGAGTTATTTCAATAATTAATATACTTCTACATTTTTATGATTGATTGTCATAAAAGATACGTAGCTATCTAAAATTTTAGCTCAATTGGACTTCGTGATGTGAGCGAAAAGTCGATAGAAACTTTTAATTAAAGTTTTTAAAACTCTTTCCACTTTAAAACAATTGCAATTTTGTTACAACGTTGTATTGACGTCAACAATACGCCTATTTACTAATTTTCTAGCTTCCGTGGAAGTTAGTTATAAACAAATTTATATCTTTGAACGAAGTACATTGCCCCTAGACAGACAGATATTATGCACGAGTTAAATAAAATTATATATAAGTATTAGGTATGCACATTAACATATAAACGTAAAATCTTCCCTAAAGTATAATGTTGTGTTAGGATACAAACCCGACCGCAACAAAAGGATGTATGCTATTCCCTGAAACCGCCATCTTCATTGTGATATTGAAAGCAATTACTTACACAGGGGTGATTTTCCACACGTATATACACTTAAGTGTATAATAGTGGTTCCAGTTTAAGATAGAAGTAATTATTGTAAAACTATTAGTTTTTGCAAAAACATTTTCACAAAGATAGATCAGCCGTAGGCATTGATGTTTTCACTACGATTAGTAGCAGGGACAGTTTATGCAGTCAGATTATTAATGGTTTTATCAAGTCGAAGTTTTATAAAAACAAAGAATTTAAAAGACTGCTTCTCTGAGTGGCCTCGTGCTCCGTTGTCTGAAGTAAAGGTCTTCTTAGGGGGGGGGGGGGCGGAAATGGTAGTGTAAGAGATAGATTCAA